>OX375865.1:68883463-69008827 GCA_947359475.1 Heligmosomoides polygyrus bakeri | reverse complement strand
CCTAGATTATATGCATATGGATGTACATATGTAACCATATTTAGTTGTGTACCACAATACATCATTCATAAACTTTAAATTTATTCTAGCCACAATAAGGAGCCCTTTATAATAGGTCGTCGCCAGCTTCCGATTTGTCATTTCTCTGCTGTTGTTCTGTTGTTATGTCTTGGATCATGTAACTTTACTTCCAAAGCGTTTCCGAACGCGTCTTTCACCAAAGTTTCGTTCCGAATCGTTGACCGCGAAACCTACTTCGCAGCGCGTCCCTCCACAGTCGACGCACACATGGATTGCGTCAGCGTCCACGTGGAAATTCGATCGATGATATCACACGCACCAACCCCACTCATCTCACGTCCATCCCGACTAGTAGCGCTTACCCGTCGCAGGGGAGAACACAGAACAGACCAGGGGCCGGATTCATCAACGATTAACCCGCGGGTATAGGGGTAGAGATACCCTCGATGATGCCTGCGTCTCTTACTCTTGCCTTATCTCTACCTGACTCTTATCTTATCTCTACCCCTTATCAACGCATACCCATGGGTTTAATTGTTGATGAATCCGGCCCCAGAGGCCGGATTCATCAACAATTAACCCGTTGGTATGCGGGTGATAAGGGGTAGAGATAAGATAAGAGTCAGGCAGAGATAACGCAAGAGTGTCAGAGACGCAGGCTTCATTGTGGGTATCTCTACCCCTTATACCCGCGGGTTAGTCGTTGATGAATCCGGCCCCAGCATAACCTATCACACCCAAGCCACACTGGCGGTTGGATTACGTAGTACACGTCGTTGGACGCAACACCATAATGCCTGTTATGCTGGAGCGGTGTAATCCACGTCCACCACACGTCTTCACGCGTAATCGTCAGGACGTCAGTGGCGTGATAATGGTGAACTTTACGTCTACGATTGTGGTGAATGAGAAATACGGGAGGCGACCGTGGGTTAGACTGCGCAATTCGTTCTAAGATCCGGACTATCTAAACAAATGTGCGTGGAAAAAATTGGATGCATTTAGGATAAATTAGAACAAACGCTGTGGAGGAGTTTAAGCTGGAACTAACGTATAAAACTGATCCGCCCTATTCAACCTCTGTGTTTCCATAGTTTATTTTGGCGCAAATAGGGTCGGGGGGGGGGGGGGGGCAGGGGTCACCATGTACGACAGCCCAACACGTTTTGTGTTATACGAAACTAAAGATGTGCAGCAGCATTAGTGTGTTCTACATTATGTTAACCATGGGATTCTGGAAAAGCCCACGTCTTCGGGTGATTCAGATTGGGGTGATTTCCACAGATCGGATTGTCAGATAATTCAGATAACAGATTTTGATCAGAAATCTGATGTTCTATCCGATTCGGATATCCGACGTAAGGTTCAAAGACAAATCAATCGTATGGACCATAAGAAAGATCCTTCTTATCAAGGGTGCTCTCATGTGATTCATGTCGAGATGCGGCGCTCTTAAAAGATGCCATTATTCGCATAATCCTTTCAACCAAATTCAACTTCAACTTTCAGTTTCAAATTCAACTTTTGAAAAAATAACGGTCTCGAGTTATCCAAATCGACGTCGAAACCAGTGTCTGCTATATGGTTCCCCCCCCCCCCCCCCCGAGCCTATTTGCACCCCAAATCCGGCGCGGGCCTGTGGTGCTACCTTTGTCGGTCGAAGTCGAGCGGGTTCCCGTGGTTCTCTTCAGCAGGCAAAGGTCACTGATGAGTTCGAATTTACGTGTAAGCCGCGCGAAAGACGTGCACTACACCACTGCAGCATAATTGTCGTCATGGCACTTGCGTGCAATGGCGTGTGAGACACGTCGAGCATGAATGAGGGACAATTCCCCAGAGTGGATTTGGTGTCTGAAGGGATCTAGCGCGTGCTGACAGGGACGAGTATGTCGACAAGGTGACCCGCGGAGCCACATGCCGCCAGAAATTTTGGCAAAATGGGCCACATTCCGGAGTTTATTCCCTTGCCTGATCTTGAGCTCGAAAACCGCAGAGCACAACTGTAGATCTCTCGGAGATGTGTATCCCCGGTCTTAAGCGCCGCGACGGAAGCTGAGATGAACATAATGAACATGGACAAGCTATGGTGTCCCTAGGTCGGGTTTTTTCATCAACGATTTACATAACTTTACCAGAGATTCACAGCGGAAACCTCAGATAACTCGGCTTATCGCTCAGGCTATATTTTTTTCCCGTTAAAATGCTGTAACTCGTTGATGAATCCGGCCCCAGGTTTATGAGTGTATGACGGCGCTCTGTGTGCATTGGGAGTACTATGGCTACTTTGTGCTTACGTCTGCGAGTGTTATGGCTCGTCAAAAGGTTTATTAGCGAACCGTAGTGGTCAGTGCTAGAATATGACGTTATTTGATGCAAATAAGATTAGACGCAGGCGTGGGCTCATCTCCCTTTAGATGAGGTCACGCCAACGATAACACTTATAGCAGACTTCTAGTCATAAAGTGGCTGATAAACGCCCGTGGAGTAGGATGAAGAGAATGAGCCGACACTTCCGGCGGAATGCCAGAACAGAAGCTGTGCTTTAATCCGAGTTTCGCGTTACAAAATTTACCCATTTTTCATTTCAGTTTATATAGCTCAACTCTTCCGGCGCTAAGTGTAGTTGGGGGATCACCTTCCGTAAAAACTTCAGCAACGCGGACAAAGGAGACACGAGACACACTACAAGTGAAGCAAAAAGGAAACAACAATTTTTCGAAAGTAGCGGTCGGTGCTGGTGCATAATTACTAGATATAGACAGCTCACTCTCAATACCAGTCATCGCTGCAGCAGGAATCCACTCTCTACTGGTTGCCGTGATTTTCTACTCCGAGGTGTCAAATATCGGAGATGAGTCCCACCGATTACGGATCCTCTGCTGCATTATCAGCGCCACCCAAGCCATGAAGCCAACTGAACAGCGAGCGATCACTTCTCTGCAACCTGTGGATGCCTATACTCGCGGCATTGAGCAAGTGACCATCACTAAGGCCCCGTTTATACTTCGTCGCGGCGCGATGCGATAGCCACGCAATGAGGCCAAATTGATCGATCGCGTCGCTCAATCAATATGGCCACTATACGTGGCGTCGCGTCGCGCCGCGACGAAGTATAAACGGGGCCTAACGCTGCCGTGGTATTGAACTTCTCAGAAGCACGAGACAAAGAGACAGAAACTAACCAGTGGCTAGTGAGCAGTGATAGAGTTAAAGAATTGCTTAAATGTTAACAATTCTTGGAATTCATTACTTGTTTATTTATTTTATATATGGGGGATACGTGAAATCAAGTAGGGTTAGACAAAACAAAAGGACGTGATAAAGAATAGGATGATCCTGATAATGACAGCTAGAGACTGCACACAAACAAAAACTGTGTGGTAAGCTATTAAGAAACTTACAAATAGAGATACATAGAGAATAGAGATACAAATCAATAAGCCCATTGTGTTGCCTAGTGAAGTTGGCATAGACTTCATTTGAGAACTTTAAGAAAAAATTCATAACTTTTTGGAATTCCGTACACAAACAATAATATTGCTGTGTTCTGTGCTCGTCTTCGCGTCAGCAATTGCACTTTTATTATATAAATTGTTTGGGCAGGGAAGAGCTTGGCCCTATTGACGCACCCGTGTTAAAATTGCCTATATTCTCGAGGGAATGTGCAACATGGGGGTATGAACTCTGGTAGGAGCTCAAAGGCATGAACGTTGACTTCCCTACTCTCCCCCTTGAGCTACCCAAGCACCCATTTTCACTAAGACAATCGTCGGGATGGACCGCTAGACCTCAGACGAGTTATGGACTCAGCCAATCGTGGGGCGGACCGCCGGCGAACTGACGAGAAGAAGATAGCTCGCTTTCGGACGATGCACACTCGGGGGCTCAGGGTGGCGGAGGCCAAACCTCGTCTATAACCCGTCTGAGGTCTAGCGGTCCATCAATCTAGAAGGTATACTGTCGACTGCCACTTTCACTAGCTTTAGATAACCAAACGTTTACGGAGAAACTTACCAAAAGCAACGGCCACCAAGGAGAGGAACAGAATAGACCTCATCTTCGTAGAACTACCTGCAATAGACTACGATTATTCTCGAGTAGACAAAGTAGTCGGCGAGAAATATAACAGCAAGGACACAGCACGCGTCTAGAAACCAAAACTGCGCCTTAATGAGACGCTCAGCTGAGAACAACGCCCGGTGAGTCTTTCGATGGTCAACAAGCCGACAAAAGTTTGTCCATCACGAGAACTTAGAGAATCTCTCCACCTCGAATACAGCGAGACTGGAAAGTCAACAGCGCTTTGGCAAGTTTCCAATTCAACAGTAACTTGCAGTGCGATCACTTGTCGTGTGAGGACCGCCATGGCGAGGAACGTCTGCATCCTTTACATTGGACTCCTTGCCGAAAACTCCTCAGTGGGACCAAGTTGCTAGCCGTGCGTAGTGGAGGTTAGCTGCTTCCAGTTAATTGTTCCAGTTCAACTGTACACCGGATGCGTTGCTCGTTTCGTGTGTCTCAGCGTTTCGTTCTGCGGCATTGTTTGTTCTCTGGATCGTTTGCATTTTCCTGGCACCAGCCTTACTAATGTGATCAAAACATCGCCACAAGACTTTTTCGGGCAGAAGCATCAAATTGGCACCGTCAAATTAGGTGTCGTGAACGCTACCACGGACACATGCCTAGGCAAGGAAAGGGACTCCTGGGGCCGGATTCATCAACGACTTACATATCTTTAACAGAGAATTCACCGCGGATAATGCGGTTTATCGCTCACCATATCGCTTGATAAGTCGCGCTATCAGAGATTTCGGCTGTGAATTCTCTGTTAAAGTTATGTAAGTCTTGATGAATCCGACCCCATGGTGTGTGCGATCCAAGCTCCTCGTATGGAAACTGCATTCGTCGCTCGGGGGTGGGTGGGGGGGGGGGGGGGGGGAGTCCGGAGCTGAACACCAGGGGCCGTATGCTCGTCTTCCCCGGTTCGGGGCACCCCGAGCGAGCACCCCGGTTCGGGGTGAATGCCCGGACCGGGGCACCCCGAGCGAGATGGCATGCACGTCTCCCGGGGCTCCCCGGGGGAGGGGAAACTCGGAGTTTGACGCCATACTGCAGAAAATCTGCATTCCGAAATCTTAGGAGCGGTCGATAATCTGGATTCCTTCTTTACACTCAGCTGTGAATGGGAACGTCCTCGCCTCTTCCCTGAGACGAGGAAAGCAGGAGAGATGAAACGCTTGGTTAGCCAAGGTTGGAACCGACCTTGAATCAATTTTTGATGCACATAAGGACCTCGGCCCCTCCAACTGTACTACAAGTCCCCTCAATCTAATGTAAAACCTTTATTAATGAGACTTCCTTCCACGGGGTATCTATGTCTTCTAGTTTCCTCGCATTCTTTGTACCTTTTCCATGCGTTTTTTAATGCATAAACTATTGGTACATTGGCTTACATCTGACGCTTTTCTAGCACTTTCTTCATACTTTTCCTTATAGGCGATTATTTCATCCAAGCCTTCACCTTTCTCTTCTATTTCACCACTTATAGCAGTTAGCAAGTACAAAGGAAAATAGGAAATTAATACGAAAATGCAAAGAAACGGTTTAGTGGAATTAAGAACTCAAAGAACTTCCTCATAAACACGAAGAACTTGGAAAATGGCTTTTAAAAAATCCAAAAAAGGGAGGAAGTCTCACCAGTGACGGTTTTCCATTTGTCTTTGACCCCGAGGGATGAAAATTTTGCTTAGCCGGAGAGAGACCTGGACGATTAACCTTAGATAGGGGTGCGCGCGGCAGCCGACGCCTTCTCCTTCTGTACTAAAACGCGCCCGGAGTAAAATACACTCCTGCTTTCAGAGAATAAAATAAATGAGAAATGTGTCTCAAGAAAACCACCCTGAGCATGAAATAGGGCGTGGGCATCAATTACTACGACCTTAGTACCACTTTTTAACGGTTTTTTTATGGTTGCGAGGAACACATTCCTTTTCAACCCGCAAGCCCTTGAAGACTAAGCAGCCCGTGAGTAATTACAGAGGTTCGATTTTATGGCTCAGAATATACGGAACATAGCTCAACACCAAGCAAAGATGGTGAATTATAGCAGGAAATCCATTTTCATGCATCGCTGGCGCACGTTCAGCACGTCTGTATCCCAAACACGGTCAATACAGATCGTTTCCTGCTCTTCGCCTAGGTTCTCCATCTCAGCTGTTCGACACCAACGCGCTCCATCGCTAAATAAATAAGCGCGCCATTCCGCCTCTCCCCCTACTCAATGCTTGGTGAAGATCTCCCCACTTCGGGGAGGGCGTGGCCTCACCTCGAACGGGGGCTGGGCGAGACGAGCATACCGGGGAGACGCGCCGGGGCACCCCATCCCCCATCGGGGGTGGCTCGGGGTAGACGAGCATACGGCCCCAGGCTAGGGAAGGGACTCCAGGATGTGATGCAAAAGTACCGCAATGCAGAAGAACCGAATCCTCGACCTCTCTCGCATGAGGCAACGCCACTATCCTCTGCACCACCACACGCTTGCGGGCAAGAATCTAAATTACGGAAAATGCAGTGCCGACTTACCGTAATCCAATTGCGTAAGCGGTGTGTTGTGCAATCACGACACGCCCTGTTTCACGGGATTTTCATGCGAGGTACAAGGAGCATGCTTTGGGAATAATTCCCCAGCTGATTAAAGATAAGAAATAGTGCGAAATTGTCCAGATGTTTAGTGTAAAACCAGTTTTACTCGAGGAAAAGCACTTACTTGTTAGTATCTTAAGGTCGATGAACCATAGAATTTCTTGTGTGAAATTTTATTTATTTATTTTGGGTGCCGAAATCGGCACGAGAAAACAAACTCAAGGAGAACCAAACGAGGCAACAAGAACAAGAACTAAAACACAATGCTAGGAATTAAGTGACAATTCAATACTACAAAATGAGAAGCGGTAATTTGAACCGGAACAGTAAAAACCACATAATTATGAAGGGGTACAAATCAATCAACGAACTTGGCAACCCGCTTTTTGAAAGAAGCATAACTCAGTGACCAACTGGAAGACCTGAGAACTCTATTAAAACTAGTCCGTGTTCTAAAGCTGAAAAACTTTGCTCTGACCGAGTTACTGGCAGCACCTGTACTGAGTTTCTAGACAGGTAATGTTACCACTCCCCTAAACAGCGGCTACCTTATCCGGAATTCGTTCACACGCCAATTCCGGTCCTGCAATAGCCCGAGATTGCCCACATTCTTCACAGAAAAGCGAGTTTTTGTTTAGAAACGCTTTACTTCTAGTATATTCCATGTCCTCAAATTCCGACCGTCCCCAAATCTTAGCATATCGTTGAACACAGATCGTCTCCTGAACCCACGTCCTCTGAATTTCTACGCACATTGTACGACGTGTTCGGCACGTCTTCTGAACTCCTACGCACATTGGGCAACATGTTCGGCACGTGTTCTGAACCCCTACGCACATTGGACGAAGTGTTCGGCACGTCTTCTGAACCACCTACGCACATTGTACGCCGTAGACCTTACCAGCAAGTCTGTAGATTCCGATAGATTTCATTAAGTTTGAGTCTGAGCGGAGATACTTCAATTTGAATGCAACGGCTTGAATCTGACAGCCTTCGACCAAACTAATAGAACAACAACGTTGGAGTGGACGCGATCCCTTAAGAAAATGTAGATTCTATAAGGGCTGCATGAACAAACCCGACTGGCTGCATGAACAAAACCGACTGTGTGACACATAAACTCAGTAATGAACAGAATTTTACAACCCCGGTTCGGAGAAGCAGTTCCAAAGTGCATTTCTTTCGCATTCACCGTCACCCGGGTTCGTAACAATTGTTGTAGAGTGCTTCTCAGACACTCGCTGGGGTGACGACTGCGGGACGGCGCGGTAACTCTCGGGTCACATCATTGGTGACTCGGCCGTGTCGCAGTCGTCACCGCGCCGTCCCCCGATGGTGACCGGGCGCTTCACCGTCGGTGACCGGAGTTGCCATTCCTTCGCTCTTGTAGTCCTTGTTGACCACATAGACTTGCATATCGTAGTTTGTACACATGTAGGCCATTTAATTTTATTACATATCTTACTTAATATTTAGTGGTAGTGAACATATACAGTATTCGACTCTACAATGAACAAGAAGCATTTCACAACCGGAGAAATCACCGACACAAAAAATCTGGCAGGTAATACGTGAGGAAACAACAGAATCTCTAGTACAAAATAATGATGCAACAGGAACAAAATCACAAGCATTGTATACTGCAGATTAGTTAAGAAGCGATCAGAATATGAAGGTTTGTAATCATAATCCTAATTCATGCGAACAAATCCTGTTCATACAGCAGTAGGGCATCGTAGGCGGTTTGACTGTAGACTTCATTGGCCGTAGATGTAGCCATCCGGCTGAATGACATTTCTAAAAATTAAAAATCCTACTATGCTTGTTTTTCTCGAACTTGCTCTAACTTAAAGGACGTACTCACCACTTGCAACGGTTACAACGGTGTATAGAATAGAAAGAATGGGATTGTCATTATCTAGATAATATTTGCATCCAATTTCAGTAGAGGATTGGTAGTTCTGGATAGTGGTGTCGCAGATACAGCTCTGTAATAGTCCGACATAAGTTCAAACTTGGACTGCACTAAATTTGAGACATAATGCGAGACAGGATATAGACTTACCTTGAAGGAGACTGCAGCGCTGCTTTCCCGAACCAAGCCGTGTGCCTGACCGCGTGGTGGTTGATCATCGTGACCCGATCTGCCAATGGAAATAAGCAGAATAGCTAACTCGCAGCTTCACCGAGTTCACGTAAACTCTGAAACAAAAGCCAACAGTGAAGTTCTAGCTCCAAGCTCGCTGTACTGTTGGGAAGCGTCGTTATGAGTATCCTCACCTGAACACTGCGAGCGGCCTAGAATTCATCCATAACTGCGTGGGCATAACAGGCAACTGCAAGACAATGACGTAAATTATACAAGCTAGACAGTCGGAACCCCTAAGCAGAGAAAAGGCAGATTGTATACCTTTTTATGGGCGAGCAGCTCTTCCTTCATTGTTTTCTAGTGCAACAGCGGCTTCAACGCGAGAAGACTTTGCCATTACTGCTGAGCGAAGTAGTATTGTAGAAAGCGACAATGAACAACATACATATCTGCAAAAATCACTTCTAAAGTGGTGCTCAGAAAAAGAAACCATTTTAGGATCAACGATCAATGATGGTTAAGGAGAAACGGTAGAACACTAATGTTAAATGAAACAACTGAGCATAAGATATGAGGGATGACAACTGTGAGAAAGGGTGGAATTACAACGTGTTCCAATGAGAATGGGAAGGATGTGTTTTGCCTTGCCTGATTCCTCACCCCAAGTTTACCCTCAAGCTGAAGGCGGATTTCTATAGAAATAGAGGATAAACACATAAATAGAATAATAAACCTTCGCTCACGCCTCGGAAAAAGAACAAAGCAAAAAATCAATTCAACTTACTCCTGACGAACTGGTTAGTGTCCACGAAAATCAAAATGTTCGTTCCATCGCGAAAGTCAAACAAGTCAGGGACGGCAACCTGAAGACACATTTGTCAGTAGAACGCCGAGAAACTAGATAAGGTAGTGATTGATATCAAGAAACATGAAGGAAGAAAGAGAAACCGATACGAAATAAGGTAGCACCAGAACAGCAGCAAGTTTAGAACGGAGAGCTCGCCCTCTTCCTTACTCATAGCATTAGAGCTATTTGTCACAAAGCTGTTGAAATGAGAACGTATTGCCCAACTACATACACTTTGCAAATATAGGAAGTCACCCAGGACCGCCGCAGCTAGGACAAAGCTGCCAGTTCAGACCTGCAGGGTGTACCCTCTAGCCTTGTACCGTAGACCCACCCGGATTAGCGCGCCCTAATTCAACACTTCCGCCCGCGGTGCGTGTCGCGGAGAGCGGCTGAGTGACGTCATGCAGCCGCTGTCTCTCCGCTCGCGGAGCTCCGCCCTGAAATGCCACTCAGTCGTCACCCGCAACGTCATAATTCGTCATCGTCTCCCAGTCGTCACCCCAGCGAGTGTCTGAGTTTCCCTCAGCGTTCACCGTGAAACAGGGCGTGTCGTGATTGCACAACAAACCTTACGCGCAGTGCCAATTTGATGCGTCCGCCCGAAGAGGTATTGTAACATCGCCAACTTGACTTTAGTTGAGTTCACTTATTTTTATCACTCGTATGGAGTCTAAAGGGACCCTTCTTTCTCTACTCGCGTCTAAAGCGACATGGTAGTGACGAGTTTTCCGGGGCGGGTTAGACGAGTTTTCACACAGTATGCAGACGATCGTTGCGGGACCCAAGTACTCCAATCAATCATCAAGAAACCAACGAGCAAGCGTAAGCTTTTGTACTCGGCAGGAATCTATGGAAGTTGAATTGAAAGGGAGACGAATGCTAGGAATGAGCAGTAACTACAATCATGGAGCTGGAAGGAATAGAAAACCCTCAATTTCCTAAAAATGTTTGCAAACGTTTGCACTGTTGGGATGTGCATGAGCTTCTCCTTTCGCTTCCACTAAAGAAGTGTCTATGGCTCACATGTTATATTCGTTTTGAGGAACTGTCTGCCATACACCTGTGCACATTGTTCATTGATGGTGGAAATTCAATTTAATCGGAGTTCTGCAGTAGATGCTGAACGATTTTCTTAGTCTGCTATAACGAACTATGCCGCTATGGTAGTTGTGGGGGGGGGTCACCTTATAAAAAGTGTCACTAACACGAACAAAAAGAAATGATGGCAAACCTATAATGAGGAAAACAAACAAACAATGCTATAGCTATGTTCTATGCTCTTGATTTAAGCAGGGGAAGGGACTCCAGGATGTGGCTGGAGTGACGCACCCGTGTTAAAATTGCCTACATCCTGGAGCTCCTTCCCTCGCCCAATACGGAAGCAGACAAAATACGGACCTGTAATAGAAAATAAGAGATAAGAGTGCATTTACATTGGCTGTATGTAGCTACTCCACTCCCGCACCCCACGGTATGCTATGGTGACCCCTCCCCTAACTACCATAGCGCCACTCCCGCACCCCACGGTATGCTATGGTGACCCTTCCCCTAACTACCAGATACCAATAGTTCTCTATTTTAAAGCAGAAATCTCGATTGCCTGAGGCTGCCCCACAACTTGGTCCCAAGCTTACAAGAGCAGCTGAAAATTAAATAGCCTATCTAAATAACAGTGGATTTGGTCTTTTGCGCTCCGAAGCAACGTTTAAAACCTTCGGTGGCTAACGCTTTCCTTCTGCGCTGGCATCACCCACAACGTTGTAGCTGCAAGGAGGACTGCAGTAAAATCTTCTTCGGATTGGAATAAAACATGCTATAATCGTTTATTGTTGAAGGTTTTTTTCGTTTCCGTCTGCAAGTCCAAAAACAACAAAGGAACTTAAGAACCTCGGAAAATGGTTTTAGCAGAAGTGTCCTACCGCTTTTAATGAGCACTTAAAACTATCATCCTTCTCTTGGTGGAGCCTAAGGACCATAGGTACATTTGCTGTTACCTCCCGAGATGGAAGGTCTTATATGTGTGTAAACCTTGTATTGTGTTCCCAGCTTTGATCGAGTCACGGAACAGTTCAGCCGACCCCGGTTGGCTGCGACCGCATGGCAGCCGCCAGTCGGTCCCGCGACGATCGCCTGCATACTGTGCGAAAACTCGTCCAACCCGCCCCGGAAAACTCGTCACTACCATGTCGCTTTAGACGCGAGTTCTTTCTCTCCCATACCCTGCTCGTTTGCCTCGAGTAGGCGGTAGGCGGACTATACGCCTAAGGACGCACATTGTATGTAAGGTAAAACCCTGGCTGAACGCTAGAAACATATGAAGGCGCAAGCAGGGTCCGGGGGGGGGTCACCACAGCATGGCGCAGCGGGCCGACGTGGCGAGTAGCTACATGCAGTGGACGTAAATGCAGTCTTATCCCTTCGTTTCGATTATAGATCCGCCTCCTAATTGGACAAGGGAGGGAACTCCAGGATGTAGGCAATTTTAACACGGATGCGTCACTTGAGCCACACCCTGGAGTCCCTTCCCCTGTTTAAATCTGTCCGTTCCGCGGACGCGGAGGAGAGCACAGATTACAGCTACAGCATTACTTGTTTGTTTTCATTACTATCAGTGTGCCTTGTCTCGTTTTCTTGGTTTTGGTGACATTTTTTATAAGGTGACCCCCCCCGGACCCTATTTGCGCCCATATGAAACAGCATTATAGAGAGAACGGGAATATGTTGTTGTTTCTTCAAGCCGATTTTTAATCGTCCAAATTTGCCGTAATCGGTCGCGTGCGTCGTTCCGCCTCGGCAAAGGAGAGCACGGAACACAACCAAAGGCCTGCATTTTTCGCGTTCGAGTTTCGCCTCTGCCCTATAAATGCCTCCACGACCGCCGTGTAGCTTTATAACTGAAGCTGTAATGTTGGATGTCATGTGGTGGCATTCCTGTCTACTACCGAGCTCTGAGAAGTCTCAAATAGGAAGTCTTCATTGGAATTCTAGTTCTGCGTGCTCGTTCCCTATGCTGCGTTCGTCATTTCTGTGATCATTGCTGAAAACTGATTGACATTTTCTTGGAGTGCAGTTTTCTATGAGCGGGAGTCAAGAAGTCAGGATACACGATGTGTGGAATTCAAATGTTGAAGAAGAGTTCGCAAAGATGAGGACTCTGATTGACGTGTGTTTTTCCTTTGTTGGCTTGATATGGCTTTGCGAGTGTCGACATTTCTATGAGTTTTAGGATTATCCATTCGTAGCTATGGACACGGAATTCCCAGGGGTTGTTGCCACTCCTCTTGGCACTTTCAAGAGCAAAGAGGACTTCAACTATCAGCAGGTCTCCTGCAATGTCAACATGCTTAAACTGATACAGGTATTTATTATGGAAATTTATGCGCCAATCTGCAATCTATATGTCAATAATTGTCTTGCGAATATTTCGGAATTGAATCTTTTTTATTCATTTTTCAATTCATTTCTATTCAACGACATGATCCCAATTTGGAAAATCATTCATGGTCAAGCTGAGGTTAATCCTGATGGGCTGTTTAAATTGACTCCCTCCCTCATCCACAAAGGGCAACAGGTTTAAACTGACCAGGAAAATCTCTCAGGCGTATGTCTGAACTGCGATAACGAATACCACTAAGATTCTCCACCCTTCAAATGGTAGGAAGGGATGTTCCATTTTTGCAAAGTCCTTGAAGCCAAGGAGCATTGGGCCCTCAAAGTTTACTATGGGATCACGTTCACACGTGCTAACCTACCGTATTCGTCTGAAATTTCAAATATGAATATCATATTCGTGATCAGCGTCCCAATAACCCCCTTAGGCAAAGTTTGGGTGAAATTTTCTTCTACCCCTTCTCGACCTCGACCAATGAACTAGGAGTTGCGAAAGCGCAGTAGTGCCGCTTCAAATTTACCCTTTACAATCGAGTACTCAAGGGAGCGTACACTCATGTCACGGCGAACCATCGTGACCAACTTTTTTGAAAGATATCTCTGCACCCCTATCTTCAATAAAAATCTCTCTATATGTAACATTTTTAATTGGTCGGCTCACCAGAGGAGTTCCAAGACCAACGAGTCGCCGTCTAGCAATGTGTTAGAATATGTCGGCGACCTATATTGGTGACCTGCTGGGACCGCAAAAGCTATCTTCCCGTCACCATTAGTGTACCTAGTTGTACACCTTCGACGGGCAGTAGGGTATAGCTGGCTTGTACAATGATCGGCTGGCTTTCTTTGGTCATGTGGAACACATGCTAGATGTCGTGAGATTGATTGGAGAGCTATTCTCGACTTGTGGTGTCATCATATACTCTTCTATTTGCTTTATTTATGTCTAGTTGGGAATGTCCACTTCCCAGGTAGCTAAGGATCCTGTCAAAAATCAGCAGAAGATACAAAGTGTCGCATACAGAGGGGCAGCTGATGAAAATATCTCACTGAACACGTTCTTCTCAGCCGGTAGTGAAATACATGCATAGGAAAATCTGGGAAGGTGATTGATACCAAACAAGGAATGAACACTAAAAATGACTTCGAGGTCAAGGAATCGAACATCCGATCCTGTGCCTTGGACGCACCGGTACTCCCACTGAGCCATCGAGCTGCTTGCCTCGACCTCTTTCACCACCTCTCTTATCTCCACGTACAACACAACACGCACGTACGTGTTAGACGCTGACAATGCTGGGCGTTCAGGGGCCCTATTTCCTAGGGTTCAAGGATTTTTCAAGAATGTAACATCCCTTCCTACTAATTTAAAAGTGGAGAACCTACCTGTGGCATTCATTTTTGCCGTTCGAACCTACGTACGAGTGCAGGCGATCCCATTGTAAACTTTGAGGGTCCCTAGCTCTTTGGGTTCAAGTACTTTGCAAAAATGGAATATCCCTTCCTGCTATTTGAAGGATGGAGAATCTCACAGTGGTATTCGTTTTCGCAGTTCAGACATACGCCTGAGAGACTTCCCTGGTAAGTTTCCCCGAACGTATTGTCAGTGATCATCTTCCCGAGTAAACAAAATTATTGGTCCACTGCCTTGCCTTCGGTGCTGTTCTAGTGTTTCTTTTAAATATTCTTTGTTTCGCATTATTGTCATTGTCATGCTTTGAATTCTTGTATCCGTGAACCGTTGTGTTGCTTTCTGAAACATATTGTGGCATGTAATGCATTTGAAATTTGAATTGACTTCTCTCTCCACTTCCAGTGCTGGCCGTTCCGTTTCTTCCTCTATAAGAATGGAGAATAGTATTAACTGGCACCTCCGCGGCGTTGTGATGGGCTAATAGAATTAGTCGCTACCAGAGGTCGTGCGGTGTCGTATGAAGGAGCTTTCTGAAAAGGCTACGACGGGGTCTTTTTCAGAACATTGTAATCAGAAACTGCTTAGTGTGATATACGGCATACTCTGCCAAAAATCGCAACACTGACACAGAACCACCTTGCTCAAAATCACGGACGCGATTTCGTATGTTCAATCATTAGCAACTAGTGGTGTTCCACAGGGCGGGGTTTTGTCATATGCCTCTTTTATCATCTGTACTTTCGGCAAGTGTATACGCAAACCCTGCTCGCGTGAGGTAAATGTCAAGAAGAGCGACTTTCTGGCAAGCGTCGTATTGGACCTTTACAGGTAGGATTCGCTCTGGTGGACGAGAAAGGCGAGCTTCCTCCAACGGGCGATGTGTGGCAGTTTAACTTCCATTTTTCGCTTTCGGACGACATGTACTCGCAGGAAAGCGTCGAAATGCTAAGAGCGGCCGGAATTGACTTCAATCGCTTGCAGGTGTGATCTCATATAGGCACTATCTGTATTGCTTCTCGTTTGATATTCACGAACTTTAGAATGAAGGTATTTCTATGGACATTTTCGGAGATCTACTGACGACGTCTGGACTGATTGTGGATGAGCGCATCACTTGGCTGACATTTTCGTCAGGGTACGACTTTGGATACCTCCTAAAGTCAATAACTCTTGGAGAGTTGCCCAAAGAGGTTCGACTTGGAAGTATTTCATTTATTATTTCTATTATTTATTTGTTTTCATTCCGTTGTGGTCGAGGTTGTTTATAACTGACTGCTCCACATTTTCACGAAGTGGTATCCAGAATTTAACGCTCTTCATTCCAATAGGTTATAAGACTAGTATACCTTTGGGAGGTTGATGGTACAGCGTTTCCTAAGAAGTGAACTATGAACTATAATCCGACAAGCAAAAATTCCCCATTTTGTAAGCCTAGGAATAGTTAGAGGTATGGTAGGTATGAACCTTTTGGTCCGAACCAACACACAGATAATGCAAGTAGGTTTATCAGAAACGACAGAACACGTATTAAAAATACATAAGATCACGACGATGAGCAGCGACTGGTCGAATCCGCGAGACGGAGGTGAAACGTTCGATGGCAACCGGGACTCGGAAGTAGGCGTCCAGGAAGGTACCAGAATTCCACGGAGGAGATCTGGCGAAACTGGGTCTCACTGAGAGCTGGTCTCAGAA
The DNA here is from genome assembly GCA_947359475.1 of Heligmosomoides polygyrus bakeri. NCBI lineage: Eukaryota > Metazoa > Nematoda > Chromadorea > Rhabditida > Heligmosomidae > Heligmosomoides > Heligmosomoides polygyrus. The sequence continues at coordinate 68,992,729 of OX375865.1, read as the reverse complement.
CTCCACTAAGGTCGCTCTGAGGGCACTGGACAGGGGTGCGGGGATCGAAAGGAAATAGACGGCTCGGCTGAACTCGATCGAAAAATGTTGGTTCAATGAAACTCAAAAAAAAAAACGATAAAAATGCTGTCGATTCTTTCAAAAATTTCGTTAATTCGTTGAGTCTAACTTTGACGGAAAATGCCGTTAATTCGTTAGGGCTGTTAAATTATTAACCGTTAAATGTGCACCCCTGATTGGTATTGGTATTGATATTTATCACATGTTATCTTCACATGCGTGAATACATAAGAGAAAAAAGAGTGTAACACAGAACCATGAAAGAGAACTTAACAGTATACATTGGATCCGATCGAAAATCTTGGGATAATTGGATGATTCGGATAAGGGCGATTTTGCAGCTCCCGGATTTCAGGATGAATCGGATAGGAGCGGTTTTACGAACCCCGGATTTTTGGATGATTCGGATAACGGCAATTTTGAGGATCCCGGATTTTTGGATGACTTTGATAAGGGCGATTTTGCGGGCCCCGGATTTCGGATATCCGACTCATTAACACAAGATGCAGTTTATCAGAATTCTACCATTCCTTAAAGAGGAACCCATTCTTTAACAACATCAGCAACAGCAACAGTGCATGTGTCGAAAGTGTCTCACTTCTCGTCAAGGAAGGAAACTCTCAGGACCTCACACTTCATTTCGTTGCACATAAAATTTGCGAACTTTCCAAGTTTTATTACTCTTACTATTTCTACTACAATTACTATTTGCTCTTACTATTACTATTACTTATTCGATTTCTGAACAAATGTGCCTTCCTTTCCTATGTTCTGCATAGCATGTGGAGTGCGGTAGTGAAGTTGGTTGAATTAAGGTTTACATTTTGTCCGGTCATGCTTCCTCTGTTCAATAGTATCCCTCTCACGCTCCCAGATGATGGACCTTGGGGACTTATTACAAAAGGGATAATTTGCGTATCCAGCAACGATTTTTCTTAAACTGATTTGAAAAAAAAACTTAATGCAGTTCACCAATGAGGTAGGGCACACCAATGTTGAATAATAATTCTAATTTCGTGCAGCACAAGGTGCGGTATGGGACTGCTCTACATGGTGTGCCGCCCCCCCTCATGTGAAACACCGAAGTGCCGATCAGAGTACGTGCTTAATCCCTTCCTTCCCTCAGTCCCCGTCCTTCCTGTCCCCCGACAGCCAACATGATATTTGTAAGAAAAAGATGCCAAGATCGACGTAATGCTCAGCAGCGTGCTAAATGTACTCAACGTCATTACAGCAATATTCCACTAGGGCGCGAAAACGTGTGACTCAACAGCTGTGCGGAATTTTTTTTCTTCGAGAAAAGCGGGACACGGAATACGGAACGGAGGAGCTCAAAAGTGGGCGGAAACTGGAATACGAAACAAGGAAACAGAATTAACTCAAAACTCATTACTTCATTTAATTTTTCAAAAATATGTATCCTAATGGTAGCAACAAACAAGTGGCCGCTAATGAATTTAGGAAGCGGGCAGGACAGCGGGCGACTCTTTTGCTGCAGCATATAACAATAAAAAATCCTTTTATCCGCATCATTACTAGGAGGAATCTTTAAACACTGCTAGTCTAGCAAATTGAAGTTTGCGAAAAATCGTTCTCTAAGAAGGAACAAAATATTTTAAACGCAATGAACCCAGCTGACGAGTAAGATGCAGAGATTTTGCCACTCATAACATTTAACCGATCTTATTGAATGTCCCGATCTATCCTAACTGGGAGAGGGCAGCACTAATTGTAAGGTCACGGTTGCGTTCGGCATCCCACGACACGACGCCCACTCCCTGAGTTCGCATGGGTACCATAACATCATTTAGCAATAGGCGAAGCTCGACAGACTCAAAGGAGGAGGAGGAGAGGAAATACATCGCATGCTCTTCTCCCACTAGGATAGATCCGTTGACGTTGTGGAAAACAGTGTTAGCAACCTAAAAGTGCTTACAGAACTCTGATCTAGAATTGGTGTTCTAAGGCAGATCTAAGATTAGTAGGGAAAAAAGATAGGTAGCTCCGGATAAGGAATTTGATTCTTGATTCGAACACCTATGAGACCTTTGCTGCCTTTCACTATTCGGTAATGCATCGTTTCAAGGAAAGAAAAAATGAATCCAATTCCGTTATTACTCTGTTCCAACACCGGATGCGACACCGTTTCCAAAGACTCACAAAAGGCGACCTATAGTCAATCTCTTTCTTCAGCCTTTCGCTTAAGTTCAAGAGGTGAATGACCGTCCGAAATCGGAGCGGAACACGGCACAAAACGGAAGGACTAACCATAAAACCGACCGAAACCCAGAATTCGGAACAGGGAAACGGAAAATCCGCACGTCTTGCTCAGCAGCATGCCCGCATCCAAATTGCGCGATTTCAAAATGGAGCGAGGAAATTGAGGTGGTTATCCGATTTTATCCGAATCGTCGCATTTCTCCAGGGTCCGGATAACTGGATAATTCGGATAGGGATATCCGAAAATGATTCATTCGGATCCAATGTTTACTAAACAGTAACAGCATTTACCATAACATTAGGATTAAAAGAAAGCATTGGTAGGATGAAAATAAGAGCTTGATATGCGGAAACTCATGGATGGGCTAAATGCGTGGAGAACTCCTCTTGCACGGCCTTTGGTATTCAGCTCCCGCCCTGTGAATGAGGAAAGCCGTTCTCACTGTAGTCTTGGCCAGAGGTAGAAAGATCTTTTGAATCTCGCCTCTGGTAAAGGAATTACGCATTATGAAGAAAGAACCACTGAGACGAACTCGACCAGTCACAGTTTTTCGTACCATTGCTACATCAATGATTTTCCTTCTACATTCCAGAGTTGGTAGCCCTATGACCACATTACGTTGGGTGCTTCTAAAGTCAAAATTACCAGTTCTTAATAGGGCTTTTCTTGTGAAACTAAGTTGTACTTCTTGCAACTGGTTAATCAGCCTTTTCTTCTTTTAAATACGGTAGTACCATATTCTAGGATAGGTCTAATATAAGTTATGTACGCCTTGAGTAGGACATTAGGATTTTTGGTGTATAAGCACCGAAAGGGTCTGTACAATTGCACGGAGGCCTTGTTAACAATTTTGTTACAGTGACTATCAAACTCAAGCTTATTGCTGTAGGAGAATCCCATCCTCAGTAACAACAGATAGTTCATGTCCATCTAGATAGTAAGCTGATCGGTCAGGATTCAGTCCCAGGTGCAGCACCTTGGACTTGGTTTGAGAGATGGGAAGTTCTCAAGTTTTGGACTTATTTAAGAGCGCATTAAGAGCTTTCTGCATCTGTTCACCAGAAGGCATTGAGATACTGGTGAAATCTTAACGTTGTCGACAAACATTTGACAAGAGACTCCAAATGGTTTTATCACCCTCGGGATATCATAGGTGTAGATACTGAAAAGAATGGGTGCCAGTACACTGCCCTGAGGTACAGGGTGCGTAAAAAGTATTGACGCACTAAACGTAAACGTTAGAAATAACAGCACATCATAAAATTTAATAATTTTATATACAAGATGTCAACAATGATCTAGTGAACAGAATAGCATCACTTGTATTTTATATGGGCTTCTTTGCTGCGCATACAGGGGCGAAGACGACGAGGAAAGGCATCGACGGTGCGTCGCAAGTAGTCGACGTCGATTTCGTTCCATGCGTTGACCTTCAGTTACTTGATGCTTTTGTGCATTCAACCTGTAAAAGTGTTACATACTCTTCAAGGACCTCCAAAGTGCTAATTCTGGCGGAAGGCTCGCTGCAGGTGAGGAGCATCCGGCCAGTATCATGGTTTGTGCATTCATCACAAGCGCCTCACGTTTTCGTGGATACAGAAGTGAAGATAAATGAGTACAACTATATGTGTTGATGTCCTAAAGAAGCAGCTGGTTCCTTGGCTCCAATCCCACCTCGAGAATAAGCCGTATGTCTTCCAGCAGGATTAGACTCCTGCATAGAGTCCAGGATTGTTCAGCACTGGTGCCGCGCCAACTTGGAGGACTTCATTTCGGCAGGGGAATGACCTCTGTATAGACCGGATTTGAATCCACAGAATTACTCTATATGGGAAGTTTTCGAGAACAAGGTTTGCGCTACTTCCCACAAAAGTATGAAGTCAGTGAAGGATAATCTTGTCGAAGCATGGAGCGAAATCGACGTGGACTACTTGCGGCGCACCGCCGATGCCATTCCTCGTCGTCTTCGCCCCTGTATTCGCAGCAAAGAAGCCCATATAAAATACAAGTGATGCTATTCTGTTCGCACGATCATTGTTGACATTTTGTATATAAACTTGTTAAATTTTATTATGTGCTGTTATTTTTAACGTTTACGTTTAGTGCGTCAATACTTTTTACGCACCCTGTACTCCACTGGGAGCAGGACACACTTTAGAATAGGCCCATTAACAACTACTTGAAAGGACCTATCTTCAAGGTACACTTGAATCCAGCTAATAATTCTAGGATGTATACCTGCGATTTGGAGGTTGACGAGTAACTTGCTGTGGAACACGCTGTCAAACGCTTTTGCATAGTCTAGACCCTCTTTCAAGGGCCGCGGTGCATTCATTTAAGCACTCCAACATCTGAGTTTCCGTAGATTTACCCCAGGTGAACCAGTGCTGCTCCTCCGGGATGATTGTGTTAAGAGTTAGGTGGACAATAATTCTTTCTTTAAGGATTTTTTTCGAATACCCGAGCAAACAGAGATGTCAAACGTATTGGCCTAAAATTTGAGGGAAGATGCGAAGCTGAGGATTTGGGAATAGGGATGATGTAAACATGCCTCCACCTTTCCGGCACATCAGCATGCACGAAACTGTAATTGTAAATCAGCTCTAAAGGAAAAGGAATGTACGGTGGCACTTTCTTGGTAAGCGTAGAAGTTAAATGATCAGGGTTAGTGCTGGAAGTTGTAGTAGACTTTGATAAAATCCTAAGTATTTGAGAGCTGGGTAACCAGGCGGAGTCATCCATAACCGGAAATTCAGGAGAGTTTGCGAACGTATTTCCAGGGAAAGATTCAACAGTGCGAGAATAGACTTTGTAGAAGTGGTCAGCGAGGAGATCAGCCATGTCACGTTCATTTAATACTCTTTCACCGTCATCGGAAACGAGGGAAGTAATCCTGTTGTTTCTTTTTAACCATCTGCTCAACAACTTATACAATTTAGCTTGATTTCCCGATTCTATAACCTTCGCCACGGATGCGTAGTATTTGACAAGTTTCTTAGAGAATTTCTCGTTGAGCCTGTTATAGATAGCGAGATTATCAGAGGTAGGGTCCCTACTCACCTCTAGCCAGGTGTAGTTCTTTCATCTTAGCAAGGGAGCACATGTAGCAAGGTAGGTAGGACTTATTGACCGCATTACCCGGCCTAGTTGATAAATAAAGGTACATAAAGGAAAATGGATTGGTTCAGAACATGAAATAGTTCATGCATATCATCAGCACTAGATAACAGATTACACTGTTTTGACGTTTTCAGCTGCCTGCATACCCATGTTAGGTTCAGTGTCACTTTCTTATATAATAGATCGAAAAGAAGTCCTGCACAACGACGTGCGAGTTAAATCGCTTCATGGGCGGTTTCATGTAACTAAAGCATTCCTTTGGCTGGCTGGATCCTGCCGGTGGCACACGGTTGTATAGCCCGAATACGCAAACGCTTTCCTCGGGCGTAGTAGCTTGAAGCCTCGCGTAATTCGAGAAGCCAGTCCAAGAGTCGAGAAAAAGATTACGGCATCGGGCAACTGTGGAACGAAGACACTCACCATTAAAGAAGGAGTATTACTCAAATCAAGGAAGTCATTTCAAATTAAGAGGTAATAGAAGTTGCAGCACATAGTTGGAAAATGTGCAGAAAAACACCAGCAATATTTGTGGAGGTCGGACCGTTAAAGTGCAAAAATGCTACAAAGGGGACTGAATCTTCTCTTAAACTGTAATACACCACCACCCATTGCGCCGCAAACCTCACGACATAGCGTGCGTGCCGCAGCGTTCGTGAGAGCACCAGGGCACAGCCGCAATTCCATAACAATCTTACCATTGGCGGACTCCTCGTCGGTTTAAAGACCTGCCAAAAAGGAAGTATAGTTTTATACTAATTGATGTGCGCAGACTCCTCTTGTATCACTCGCTTTCCCATTCAGACATAAGCTTCAAACTATTCCCTCGTTAGCAACATAGGTCGAATAGTAGAGGATCTCGCTGGATTATTCAGAACTTGTGAGTTGTGGAACCGCCAATGGTCCTTGTTTGACCAGAGCAACTGTGGTGTAGTTTTAGATTGCCCAAGTAATGCACCTGTACTCGTATTGACCACGTATTCCATGGGCACTCATGGCGATGCCCAAAGTAGAAAGCAGTAGTAGTAGGAAAGGTAGACCGCTACCTTCTTCATCGTCTGACTAATTAAATTCACTGTGTACTCGACGACATCCGTGGAAGGAAAATGTGTCTCATACACCGCAAAGGCTGCGAGTTTTATCCCGCACCTTTTATCTTTGAATTTTTCCCTCTCCTGTATGAAATCTGAGACTAATGTTTGGAATCTCAAACTGATGCGGACAGCAAAGACACTACTTACTGTGATGTTTTTCTATTGAATGGTACGCAAAGAAAAGCACGTATTTTCCTCTACTTAGTCTACTGAATATGTTCTCGCAGCAGTCTGCTGTCATGCCAGATCATGTCTGCGCAGCTGCTATTAAGAGCGGCTGCAGGACATTATGTAGGAATGGTCGTCGAGAGCGCGGCGAGCGCGGGAAAAGTCGCTGCAGTGGGGCGACAAGGATCCAAGGTGATGATCGGTCGCGCCCCATTGCCACGGGCAAGCCTCCTTTTCTGGAAAACTCGTAACCGTGATGAACCATTACAATATGGTGAAAACTTCCGCCCAAACACCACGACAATCTTTTTGTAAGAAAACAGAACTAGAGGACGGAATGGAAGGGCTGGACAATGGGACTAATCAGGGTGGGAAGCACTGAAATGGAAATATCCTCTTAAATGAAATATAACGCTTAGAATGCGATAGAAACTGCTGCCAGTTGGAATGGAGATGTAGGGTGTTAGGAAGTGCACAGAAAATCATCATCACTGCGATAGTTTCCTACATTCTGCTTCTGTTTATCGAACTGTTTATCGGATATCCCTTCCAACCTTTGCTGGACTTGCGGCAAGGGATATCGACAGTTTTCAAACCTAGTGTCTGCAACGGGTCATAGCTCCCACACGACAGCGGTGGAGGCCGTCGCGCGCGCGACGGTCGCTGTCGTTGAGGCGGTGACCATCCATACATAATGACCGCCCCTCATTAAGAGCTCAACGTTCTGCAATGTTACAGGAGTCGCAGTTTTTTCAATTCCACCGAGCACTCTTTCCTCGTTGCTACGATATCAAGTTGATGCTGCGAATGCCAGGATCCTTCAATACGAAACTCAAAGGAGGCTTGCAGGAGGTTCAGTTCTGGCGCCGTTTCTTTCTTTGAAAAGCCTTTAGTGGTTTGCGCGTTTAAGGTAGCAGATCAACTGGATGTGAAACGTCACGGAATGCGTCATCAAGCTGGGTCGGATGCCCTGCTCACGGCAAAGACGTTTTTCAAAATCAAGCAGCAGTTTTTCAGCGACAATTGGGACAAGGTTCGTTTATGAGCACTTCTGATCTCATTAGCATTAACATTTATTTCATGTGAAACCACATGGGCATGCATATACTGAACTACTGTTTGAAAACAAACAAAACACAGTAGTGAAGGACTCAAACGTACCGCTATGGTAGTGAACTGAATGAACTAGAACTAGGATGGTAGAAATATGAAAGCAAACAAACAAAACAAAGGAAAGTAGAATGCAATAGAGAAAAAGGAAACCACATTTCAGCGTAGGTAGTGGAGTACAATCGTCTTAAACTTGCAAATTTCTGTAGGAAAGTGATTTGATTTACTTAGCTAGCAAACTCCAAGCTGGCACGACACACAAAGGCATTGCGCCTAAGAGACGTTTTTGGACAGCTAAAATTTAGCCGAAAACCAGCTCCTCTCGTCGAAGACTGAATTGTTTTGAAAAGTCGTCAGAGCGAAGTCCGATTCTTCCATATAAAATGTTATAGAGCAATAACAGGTCATTCCTTTTCTTTCGGAATCCAAGGGTGTCAATGCTAAGAATTTTGTTCCTTTCTTAGCTTGAAGGGATGTCATTGTAGTTGAGACCCTGTGTTATAATGAACAGTTTCCTCGTGAAGCTGTTTGAGTCTTTCAATCATAGACTTCTTATGAGGGCTATAAACACAAGTGCCATAATCGAGAATGAATCTAACGTAGATTTTGCAGGCTTCTAGGAGAATATATGGATCTTTTGATCATAAAGTTTTAGAAAGGAGATAGAGCCTGCGTTCAGCAGTTGCAGCCACCTGACAACAGTGCTCGTCAAAGGAAAGCCTACGATCAAAAAGAAAGCCTAGATCTTTGACATTATTCACATCCTCGAGCGTAATGGCGTCGATTTTATAGTTATACATGGGACTTGTGAACCCCAAGTGGAGCATTTTGGTCTTAGCAACAGATATCAGAAGACTCCAGTCTTCTGACCATATATCATCGATATATATCATCGACACATGCCTCAAGATCAACGTTTCTCGTAGTATTTGCATGGTTAGCTTCAGCAAAAACTTTAATATCATCCGCAAATAGCCTGCAGTGAATGGCATATTTACTGGTTAAGTCGGGGATCTCGGAAGTGTAAATATTAATGAGTAGGAGATAAAACTTCTCCTTGTGGGACTCCGCTAGGGCAGATCTTATAGAAGAAAGCGAGTTGTTCACCCGCACCTGAAAGTACGATTAAAAAGAAAAGCTTGAATGCATTCAATGGTCTTGGGGTGAATACCAACAAGTCTGAGCTTATAAAGTAACCTAGAATGGACCACATTATCAAACGCTTTCTCAAAATCAAGATATATCACATCCACATTTCCCTTATCATCTAAGATCTTACCAGGAAACTATCTCAACGGTAGGTCGGAACGGCCTAAGTGTTGTATATGGGCAGAATCGCCTCTCTCTGGGAAACAACAAAACGCAAATATCTCGACCCCAATACAACTCTGCACAGAGTTAGGGACGACGGAAGTTGGGCCGTTGGCGGCGTTAGCGCTGTGCCTGGAGGCGGAGGGCGGGCTCAAGTTGGCTGGAAACAGCGATGATGAGCGAGCGATGGTGGCGCAGTGCGTAGAGGGGCGGCGTAATCCCCATAATCGACGTTTCCAGCCAACTTGAGCCCGCCATCCGCCTCCAGACATATGGCTAACACCGCCAACGGCCCAACTTCTGTCGTCCCTAACTCTGCGCAGAGTTGTATTGGGGTCGAGATATTTGCATTTTCTTGTTTCCCAGAGAGAGGCGATTCTGCCCATATACAACACTTGGGCCGTTCCGACCTACCGTTGAGATAGTTTCCTGGTTAGTCCATAAATTGGGAGTATCAATCATTTGCGTAACAATAGACTCATTCTTTTTACAACCATGCTGATAATTTGATAGAATGTGATACTTATCTAAGTGTTCTGTAACGAAATTGTTAACAATCTTTTCAAACACCCTAGCGAAGATGGATGTGATACTGACAGGTCTATAATTAGACGGATCCCAGTAAGGTGGCTCTTTGCGGATGGGAACGACTAGTGAATGCTTCCATCTTTTAGGTACTTCGGATTTAAGAAAACTCAGGTTAAAAATAAATTCTAATGGCGCTGCAATGTGACTGACAATTCTTTTAATAAAACAGTGGAATTTTGTCCGAACTCGACCACTTACTAATGAGACTGTTGATAGTACCACGATCAAAAGAAGGAGAATTTACCATTGAGGGGACTGCAGGAAAAGTATTGTCAATAAAGTCAGCACTGCAACCACAAACAAGAACCAGCCAGGTCTCTTTGTCTTTCTAGCAACTGTTTGGCGGCCTCGAGCTCGTTCCGCGCACTACCGCTTGTTGGGTAGCTCTGATAGTCCAATTGTTTGATGGTATTGTGTGCCACCTTGAAGGGAAGTTGCGGACTAATGCTTTGTTGATGCTGCCTAGGGTGGGCATGCGTGCTTTCCTTCACCACCCTGACACGGCGGAGTGCCGTTCTACCTACCGCCCTTTAAACGACGCGTGGCAAATGTATGTGTCTCCGCTATCTCGTAAGCCACTGGACTCTCGAGCAAGCCGGGGTGGGCAAGCCAGCAGAACGAGGGGGTAGAAAGCTCGACCGCCCCTGGTGGTCGAGGGGGTAGAAAGCTCGACCGCCGCTCTATTAAAATTGAGGTACAGTTCATAAATGTCCATCACTGCGCAATAATTTTTTGAACTAATTTGCTTGATGTTACAAATTCTTCCAAACTTCATTTCCTCTTTCCCCCTGCCTACCAAGGAGTTTGGTGCTCCTTATTCCAAAGTATTTTCTCCCGAACAATCGAGACGGAGGATTTCACTTCGTTAAACGTATTTTGAGTGACCTGAGACAAGTGTTAACAGACTTGTTTGAAGGTCACTTTTGGGTTTGAGCTTGTTTTGAAGTGCAGGAAGTCAGTTTTTCGGCGTGTTGTAGGAAAAGATCTTCTGCGCTCGTGTAGCACGTCGAAATTTTCATTTGACGACAGAGGCAATTTCGTTTGCGTACTATTCAACATTACAACAAAAACAATTGCGGAAAACATACATATCTCTACTCTGCAGCTTCAAGTAAACTGTATTTGCACTGTCAATCAGATAAGCACCCACGTGTCCTCGAGGGTCCGTCGCGATCTCTTTTTTATTGCATTCAAAAATTGGTGCTTTCCTTAAAATAGGCTTGAAACATTTTTTATAGCCAACGTTTAGAACTTTTATGCAAATACTGTACTCACATTTTAGGGCAGTTGAATTATAAATTTTTGAAGAAGGACGCCGTGAATTTTCTTAGGACAAAAATTAGCGCTCATCTTCTTGAAGAGGGTCTCGAACCTGGAAACGTTCGTTTTGATTTGGAGGATATTTAGTTTGGTTTCGAAAGTGTGCAGCGCTTGCTTTTAAAATCGCCCAGCTCTACATGAAATGGCATTGTGACTTGTGGATACGTACCAGACCGCTTCTATGTTATCTTGTAGAGTAAGAGTGCACGATGCACCTCAAACATATTGCCGCCAACTTCTGGCTTTCGTTGTCAGGATTGAAAACTAGTGGGGGACTTTTGCGCGAGGTTAGTGCGAGCACGCCTTTTTAAATTGGAGTTCTGCCTGTGCTCATATTCTTCCGCAGTTAATTCTCTATGGACATTTCACCGTTCCTTTTTACGATGGTCTCTATGCGGTTACTTGTTCAGGTGTCGCGACTGGTTCAAGGCCATCTTTTCGGCCTGGGCTCATCGCTTTCGCTATCCCAGTCAGCACACAAGTTGGACGAGATGGACAAGGAGAAAGAGGCTGTGGCTGTTAACTGATTTTTTTTATATTCTTGTGTCTTATCGTGGTGAATTCACTTTTCGGTCTCGACTGTTCTCTCTTTTGCTTCCACAGCTCTCGAAGATTTCCGAATTTGCAACCGTGTACTTTAGTAGCAACGTTGCTTTGCTATTTTGTTAATACCGTTTCAGGTTTTAGGCAAGTGGTGTATATATTCCGTTCGGGTCTCCAAAAAAGTATAACAAGTAGGGATTCAAGCAATTTCGAGAAAACCTTGGGCATTCACTGAGATGTCGTATTTTCCGGGGATCAGACGACGGCTTTTAGTTGGGCAGTGTTCGTTTCGCGTCAATGATTCTCGCGTAGTGATGTAAAAAAGTAATGGTGCGCTGAGGCGGCACTATTGGTTGGAAGATGGTGATCCTGACACGATTTCGTCTACTGATCGGTTTTTATTCATAGAGCGGTGTTCATTTTGTTGTGGAGAAAAACCAGTTTTGAGGACGATCTCCTATCGGCAATTGAATACGAACGCGCGAAGTGCGTTGCGATGAATGATAGGCGAGGAGCGTAAGGAGGAAGGAATACTAGTCATGGGCGTAACTATGCGTGACCGGTGCAGATCGAGAAGTTTTCATGTGGGTCGTTTAACTGACGAAGCTGATTAGTTCAGAAACAGCATCAGAAGATCTCTCTGAATTATCGTGTGTTTCAGTAAACCGCTCGAAAAGCGCTAAAATAGTAGCTCTTGCCGAAATGTGTCCATAGTAAATTGTTGCACTGCAAACTGGTTTATGTTCGTTGATGTCATTTTTGTGTGTGGTCTTTCGTTGCTGTGTCGCTGTGTAAGTAAAGATAAATGATTTTACTGCTGCTTGTAGTGCTGCTTTGAAGGCTGAAGCAAGACCTAATTGGATATCTACTATGTTGATGAGTAATATAAGTCAATAGCTCTCAGTTGCAGATGCCTTCAAATAGTCAGAGAAAACACGCTATCTCAAACAAAACAAGAAAGCGGCCTGGCAAAGACATCGACCAGATACATGAAGATCTGAAGCCGACAAAGGCAGCTAAATTGCTCAACCAAGAGGTAGGGAGCTCTCGGACCGTGTTGTCTGCAAATTATGGCTGGGATTGTGTTTAGATTGATTTGGATCTTCCTGGAGATGGCCAGTTTTACTGTATCGAGTGCGAGCGGTATTTTGTGGACGAAAAAACACGACAGGTTCACCGGAAGACAAAGGTACACCCCACGTTTCTCGGCAGAAGCGGATTGTTCTACTTAGCCTCTTGTTCAACGTCCTCAATACTCATGAGAAGAGAGTCATAGAGCACTGGATCGAGTCTCTTCAAACTGCACTCACAATGTTATCCAGCATTGAGGCAAAACGATGTTGTGTCTTTTTGCGAAGAAAAAAAAAACTGCGCTTCTACAGAGTTCTTAGTTACACTTGGTAGCAAAGAGTACGTGCAGCTTCTACAGCGTCGCTAGCTTAGGGTTAAGTTATGTACTCTCGTGTGGAATCTCGCTGAATAGTCAAACGCTTCACATCATAACTGTCACGGTTTCAGAAAAATTAAAATTTCATATTGAGCTGAGCTGATTACTATCGCCGTATCTATCTACGTTGCTATTTATACACTCCGGTCATCAAGACCTTTAGTAGTTTAGCTGCATTTATTAATAGTCTGCTGCTCTAGCTCGTCTCAAGCTGACCGCTTCCAACTTTGAAGCTAATCATGAAGAGGAAATAGTACTCTATGAGTACCGGTGGTGGATCTTGGAGAGAGAAGATTGTATCTAATAGTATCAATTTGTGTAGATAAACATTGAATTGTCCAATCCATTGACCACCACAATTCATTATGTGATTTTAAGATGCACAAGAATCGAATTCGTACCCTGAAGGAAGTTCCATACTCCATGAAAGAGGCAGAGGCAGCTGCTGGACGAGGAACATACAGACACGTCACTCTCAAATCTAAGGTCAGCTTGTACTTATCTTTTTCATTTGTATCAGTTGCATCTTAAGGGTTTTTCTATTCATTTTTTCAAATTTTGCTCTTTTTGGGGTTATATTGTTAGATCACGAGAAATTCCTTTCTATATTCGCTTGGAAACCGTTCCCTCAGGGATTTCCCTAGATGCACCCACAGCACCCCATCTCGGATCTTCCAATAGAAGGCGTGGTCAAGATGGGATCGATCGAGATGTGAGATCTACTGTTACCTCGATTACGTGAATGGAAAACATTAAGTGGAAATAACGTTTTTAGCACGTTCGTTTAAATAGTGTGGATGTAAACAGCATCTTCTGAGTGCTCACGAGAGTCGCAGTTGGTAGGCAAATTCGACGTTCAAGATGGAGCTGCAGTCTGAAGCAGCAAAAATTTAACGTGGGAAAGCAAATGTTGGAAGACTCACTACTATTACAGTCCCTGGTGTTATAACAACGACTCCTGGTAGGACAAGACCGGCCATACCCCACCCCTAGCTTGATCCGAAAGAGTTGAAGTACGACGTGACTCCCGATATAACTTCGGCAGGGCTGAATTTCTTGGCCGCACAGAAATTGAAGAGGAACAATATACTGACTGTGTTTTGCGGTCAGACCCTTCTATGGGTTCGTTCATAGCCAGGAGCGCCCATGAAGTGTTCGTAGTTATGACGCGCGTACGATCGCGACAGTACGTTGAGTACAAGGTGGGAGACTCCAACATCATTAGAAGCTGCCATAAACTGAGAGATTTCCCCATCAGACAGAAGAAGTTAGCATGAACACACCATAAGATTTCTCAGCTTGTCGGTTAGGTGGGCCTATTTTTGGTACTCGTTATGCCTCTTACAGGTTTTCTCATGTTTGTTTCTAGGAGTATCTCTTAAGACAGGAGCAGCTTTAATTTTCTGAAGCTATTCTGTGCTTCTTAGCTGTCTTTGTTGTTACCTATCACATCGCGTTTAGGCCGTATGCGATTTCAAATAAAATTCGCATAGATTACTGTAAAAAGGCCATCTCCGGTTACGACGCGATTCACGTTATAACGCGAAGTTTCCATGGTCTTTCAAACACGTTGCAGCGGGAGCACAAAGTATTTTTGTGTCATCGTAGTCGATGTATTTGGGGGACCGGTGGTGTTTCGCCCTAACAACCATTGCCCCGAATATCCTCGAGAGCCCAGTAGCCGTTTCATGATGTTTGGACGCTCAGGCAATTTCTGAGGAGGGGTGTTGAGGCATAGGAGGGGAAAGCAACTGTCTCACTAGTGTTTGGTCTTCACACTGGAATTGCACAATTATTGTCTGCTAGAAGATACTGCCGGATTTCACGGCGAGAGGCCTTCATTTAAATGATTGTTTTTCAGATCGATAGTGAGACTATAAGTGCCATGCAATTGGAAGACGTCAAGGATTGACCTCTACGAGGTGTGCATTCTTCTTGTTGTAATTTGTGCAGTGTTTTGTCACTTTATACATGTAGAGACTAATTGCGTACCATTAAGCCTTCTTTTCCATGCTTTCACCGAGTATTGGCCAGACTTGGTTTCATGTACTACTTGCTTGATAAGCTTACAGCCCTTTGCTAGGTTAGACAGCTTAGCTTTCAGTTATGGGCAAGTGCAGTGAGAGCCGCAAAATGGGCATTTTTTGGTAGAATGTAAAAATTGGTCAATATAAGGTGTAAAAGCGATAGACAAAGCCTGGGCCGTTGCTCTGAGTGGTCAGCACAGTTTAATTACAAGGCCTCAAAACGTTATTTGTTCATTGATTGTTGTTTTTGTTTTTGTTGACGATCTTCCGCTTATTGAATCAAAAGCTGAATAAAGAATGCATGTTCAGTTTGTGTTTTTGGCGGTACTTGAACACGTGACAACGTTATCTTTTCGAGACCTTACGATATTTGCGCTGCGTTACTCCCAACCTGTTTCAAGGTTGTGTCGGCTGGGTTATGCTTGCCTTGCTTCGACGCGACTCCTATGGTTTGCTGTGGTCTTTAGCCAAGAGGCCGTTTCATGTCGAAGCACTTTCTCGGATCTACGACACCGCTCGAGAGGTGATAGTGGCACACACGCTCATTTGTATTCCAAAGGGTGCTTAATGGACAGAATCGATTATGGGGAAGGTGTTTTTTATGTTTGATTACGGCTCCAAGTTTATTCGTTAAAGGCATGCTCCCGCATCACTCCAGCTCCAAGGGTTGATCCCCGTGCGGTTTTTGTGAACAACGAACTCGACCTTGGATTAGTCGATGTGAGATCCCATTTTGAATCCTTTTATACCACTTCCCTATTACTCCTCATTGCCACGGAGAACGTGAAGAACAAATTAGTGCGTGGTCCATCGCGGCCATTATTTCTGTTACAGCCTTTAGCAGCCTATAGTCGTCGTGGTACATTGTGTATGAACTATCATTCTCTAAAATTAAGGTGTATGGTTTTGACTACGACTACACGCTCGCCGTTTATAAGCGAAGTCTTAACGAGCTGATCTACAAGTTATCGCTTCATCGTCTCATATCACAGTTCAAGGTCCGCTGATTTCTCTCAATCTCGCCTCCGGTACCGTTCAAATGTCAGCTTCGAGTTGTGAAGATTTTAGTATCCTAAGGAAATATTGGATATTCCGTACGATAGCGAGTTTGCAATTCGTGGCCTACACTTTGACGTACAAAGCTCATGTCTTTTGAAGGTCGACGCGTTTTCCCAAATTCAGAGCGGTTTGTGGAATTATTCGGCCTTTATGTTCGTTTATCACTCTCAGATATATAGCAGAGTCAACAAATCACACCTTTAGGTTCCGTGTACAGAGGTAGAAGGAAGCTGAGCGATGACGAAGTGAAGCAGCTGTTTCCAGGATTTTGCCTTCCTTACATGAAAGGTTTGTGGTGCTTACCCGTTTAGACTGTAGAAAATGTTTCAAGCACCTCAATTGTGAAGATAATATGAAGAAGTGAAGAAAAATCCGATTTTAGGAATACATGTTGTGGCTTCTACTACCGGTCTTTAGTAACCCCTTTGTTATGTTAGCAGCTCCCTCAACCTTTGGTTGTCGATAACACGAAAAGCGTGGCACCCTCAACTCGTGTTCCATCCCAGCTTGCGATTCTGTTGCTGCTTACACCTGAAATACATCTGGAAAACAAATAAGTGATGTCGCTTGAAAGGCTATGGAAAGGTGGTCGATAATATTATATAGCCTTCTCGAGATTAGGTTCCTATAGAGGCATGTAATGAGGAATAGTTTTCAAAAACAAGACATGTAAAATCACTTCTTATTCAATACATTCTAAAATGTATGAGAACCACAATCACCACAAGGCCAGGATTCGGGGAACCACCTGTTCAAGGCGCTCAGGCGCATCTCATATTCTACGCTGTACGAGCATATAACAAATGCAGATTAGGACGCTTGCACCAGATCTCCATCTCGAAAATGCCTATCCCCAGATGTTGTAGTACTAGCTCTTTCAAAATTCCAGAGGTGAGTGGATTTCAAATTTGACCTGGGAAATCCTCTTAGAGGAATAAATTCTTTTGCTTTGGCACTGTCCATTCAAATTCCACTTCAGTAGTCGAAAGGAAGAGCTGGCAATTCCAGGAAATGTGAGAAATTTGTCGTGATTTCTGAACTTTTATGATGTTTCTGTATGCTTTCTCCCCGTGTGAGTCATGACCTTGTATAATCACCTACACCTGTGTCACCTGTCGCCCCATTGATCATTGAGTTGCTCGAACGGGCGCTAGCGCATCCATTTGTCCTTATAGCGTACCAGAGTGCTCAAATTAATTCTCCTTGCTTGAGGGGCACGAAGAGCATCATATAGTTCGTTCAAAGGGTTTTCACGAAGAAGCCCTACCAACGCATTGGTGGGCGTCCTGGTGTTCTCTTGACATACCGCGGAATCCACTCAGTGACGGCTCTTGCCCAACGGGTGTCTACGAAGCGCACTACGTGGCCGGCCCACCTAATTTTCGACGACTTAGCCCATGCGACAAAGCTCGGACCACTCCGACCGTCGTCTCCTGGATTCTACGCTGCGCAACACTGATCGCGTGTTCATTCTGCTTTCGTATGGCCCAGGT
Organism: Heligmosomoides polygyrus bakeri; assembly: GCA_947359475.1. Lineage (NCBI taxonomy): Eukaryota > Metazoa > Nematoda > Chromadorea > Rhabditida > Heligmosomidae > Heligmosomoides > Heligmosomoides polygyrus. The sequence continues at coordinate 68,975,171 of OX375865.1, read as the reverse complement.
CTCTGAGGGGTGAGTTAGGGCAGGAAGAACAGTGGAGTCCAATAGGTGAGCACGGAGTCGGACGTTCGTCGTCTTCTTCGACGCTCTTGAAAGCTCCCCAAGCTGCTCCTTTCCTCCTACCCAGCTCTGGCGCTAGGTCTTTGGCCATATTGATTTCGTGTCCCAGATTTCGTGCACGTAGCTGTAGCATTCGGAGATGTTCGTTCCGTTGAGCGAGAATAGGGCATCAGGAACTTGTCCGTTCCTCATGAACATCGTCTTCGTAAGACTTAGCTGCAGTCCAACGTTCCCACATAGCGATCGAAGTCGGCCAGAATTCGGTCCGCCTGACTGATGCTCAGTGTTATGAGCACGATGTCGTCAGCGAGGCGAAGATGGTGCAGTTGCCGGCCGCCGACCTTCACTCCCATGTCTTCCCATTCTAGTTCGCGCATGACGTTTTCAAGGGTTGCGCTGTTCGGGATATGGTATCCCCTTCCCGAATCCCTCTCTTCACGTCGATGACGACGTCGTTGTAGAATGGTGAGATCTTGGTCGTGAATCCACTGTACAGCTCTCGAAATACTCTGATGTACTGAGTAAGAACACCCTGACTAAGCAGGGCTTAGATAATCGCTTCCGTCGATGAACGTAAGGCACAGCGGCAGCTTGTTCTCTCGCGATACTTCGATGAGATTCGTAATGGCGTGTATGTGGGCGATCGTGCTGAATCCTGTCCGAAATCCTGATTGTTCGCATGGCTGTCCTTCATCTAGCGATCCTATTCAGGATGATTAGAGTGAAGAGCCCATAGACTACAGACGGCAGGTAGATCAGACAATAGTTGTCAATGTCGTGCACGTCTCCCTTCTTGTACAGCAAGACGGTTTTGCTGGTCTTCCACTGAGATGGAGTTGTACTCCGACAGGTAGCATGTGAAGAGCCGCGCCAGGGTGTTGATGAGGACGGGCGGGAGTTTCTTCAGGTGTTCGGGTCTGATCCTGTCGGGACCGAGAGCTGTACGTTTCTTCACCAACGAGATGGCGTGTCGAATCTCGAAAGGGGGAAAGAGGAGACGACGCATCCATCCCTCGGAAGATGGCATGGCGCAGGTGAACGTGGCTATCGAAGAGATCGGAGTAGAAGTCGTGGGTGACCTTCTCTATGGTTCTTCTGAAAGAGGTGACGGTTCCATCATGGCGTCGGAGAACGGTCACCTTGGTCTTTGAGTTGGCGAAGTTCCGGCGGGCATTGTGGATGCTCAACCCTGCCTCTGCAGCTTCAGCCAACACTTCTGCCCTTCCCTCCTTAAGATCTTTTATCACCACTCTGCGTAGCTCGCAAACCCAGACGTGAGTTGGTAGTTGCCTAACGCTCGCGCTGCTCCACGCTGGCGTATCAGCTCGAGAGTTTCTGGAGACAGACACCTCTTGGTGGTCTTTAAGCTCTCGGGTTCCTTAGAGGTATCGCGGAGATGATGCACGAAGCGGTTGTATTCTTCGTCAATGCTGTCCATGACGGTATTTTCCCAAAGGCTGGCAATAGAGGTGTAAAGGTCCCAAATGATGGTCGTTCTGGGATTCCCCTTGCGGCCTTCTCTCCTTAACGTAAAAAGCGGAACCTCGCGCGAAGGAGGCGGTGGTCCGATCCCGTGAAGAACTTCGGGACAACGGAAACGTCGGTCAGTCAATACTTAAAGACACATACCACTGAACACATGTGTAATTTTCTGAATCTAACCTTAAAAATTGTAAATAACCAAGTAGAAACCAACTTGTATAATAAAACAGATTCTTTTAACTTTAAAGTTAATAGGCTCCCACACATGGATTCTGAAGTTTCTATCAGAGTTAAACGTAACGTCATATACACAGAAATCCTTAGAATAGCAAATGCTTGCTCAAAATTTGAATATTTTTGTAATAAATTAGAAGATTTTTATAAAGTTCTTGTAAATAATGGATTTAATAGAAATTTTATCGTCAGTAACATTGGTAGGTGTATTTTTAAAAATAGACAAATATTGTATAAATACAACTTGCTAGACCATAGCAAAAAGGCTATAAACTTTGTGAAAACATTAAGCTGAATTTGAAAATTTACTAAAATATACTCGTCATTAAATTGTTCACATATGTGTATGTTTATATTCATGAAACTTTGCTTTTGTAATTTAATACAAAAATTAAATCAATCATTTAAACTTGAAAATAATAAATTAAAGCCAAAAAACAAGATTAAGATAGAAAATAATGCCGCCGTGATATCATTCCTAGCAAAGCAAAATGACTTACACTGTGGAATGATACGAGTTATCCGTTCTGATAGCAAATACTGTACTACAGTTGAGTTATTTTTGTTAATGCGAAGACTAGAGTCAGCTGATCGTCAGCTGATCGACTAGTGTGAGTTTAAAAACCTTTATAATTTTAACTTAAATCCAATGTTAGTAAAATAAATTATATATCAATAAAATAAACTTTTAAACTAAACATAAAATATATAAATAAAAATTAAAAAAAAACTTTTAAGTTTAATAAACATTAAAATTATCAGAAATTGAATTAGTAAATTAATAATTTACACGCCCAAAAATGTTGTAACACCTTCCTCTTCACTGATGAGCCACCGGGAAGGTGTTATAACAAAAGGTTCGTCTGAAGATAGGTGGCGAAACGAACCTTTTGGAAAAAGAAAAATGTGTAATTTTATTCACTACGCTTTGAATTTTCTTTATTTTTCTTTATTACGGTTGAAGATGATGTGGTCGATCTCGTTGTGGAACTGGCCTCCGGGGGATTCCCAGGTCCATCGTAGGGAGGGAGGCTTCTGGAACTGTGAGTTTCCATGGATGGTGTTATTCGGCATGACAAACTCAGACAGCCTTTCACCTTGCTTGTTCCACTCCAAACCGTGGGTTCCAATGTGAAATTCTTCCAGTGACCTCATGGCATGATCCTGGCGTTGAAGTCGCCGACGACCACCTTGTAGAAGGTGTGATCTTCCTTACAGAACTTCTCCAGCTCCATGGAAAAGACTTCGTCGTCGTAGTCGGATTTTGAGGCATAGTCAAGATCAGACGGCAAACGTCCGATTCGGCTTGTCTGAGACTCGTAGGATCGATGTTCATGGCCAATTGCGTGCCTACGTGGACACTCCCCTGTTATCGCATGTTCCGAGGAACAGTTCTTCTCTGGAGTCGTAGGCGGAGTGTAGGGGGTGGTGTCTCCTCGTCTCGGTCAGTCCCGATGAAGTCGCACTTGATTTTCCTGGCTTGCATCATCAGCTGCTCGACGGATGCTTCCGATGCGAGCGTCCGGGCGTTGTAAGTGCAGATCGTCATCCTAGTCCTTCTCAATTTGCGCAGCCTGCTAAGGCCCTGAGATTTTAGCAGCCTGTCCGTACTCGTTCTTCCCATCGCTGCGAAATGGTTGCACTTTCGGGGTCAGAGGAGTGGGGCTCTTTAGTGCTGCTGTGTTTTACTGCAATACACACGGGTAGCTAGTCAGGCTGTGTCGTTATAAGCACCATTTTGCCACACAGGCTCAAAATCTACACCGTAACCTTATCACTTATTTTCTCATTCCAGCGGCTTCATAAATACGGCTTCATAAATATTCGTAAAGTCATCAAGAACTCATTCTCCACGTCGGCATTGCACTGGGTGGTTGCCTTAGCCATCGCTTCGGTATCGCTCTTTGTCTGGTGGCAGGCGTTCAGAGCACATTTTTGGTGAAGTGATACCCAAATAACAAAAAAATCAACTGTTGTGGATATTGGGGAAGTGAACTTCCAGTCAAAGCAGAGAACAACACGTAACCTAACAGGAGCAACATTTGTGATGGAACGACCGCACATACGAAGGAACGCCTAAAAAGGTTACGGTGTAGAAACTGTGTCCATATGGTAGAGTCATTTCTTTTGTCGTGGGAGTGAAGAACTCTGGGCAGCCAGCCAGACCGCCTTAAGACACCTGGCACACCTCCGGGTCGCTCCAGCGATTGTCGTGGAAGCGATTTGAATGCGCATTGCACAGCGACTGGCCAGGTGAGGGATCCCGGCGCGATTCCCGCTCCACTCAAGTCGCTCCCGCGACAATCGCTGGAGCGCCTCGGGGGTATGCCAGACCGCCCTAATGGACGGGCCGAGATTTTTAAAGCGGCCTCGAATTGCCTTACGATGTACTCCCAGTCTACCGAGTGCAAGCTTTTGGCCGGGCTGACACCGATACAATCCGCGAAGGCGCGAACACATCCACGCACACTGTCCCTGAACATGTCGCTCCCGCACACAAGGAACGAGTTGATCCAACACAGCAGGAACAAATAGTCCTCTCTTGGTAGCAGACAGTTGCATTTGGTTCGCGATTCACTCCCCTATCCACCATGGGGCGCGCCACGTGCATCTGCGACAAGTGGGCCGAGATCCCTCTTAACAAGACAGCCATAAGGCTCTCTATCGAGGGCGATCCGTGGTTGTACAAATACACATATGAAACGGTGTGTTCCAGCTGGCGAACAATCCTTCGATGTTCATTTCAGATTCAAATTTATTGCATGTCCCAGCATGTTGCAACACAAACAACACAACACAAATGCTAGAAGTCAAGAACAAATTCAAGAATACAAGAATGGAACAGCACAACGAGTAATCTTTTCCAGTATAAGGATACCTCTTTGCGTCTGGATCTTTTGGCCATTTTAACGTGCACGTGCGGTAATAGCCTGACACTAATACGGCTTACACGATGAGTTTCCTAGGTGATATACAAAAATTCCGGGTCTTGGCAAGTGTTCGGATCTGTGTGGAATCGTTGCAACGCATAGTTTCTCATCGGAAATTGTTGACCTAGTTGAAACAGTGCGGTAAATAAAGAGCGTACTACATCTTTCAGGTCTAACTGAAATCCAACTTTTCCATTGCTTTGAAATTGGGCGTATGCCTTGGAATTAACGTTTTTAGTTAGTTACCCATATAGTAAAGGAATGCGGTGTACCTTTACCAACTAGTACGGAGCCAATTTCACTGCATATTTGGCCAATACAGCGAACTGCGGCACGTCGCCGGTGGAGTATGAAGACTGATCTGGTACCATGTCACTGACCTACGGAGATGTTCACTTGGGCGGGTCCGAGCCAGTCAACCCGATCTGGGAATCACACAACAACTGGAGTCGTTTCTTATTGCGTTGTGGTAAATGATAAGACGGCTTATATGCATAAATGCTAAGCAATCCAGTCCGGGAGGGGGACGTTCTGCCTGAAAGCGGCGCGGGCAATGATGCGGGACAGAGCCTGCGGAGCCAATTAGCGTCGATTCGCGCAGTGACACCCGCCGCTTCGCGCTCAGCCAGGCAGCCGTCGCCGTGGAGGCAATGGTGACCCAGCTAACAAAGGGAGCCTGTAGGTCGACCAGACTTGGTGTGACTACAATCGATAGAGGGCTAGGAGGCTCAGACGGCTTGCATTTGTAGTCCAAAATATGGGATTGATCTGAACCCTACCATCTCCTATATCAGAATTTCGAGCTCTATCGAATGAGCCAGGAAGGAATCTTGCCTCAATAATCCTTACAACTATTTTTTTTCTCGCGCTTTTAACTTTCGTTAAATAGCGGTTTTTATTTATATTAGAATTAACCACGAGGCATGCTTCCAGGCTACTGATGTGAACTCTACCGTCTCCTGTATTAGAATTTCGATCTCAATCGAATGAGCTAGAAATTATCCTGTCTTAATAACCTTTAAGGCGACTTTTTAGGCGTTGTTTGTCTTCGTTAAATATCAGCTCCTATTTATATCAGAATTTGCGAGGCATGCTTCCACGCTGAAATTGCGCGAGAAATCTAATTAGATAGACGAGAAATCTTCTAAGAGCACCCCAAGTGCTCAACCTCTTTGAAAACGACATTATGATCCTTCGTTGCGTAGAGCGTGTTCACAGTCTTAAATTGCCGAACGAGTTCGATTTGTTAGTCGGTGGACCTCCTAAGAACACCGAAATACTCTAGTCTTCTCAAAGCATTCCATGAGTGTTTCCTAACTCGTTAACTGGTAGAGAAGACATTGGCTATGCAGGCACATTGCGGTGGAACGTGAGGTCAAAATTCTGCTAGAAGCCAAAAACGACTGGACGAGCAATTTGAAGTATTGCGTGATGAAATTTATTCTCGGTGAACATTAGATTTGATGAACCACCTATTCAATGTTCGTTTCGAAATATACAATGTGTGCATTATAAAGTTCATATAAAAATCAGTTACGAAATGCTAAAGAGATGCCATGTTGAAAGTAACGCTTTAAACTTCTGTTAAAAGATCTCTCGTCTATCTAATTGGAATCCTTGTGTAATTTTCGCCTGGAAGCAAGTCTCGCATTTATATGTGAATAAAAACCGATATTTAACAAAAAATAAACAACTCATGAAAAAATGCGCTTTAAGGGTTATTGAGGCTTGGTCCTTTTCTGGATCATTTGATAGAGCTCGAAATTTTAGGAGATGGTAGGGTTTACATCAGTAGTATGGAAGCATGCCTCGCAATTAATCCTGGTATAAATAAAAACTGATATTTAACGAAAGTTAAGCAGCTCCTGAAAAAACTTGTTGTAAGGGTTACTGAGGCAAGATTCTTTCCTGTCTCACGCATCCAGTCCTCCTCCTCCAATAGCTTTCCAGTAACCCTGCCATGGTGATAATGCCCATAGATGCTTGTTTAACAGTGGCACACAGCTCGTCATGATTTATTACTTTTCTTGAAAAAAGTGAATTTCTGAGTGTGCGTGTTATAGGAAGGGAGTTGCCGCAGCTGATAGATCTGTTCTCTCTTCCTTGGGCTGGACTTTTGTCCACCGTAGTGCACTACTGTGACCTCCACAACATTGTGTTCGATCCGAAGTGCTTGTACGACGACTTAGCGGTGAGCAAACGCTCTAAAGCTTAGCAAATAGCTCCCATCAAGTCGAGCGCTTTTTTGAAGAATGGGTAAATCACGCGTACACATCACAGGAGTGCGTGAAACAAGTGCACGTCACTGGAGAAATGTACCAGAAGGTTACCGACGATCTGGAAAACTACGTGCATCCCAACGAGGGACTGAACAAGTATTTGGAGATGCTGCACTCGAGTGGCAAGGAGCTTTTTGTGGTCACAAACAGTCCTTTCAAATTCATGTAGGTTCGGGTTTTTGGGCCCATGCCATGTAATGGAAATCAGTGCAGTCTTTTAAGAGACGCTGGAATGACGTATATGCTCGGTTCCGACTGGCGGCGATACTTCAAGTACATAGTTGTTTCGGCGAAAAAGCCAACGTTCTTTCATGGCCGCGAGCCGTTCAGGTGCGTTCTGTAGACGCTAGGTATGGGGCCCTCTAAATGCTTCGAGTCTGTTTCCAGAATCTACGACCCAACTCAGGACGTGGTGAGGTTTGAGAAAGTCGGTCGACTAGAGGAGGGTCAGATATACTCAGGAGTACGTGGAGTCATATTTGAGATTCTTGATGCTCTATGTGAGCCATAGAAGCCGATAAGTAACCATTTCAGGGCAATATAGATGACTTATCCAACCGCGCAGGCCTGAAAGACAAGGGAGTGCTTTATTTCGGCGACCACATTTACACAGACCTGGCCGATCCAATTTTAAGGTGCCTGTATCAAAACTGCGGTATCCTTACATTCGTCTTCTTTATACGCTTATAATATTGAAGGCTTGGGTGGCGAACAGCAGCTGTGGTACCTGAACTGGCACGGGAAATTAGGATTCAGAATGACGACTCCTATCGGTATGTTTCCTCCCCATAATTACCACTCTGACCAAAATACGTTGAATACACCTAACCGCATTTCTACAGGAATACCATACAGTGGTTGGAGATGCTCACGGCCATCATAGAGATGATGCAGCCGGGGTCGATAGAGGATTCGGAGTGCGCGAAACTCATTGATCAGTGGCGCACCGAGAGGAGCCACTTCAGGTGCGGCGGACTCTCTCGCTCTTACCCAAGGCGCTGCCATGCTCCCATGAATTCGCCATTTCAGGGATAATGCTAAGGCCTTGTTCAATCCTCAGTTCGGATCGTTATTCAGAACCTATCACAATATGACCCATTTTTCGAGAAGGCTGAACAGGTGAGTCTCGATCCTGTTATGTGCAGCTGCAACACCGTGCACAGGTTATAGGCGAAGTACAGTACAGTGGGAACAGGAGTTTTACAGTAAATAAAAGGCAGACCCTTCCTAGAGTCTTGTCGAGTTTCCACTGATCAGTAGAAGTGTCTTCGACATGCCGACACCAAATGCAATTGCTCTGTGATGTCTACACGTCGCTTCTTCAACTTCTCCCTAGCCGAGTCCTCATGTTCGAAGACGAAGTGCAGCTACGGCACCAGTCGTAATTTCGAGTGCACTGTGCCGAAACTCATTGGTGTGTTGTGGAATGCTGCTCCTGCTCACGTCGTTCAATAGGAAGGTGGTCTATTCTTTCGTTGGTGAAACCGTCAAGAAGAGTGCGAGTACGTGGCGCAACCTTCATTACTTGAGGACAGCGGAAGCTAACGAACGCTACTGATGGTTGATCGTAGCATTCCCAACCGGAATTGCCAGACGAAGATGAATAGAGAAAGCAGGGTAGCCCCGAGAAGCTTAGCGCTGGAAGCTATGAGACTGTACTACTCCGATGGACGCCAACTACCGAAGCTCCTTTGCTTCGCTGAAGCTACAGTGAAGCCCCTCCTGGCAGCATACGTCAGCCTGCGAACGCCGAACGACATCGACCATGTACATAAGTAAATTTGAGGAGAGCATCAAGGAAACAATGATTATGGAGAACAGCCTTGTCCTTTGGATGCGTTATTAACAGAAATGTGCGGAAATGTGCCAGAAAGAAAAAGAAAAGCAGAAGACGAAAGACGGAACGGAGTGGACCAAAAAGTGGCCGGGAACCGAAACGAAACACGGAAAGAAATAACACATCTTCACCATTTGCCCAAAACTAGATCAAAAACGGAGTCAGAAGCTGCGTTTTCTGCACTTTCCTTGCGCATAGCTTCCAGAATAACAAAGTCTTTGACAGAGTGATGCATATCCTCATCGGTACATGGTATAATGAAGCATTAATTTGTGGAATCGTCAAGAAGAACGCGAGTAGCACTGTGTTTTCCGGTACTTATCAGGTAGAGGGCCGTGTCCATACAGAGAACCCTGGGACAAAGAATCCAACCAGGAGCGTTCGTTTTTCGTGCGCGGGCCCTCTGTCTCATAAGTACAGAAATGACACAGCAGGACAATTCCTAAATGCTCCTTAAAATAACTAATTTGATCTCAAAATTAATAACCTCAGTTAATCAAAATAGCAGCTAAAGATGGACATATAATGAAGCCCCATTGAAAAGTCTAACGCATTTCTGCTGCATTGCAATTGAAGTTTGCCCCAACGATGTAAACCTGAAGCGGACGAGCGCCAATTCCGAATTGCCATTGAACTTTTTGCTTCTTGGTGCTAAAGTACCCAATGCACTTCTAAAAGGCATCTTGTTGGCACGTTAATTTCGCCTTCGCGCTCCGCTCAACTGTAACCATTAATATATTACTATGATAGAATTGCCAAATAGCATTGCTCTCACAACTATATGGTGGACAGCTTTTCAGTGGATGAGGCGTTCAGTAGAAAACTAGTGTTGAACAGTGACCACTTCCGTTTCCGCCATCTGGTATAGTACAATCGGAGCACGAAACGGGACGAAAGGGCTAAAACGGTTGGAAACCGGGATTCGGAACACGGAAACAGAAAGTCCGCACATCCCTGGTTATTGACCACCTATGCGATGAAGATCGGTGCCAAGTGAGTGCGTGACTTGCGAAATCAGTGGAAGGATACGCGAGACAGGAGGACACGAGCTAGTTCAGATATTTTCGAGGTAACTTCTCTGGAAAACAGCAGAGGATGAGAGAACTCCGGCAGCAATTCGCTCTGTTCGCTTAATTCTTACCTAACCAACGAAGCGCAGGGACTTCCAGTCGTCTTTCTTCACGGTCGACGATTTAAATCGCTGCAAAAGGAGCAGTACTGAAGAAGCTCAAAAAGCATAGTCTGTCTGTTGATGCCGATCGTTGAACGGGTGCAGCAGCTCACTGAGCTATGCGAGATGCCGTTTGAGGGCCGTGGTGTTCACTTGTTCGACTGTCTTCTGTCTTCATATGGACATTGCTGTGGTGACTGGATCACGTTTTTGCGCTTCCCACACACGGTTTGAAGTAGCCCATTTAGCAGGGTTTTGTGCCACGAGAATATAGCATGTGCAACGAGTTTATATACGGCCGCATTCCAGACTGTCGGATGTCTACACGAGTCGGGTGCCAAACATGCTCAAGTACGATCTCAACCACTGCTTCTTTCCTCGGCGGAATGCTTTGCCTCACGAGAATCTGCACTCTGTCCCGATCAATTCGGATTGCATACTGGATCTCCTGAAGCAGAACGAGCGCTTGCATCGCAACAGCACCCCGGCATGACGTTGCTTGATCGCTGAAAATGCAGTGCTCTCTAAAATACGTTCTATGTTCTCCGCTGCATTGCGCATCAAGTTTACTGTCACTCGCAGGGAAACGAGGGCAGCTGAGGCTATTAGACGGGATCATTTGGATTGTGTCTGTATCATCTAACTGCTATATATGGAATTGTCCCCCAACAGCTCCCAACTAACTACGCGATTTTAGGTGGTTTCATCTATAACAAATGTAACTGAATAACGCCAACCTAGTACCGAGAAGACTGTGCAAATGCAGATTGCACTTTGAGCAGGGAAGATGTTTGAGTCCGCTGCTTTACCTTCGCTAGCCGCAGCCTAGTGGCGGTCAAGATACGAGGGTAAAACAACTTGGCCGCTTTTTTTATTCTTTACGCCTCAGCTTCATTGCTGTAAAAACTGGTCTTATGTACTATATAAAACTCATTGTAGAATTCACTGTAACACCAAGGCAGGGTAGGATCTTCAGAGCAGTTACTATGGAGCCCGTCCTTCCTCAATGACATTCACGCGATTGACAAAGAGCTAATCAGGGAGGGTCGCCAACCTACACCCCCCCCCCCCCCAGACTTTTGCGTGTTTATTCTGGTACTTTACATGGTGCTGCATCCAGCTATCAATCGAGCTTTGCTGCGGTTCAGTTTGAACGCACGTAAGGATAGGTGGAAATTTACCTAACAGCACTGCAGAATCAAGGATTCCAGCTGGAGTTGTGTGCGAGTGGATGGTGGTCTAAACTCATAATAGCATGGTCAGGAGCGGAACTACAAGCCGTAGCTTGTTTCGGCAGAATAGATATTGCCCTAAGAATTGCCATTATCCAGAAGGAAATCAGTGCCTTTCCATTTTACTAGGGTATAACTATAAAGTCGTTGCTCAATCCTATTGGGGTGCGCCACGCATTCTACTTTTACGAGATGACGTGGAGGCGGTTTGATTACGTATTGGGCCATACAATGACTTGCGCTGGCCAGCCGAGTCGGCGTTTCATCCTTTCCAGGCAAGTCTGGCACCAGTTCACCTACCTCGGAGGGATGGAGGGCTTGGTTGGCCTGAGCGGGAAATCCGAACCAAGAACCCGGTATGGGAAACCCGCGACAGCCAGCATCTTTGACTGCGCTACCTCATGCCTTAAAGTGTAACTAGTGCATCCTCAAAACTTTTCCAGGTCAATTGAATGCTTTGTTCTCTATTGTTCGCTAATCTCTTCAAGTATTCCTAGCGCAAAGCGGGATATGTGAGGATGTCGCTCGCGGCAATTCCTAACCTCCGCAGAATATCTATTTACTATGGAGGCGATAGATTGCTTCGTTCTTACGCGAAAATGTTGCCTGTATTCGATATGTGTAAAGAACGCATTTGTTGTACACACTTTTTGCAACGTTCATTAGCGTTAATATAGTTGCCTTTTTCAGTAACAAACGTGAAAGTTTGACATAAAAAGTAAAGCAAAAGTAAACCACCTGCTTTCAGGCTCTAACCTAAAAATTCAAAGAAGCAGCGCAGTTCAGGAATCGAATCGTCGATCAGTTGAGTATTGGGCTAGACCTCTAACCACTTGCACACGGGTTCAACTCCGATGAAACCATTGGTTCTGCAGTTCCGCTTGCGTCAGTTAACCACCAGTCCTTACTTGTGTTCAATTTGACTCGTAGGAAATCTCCAGTCCATATTTGGATTCACCTCCCTGGAAAGTACTAGACAATATATTTCCCCTGGAAGGTTTGAGGGCTAAGTTAGCAATTTTCTCTGTTCAGACCTTCACTTCTGGCCTAGTTAACAACGCGACGCATTTTCCCCGATGGTATGCAGGTTTGCCGCTATATTGCGCGTGTCTGGAGCGAAACAAATTTAACTAAAAATAACTTTGACTTAATTAATCTTACCATAACACCCTCTCATTTCTGTTGTCCATATTTAGAATTTTCGTGAGTTTCCGCGATGCTTCCAATTTTCTTCTGATCAGATTTTTCGTCAGATAGTTCTGAATCGTGTATGCCTTATATCCACTCACAATATTTGTTGTCTCGATACAACTGTCTCACAAGGGAACTGTCTGAACGGTACGCCGGAAGAACGACTACTATAGGGAGAATCCCCGTACTCCAAATAGTAACAGAACATGTTTTGTTTTCGCCGAATCCTTGAGGCAAACGAGTAGGAGGGTGTAATGGTTAAGGGTCCGCAGAGCTAGCTCTTCACGGCAGCGCAAGGTCCAGGTGTCGTGGACTGGGTGGCGCAGTGGTAGAGGGCATGCCTCATGTTCGTGAGGTCTAGGGTTGGGTTCCCATGCTACGTCGCGTTTTTGCACTTTCACCATAGTATCGGATTTCCATAGAGATTTTCATATCTGAACATGTTTTTGTAATTTGCTACGGTACGATGTTTTTATTAATTATTATTTGTCGACATCTCGTGATTCAGCAGCAATGTCCAAAATATGCCAAATTCGATTGCATATGAAATATTTATGAAATAACATCAGCTTTATCAAATAACGATTACATATGAAATAAGTATTTATGTAACGTACAGTTATCTCATGTAATGCTATCTCATTTCGTAAGAGTCTCTCCTAGTTGGCCACCGAAATTTCGTAACTCACTTCCTTGTTGACTCGCATGTACTCTTGTCTCGTAACGTCTTTCCTACAGTAACCCGGCGCCTATATAAGCCAATTTCTCAATCAACAGACGTCCTTAGTTCTACTCTGCCTTCGCCGCGACTGGCGGCTCTTCAATAAAGCTCATTTAAGTGGACTGTCTACCCCTAGACACTGTCGAGGTCCAAATCGGCTGTGAGATAAAACCACAGACGATCCGCGTCGTAGGAAGAAGCGACGCGACATTTATGAAATAACCAATGATACACAGGCACAAAGTGCATGAAAAAGTGAGACCGATAACAGTATGGGCAACGTATGAAGGTTACAGTTTCTTCACATCTTGACTCATCACATGGGCCGAGGTCTTCCGGGAATGCCATTCCACTCGGGTTTTCGAAGCAACAGGATGTGTCGTCAAATAGCCTACTTCTCCACTTCGTCGATTTCCAGTTGTCGCAGTTCGAAATTCTGTAGGACACTTGCTATCCTTTCCGCCATCTTCATCTCGTCTGTTGAAGGAACAGCATCCAGTGGAAATCCGCACTTCAGTGTCAATACCCACTCGAGGGTTAGCAGACATTGTAGAGTCAGTGTTGGCGGCAGCAGCTTGATATGACCGCGCGACTTTGTAAGCATAACAGAGGCGAGAATATTGATTGAGGTGGTAGGTCAAGTTGAAGATCATGTGGTCCCCTCCTACACTGTGAGTACACTGGTGACACTCACCTCACGGACACTAATAAATTGCATTTGGAGCATTTTTCTGGCATTGTGCCGCTGTTTCATGTTGTTCCTGTGTCAAAACTTCTTACATTGACAATGAGAACAATTTATTGGAGTAAAAGTTTCATATAAAATCGCATTTGGCATATTTCGGACATTGCTGTTGAATTACGAGATGTCGACAAATAATAAGTAATAAAAACATCTTACCGTAGCAAATTCCAAAAACAAGTTCAGATATGGAAATCTCTATGGAAATCCGATACTATGGTAAAAGTGCAGAAACGCGACGTAGCATGGAAACCGAACTCCAGACCTCACGAACATGAGGCGTGCCCTCTACCACTGCTCCACCCAGTCCACGACATCGGGATCTTGCGCTGCCGTGAAGAGCTCGCCCTGCGCACCCTTAACCAATACACCCTAGTACCCGTTTGCCTCAAGGATTCGGCAAAAACAAGACATGTTTTGTTACCATCTGGAGGACGGAGATTCCCCTATGGTACTCGTTCTTGCCGTTCCGGCGTACCTTTCAGACAGTTCCCTTGTCAGTTTGAATGTTAGTTGGGCAGCGTTGTTATTTAATTCAGCCCTTACCCATAAAAGACTGAAGTACCTTTCGTTCAGCAACTGTGTGGCGAGAGATAAAGTGAGCTTATAAAACTTCTGTTTACGATGTGACAGCCTGTACGGTTCGCTCACCTCGAAAAGATGCGATTCCGTCCTGTCTTCTTCGTTGACTATCAGTATGTGAACGAGTTTCAGGCAAATTTTCAGTGCTGGCTGGCAGCAGACCCAGGAAGCCTCCTATTAGTCCTCTGATTGCACTTGTGATGGAACGTTGTTGTAAGTGCTGAGCCCGCACCACGTTCGAACTGGCTGCTCTGCCTGGGAAGGCTTCCTTTATGGGTAAGGGGTGAAGGTCGATATGAATCAATCCATGTCCAACCCCTATGGTACGTTGTGATGGCCCATTGGTTATTATCGGAGATATTTCTAGCTCAGCCTCTGCACAATTATCCACATAACCTGCTGTGATGCGATACTTGTGTTGGGCTCTTGAAGTAGTAAGGTAATAAACAAACTATTACAAGTTGCTAAAGACACATCCGTTGGTGAACCACCAAAGCTTTTGCATTTTGTGATTTATCGTCAGTGAAACACTTTATACTCATTTCCAACACGCTTTTGAACAAACGCCTGGTAACAACTATACTATGCCTTTTTTCGAGCTCTTTAAAAGTAGAGTGGTAACAAAACTTTGATTTTCGCCTAAGGTACGTCCAAATCGGATGCTAGATGGCGAATATATAGTGATCACAAGCTGAATACTTGTGCTTCTCTTTACTTTTAACATAACTGAACGTATCAACACCGATATTTTCATCTGCTGTGTAGTCTATCCACTGCGTGACATACTCAGTTGGTTTTCACCTTGAAGGGTTTCACACCTCGGTCACCACTCTTGGTGGACAATGTTGGCCAAGGTAGGAATTTCGATTTAGGCTCAAGGCTTAAAGCGAGGGTGAGGTTGGTGAGGTCATAGGCACCAATTTCGTCCCAAATTTGGCATGGGGGTAATTTCGGGCGCTGATCACGAATTTGATTTACATTACTTGAAAATCAAATTTTGTTAACACTCCACTTCCAAAAGGCTCGAGAAAGGTGTACTATAGTCGACGCCAGGCGTTGTTCAAAAATGTGTTGGAAATGATGATAAAGGGTGTCAATGACGATAAATCACAGAATGCAAAAACACCGCCGTCGATGGGGACCAAACCGCGCCTCCTTGCAAAGCGAGAACCGTACCACTGCACCACCGCCGCACATGGCGGTGCCGCCAACTATTGCTGCGTCCATCACCTCACCAGCGCACGCGACATGCAGTCGACAAAAAAAAGTTTCACCGGCCTGTACTCGCTTAGGTGATCCATTTGTCAAATCTGGTCTGCTTATTTGTAATCAGCGTTTCTAGCCCTTTTACGTGGCATAGGTCTCTTTCCAGAGTTCCAAGGGAAGCTGTAGGCATTCCCTGGTAAGAAGCAAAGGATCAAACGTCGTAGAAGGCGAGTGTGAAATCCCCATTAAGCCGGCTTTCCTACGGGACTCATCTATCGCCTAGATTTCTCTTCCTTCGCACTATCACACTGATCAATGTGCTGCAAACATAGTCTGTGCTTGTGAAGTAAAAACAATGAAGAGAGTTTATGTGCAGAAAGCGAGATCAGTGCCCCTGCGTGTATGGATTGCCGGCGACTTCAGAATAGGGCACCCTACACGTCTTCTATTACTAAAACACGGCGTGTGACGTACAACACGAAGAACATTCAGTGGGAAGCGGGTCTGTATAAGCAGGTAAATGAAACCTCACACACGGATATGTTGATGTGTCATCAATTTATCAGAGTGAGGCAATTGCAAGTTGAGAACTCCAGTTTTGTGTGACAGGCGGAGCTTGAGTAATGGCAGATAGCACGAGTAATGTTATCACATAAAATGAATGTTGGGCTGGCGACTACAACAACAGCATGACGGGCAGGGAAACAATGTACAATTAGGCCAGTCTTATTGTTAGTGCAAATGAGTGTATACGAAACCACCCAACTGAATGAACATCACAATCTCATCACAGCTGAATCGACCTCGTGTAGTCGTACTCGATTGTCGGAATTACTGTCTGAAAATAACAGGACAAATCTTCGTCGCCACAGAAAGTTTCCTTCCGTTTATTACCTGCACAAATTTCAGGAATATCAGCAAGTACTCGTGAACACCGAGCACCTTTCCGTTCTCCACCAGTTGGTCCAGTAATCGTTTCATCATCTGTAAACGCGCCAGCATTCGGCGGTAGCATTGACCACATCAGAATGGCAGCAAAAGTAATGAATTCGAAAACGCGGATTACCTCGGCATGACGACAAGGGTGTACGGTGGGCATGTCGCAGTCGATATGAGGATGTGCTTCTAC
Source organism: Heligmosomoides polygyrus bakeri (assembly GCA_947359475.1). Lineage (NCBI taxonomy): Eukaryota > Metazoa > Nematoda > Chromadorea > Rhabditida > Heligmosomidae > Heligmosomoides > Heligmosomoides polygyrus. The sequence continues at coordinate 68,958,378 of OX375865.1, read as the reverse complement.
CGTTATGGTCTTGTTAGCATGATCCTGCAAACTGGCAGCTAAGGCCTTACGAACATTTTATTGAGAAACGAGGAAGGCAGGTGTAAGAGGACTGATCAGGGGTCGGTCTTGAGTAGGTTTCTCATCGGCGAGTAACATTTCTCGTTGTCTTTTAGTTAGAAACCGGTCAGTGATAAACAAACCGCAAGAAAGTTACTCTCCACAGCATAAGCTGGAAAAATGCGCACCAGTCGCCTGAAAACTGTAGACATCAGGACCCCTCAAATCCCAACCAATCAGTTGAAATGCGAAAACACCGCGACGCAGAAAAACCAAACCCCGCCCTCCCTCGCATGAGGCGACGCCGTTATCCACTTCACTCCGTCCCGCTTGCCTGCAGTGGCATCCTGGGCCTATAAGACCCCTGCGCATGTGAAGCGCCGATTCCATAGTAACTTCAAGGACCTAGTACTCCTTTGGTTTTTAACCGCTTGGCAAAAACGAAACACATTTTTATACTAATTGAGAGGTGGGAATTCTTCCAATATGACCGACTGTTCCCGTACAGATATATGCTTCAGACCTCTCCCTTGTATAATAAGTGCACAAACCTTTTTTATCCCATCTACTTGCAAGCAATTAGTGCACTATGCGGTTTAGGCGGATACTGCCTCAGACGTTTTTCAACGTACAGCAAAAGAGAGGTGAGAAAAGTCGTCGTCGCAACAGCGCACTCCCTAACACGCATTGCGTTGTTATTATTATTTAGAACTGTGAAATTATTTAGAATTGTACCACACGAGGTTTTGAGCAGGACTTTTATACACAAGGGTCTGGCGTTTCGACGTTTCACCGTCTTTAGCGGCCTATTAGATCCATTGTGCCGATGTTCGCTTTATGTTAAACCACCAGTGGGAACGAACTTCGGATCTTGGTGAATCTCATACGGCACAACACAGCAAACAGCTTCATTTCTTTTCAACACAAAAAATGGCTGAACCAGAGGAAGTGGCTGTTTTCAAGCAAAACTGGGAGATTCATATTGAAATACACACAGTTGCTTCCACTGGGAAGATCTAATAATAGGCTCTGACAACAAGCTTCACTTCCAGAAACTCGACATACTCCGGCACACTATAGCACTGGACGCGTGGCAGCGCAGGGGAGGAGCCGGCTGTCACGTGCACTCCATTCCAGGTTCTAACACTGACTTGTCCCTCGGTTGGCCACCTCAAGTCATTGTATAGGCCAAATACGAATTCAAACTGCCTTCACGACATTCCTTAGAAGTAGAATGCGTGGCTCATCCCAGAGGAAATTGGTTATGGCCGTCTTCTACCCTTTATCCTTATCGTTTACAGCTTAACCTCTCTGTCCGGTCAGTTTCGAAGCATTCTGTGAGACGAATCGACGCGTTTGTGCCGGTGTTCGTCGTGTGCGTTCGTAAGTTCATACACGCAGCGAATGTGCGAGCCATCGAAACAGTTGAAGGGGCGATCTGGTTCAGCCAAGCTGATATAACTCACAGCAGAGAAGTCTTCATATGTTTGCGCAACCGTAAGTGGCTTGCGATTTTCGTCGTAACCCATCAGGAACAGCCTCGGCACCTGAAAATTCCTCTATTACTCAGACGAGGAAAAATCGCTACTCTTGATGCTGGCTGAATCCCAGTAGTGTAGTTTCATTTCTAGCTTCGCTCTATAGCGGATTTCTAAACAAAAAATATGGTATAGAGATAACAGCCGGGGTAGCGGTACACACTAAATACCAGGTGCGAGGTTTTAGTTTCCGCGTTCTGAATTCCGGTTACCGGCCGTTTCAAACCCCTCCACACCGTTCCGTGCTCCGCTTGCTTGGACTGAGAGGCGGAGACGGAAATGGTGTCTGTTCACCACTAGTTATCTGTTGAATGTTACCTCGTCAATTAAAAATGCTGTTCTCCAAAGAATTATGAGACAAATTCTGTGTGAATATTCCAGAATTATTTTTAAAGAACTAACAAAAATGGCTACGATGGAGCATGAAGAAAAAATTAACGTGCCTGCGAAGGGTATGGGGTTAAAAAGATGCACTCAACGTTGAAATGATTATTAAGTTTTTGTTGTACTAGCCATGAGAACGCTGTGAGCAAATACAATGGCGCCATGAAGCACAGGGTACAGCGAAGGTTGTACCATGGGTTCCTCTGCTTTAAGATCCCACATGTGTTTCTGATCTATGTGTAAACTTCATCCACACGGAGCTGTGAAATGTACTTTTTAAAATAAGGTATTGTCGAATGTTAGCTTGAGCTGTTATTGTAATTAAATAGGATTACAACCCTCTATGTCATTTCCATCTCGGGAAGTTTCTAGGCCGACGTAAACTGAATACAGAGAGTGTAGAGCCACTCTGAGTAATCACTCATCCACATATCGTTTTTGATCGCAAAATCAACTCTGAGTACTAGTTTTGATGATTGCAATGTAACTACTAATGTTGAGCAGGTTCGTAACAACTTTGGCATCACCAAAGCCAAGGAACTTCTTTCCTAATTTGCAGATGACGTAGGTGACAGCTCCAGTTTTTGCCTTTAGCTGAATCAGTCTTTGCTTAAGGCTCTACAAGTCATCTTGAGTAGTTAATACTACTGCTCGAAGACTTCCCAAACAAAAAGAACAGTGAAAAGAACTGTAGCTCCAATCAGATAGGGAATAGCTGGAAGGATTGCACGCTATTACAGTGGACCGCGACTATGTAATTGATTCAGCTTACTGTGCTAGCACTAGCGGATACAACATAATAAATTCACGAATTCATGCGACGTTGTATAATGTCCTGATGAGGATGTGCATCAGGGATGAGCGGATGAAATTTTGAAACCCGGATAACGGATAACGGATAATTTTGCTTGAAAATGGCCGGATAACGGAAAAACGGATAACGAACAAACAACAAAAATTTAAACTCGTTTTAAGTTGCTCTAATTTCAACAGCAGATGAGGAGTTGAAGCACTGTTAATTTATGAGCCGTTCCTAGACATTTTGATAGTATTTTTAAACGTAGTGCAGTCGCCAGATTAACGACACCCTACGGAATTTTCTGCTGATCGGAAGGAAGGCAAACAAAGAGCAACATTCCTGCCTTTCGCCTGTTCCGAGAGGGTTGCTTGTGTTGTTCTATTTATCAGCCGCCTAGTTCTTTTTCACTAAAGCTGCTGAAAAATCGAATGATCCTCGTATGATCATTTCTCACGATGCCTCTTGACTTTTCTGTGCTATGAAGAAGTCGGGAGACATCCAGCCGAATAAAGTCCACATAACAATCTTGATTCTATACCATTAGGAGAACCATTATTGTTGTTGCCCTATACTAGCACCCAAAGATCTAAGGTACTCGAACATGGAATTACCTGGGATAGAAACAATGCTATCTTTCTATCTGGTAATAACAGCAAGCAGTTGTGTAGGCCAATCACACATTTAAGGACTCATGACATCCAGAAGGGCAGGATTATCCGACACATTCCAAAAAGGGGTAGTTCCTTGTGTAATAGAGAAGTTTCACTGGAAAACTCACAAATATAACGAATCTGTCTTGCAGCACCCGCGATTCTAAGTTTATTTAGTACACTTTGTTGCACCGCTAAAATGTTTAAATGAGAAGTCGCTCCCTCAGTGTATCCGAATTGAACCTGTTTCCCATTCGCTCGTATTCATTGCTGTATTACGGTAATTAGGGCGCGTGTAGCGCAGTCGGAGGAGGTGCGACTGTCGCGTGCACCCGATACCAGGTTCCTGGTTCGGATCTCCTGCCCAGGCCAACCAAGCCTTCCATCCCTCCGGGGTCGGTGAATTGGTACCAGACTTGTCTGGGAAGGATAAAGCGCTGACTTGTTCATCGGCTGGCCACCGCAAGTCATTGTATGGCCAAATACGCATTCATGTCGCCTCCACGACATCCCGTAGAAGTAGAATGCGCTGGCGCATCCCAGAAGGGATTGAGTAACGCCGTCCTTTATCCTTTATCCTTATTATTACGGCAATTGTTTCGTGGTTCACAACATCATATGACTGAAAGCATAGATCTACCGCAAGCAAATCGAACACACTGAAGTCATGGAACCACATATGACACAACGCAAATGTCAGCGGTAAAAATTCGGTTGAGCCAGGCCCTGATCTTTTAACGGTCGCTATTAGCAGTTTGTATGCCTTCTCTGCATGACTTAAGATGAATGAACATGTTCAGTAGACCTCATGAATGTATGGTACATGCTTAGGGGCTCTCTCTCTCTCTGGAAGGATAGAATGGAGGTATCTCTAAAGCTATGTAACCAGCTCTCAAGTGAAAAATGTCTCAACTATCCCTCCTGGATTTGAGCGACTTCCGTTGCTCCTAACGACTACTCTTACGATCGTGAAGGATCATCTACATAGTCCATCCATCACCACGTTCAAACCTAGGAGTCATGTAATTTGTTGTTCGCTATCCGGCCCAAAATCGTCGGATAACGAACAACAAAACGGATAGGCCAAAACCCCCCGGAAACCGGATAACGGATAACGGTTAATCCGCTCATCCCTGATGTGCATCAGTCTGTAAAAGATTTTGAAGCTCAGAATGTTTTGTGGAGGAGAAAATAATATGAAAGCAACTTCTGAAGCCGTTTTAGATGCTTCTTTAAACAAACGGTGTGCACGTGTTATTTCCTTTTACCTTCGTATACCGGTTTCCAGCCACTTTGAGCCCTCCCCTCCCATTCCGTCTTCCTTTTTTTTCTCAACAACAAAAAATCCGCACATCCCTGCTAACTTCACCACTCCTACCAACACCACATATTCTACTTCTACTGATAAAATTAATGTCTACTTGACTATGGGTTGTTTATTAAACCCAACTGCTGTGAGAGGCTCACCACTAACACTTCAGACTACCTTCGTCGTTGCCCTTTCCTAGCGTTGAATCGTACAACAGAATTGTAGTGTGCAGGGTGAAGAAGGGGAGGGGGCTGCCGTGAGATAAGAGTGGAAATAGTGACATTTCTAGACATTTTAGTAGTGTTTTTTAAACGTTTTGCAGTCACCGCATTAACGACGCTCTATGGCGTTTTCTGCCCATCCATAAGAAGACAAACGCACAGCACCTATGTTGCGTTTCACAAAAAACTCACAAATTACAACAAATCTACATGTCTTCAGCACTCACGATGATAGGTTTGTTCAGTAGTTTATTACTCTCCTAAAATTTTTAATGGAGAAGTTGGCGAATTTGAATTAATCCTATTCCTTTTGCTAGCATTCATTGCTGTACTACAGTATGTTTTGATAATTCACGACAGCACATGGCTAAAAAGGTACCATTACTGCCTGCAACCCAATACTGCAATCGTGTAACCACAAATGATAGATGGAAATCAGTGTTAAGAAATTCTTTCCAGGATGCGGCTCTCCACTTTTGACGATTGCTAGTAGCAGTTGGTATGCCTTCTTGGTCAGCACAAGACTTGAGATGAATGAACAATGCTGTGCTAAGTAGGTCTCATATAAGTATGGTGCAGGCTTAGCGGGCCTTCTGTAAGGCTGGAAGCTAGATATCTTTCCAGTTTCCATGTGAGGAAACTTCAATTAACCCTTCTCAATTTGAATACTTCTGTATACTGATTTGTATACTTCTGTTTCTGACGACCACTCTTATGATCGTGAAGGATCCTGTACATAGCACACCCATCACCACGTCCAAAGCTAAGATTCAGCTAATCTGTTGTTCGTTATCCGGCACAAAATCGCCGGATAACGAACAACAAAACGGATAGGCCAAAACCGCCCGGAAACCGGATAACGGATAACGAATAACGGTTAGTCCGCTCATTCCTGTCCCTGATGCAAGGACAGCATCGGGAGAATCTGTGTTAGTCCAAAAGTCCCGTAACGTAGGAAAGACCCGCGGAGGAAAGCTGTGGGTACGTTGCCGGGCCGCTCCTTTGAAATGGCAGAGGCACTGGAGCGAAGAAATGTTGACTTCTGTACGGTGCAAGAGACGAAGTGGTCATGTAGCAAGTTGAGAGACATAAACCGAGGCTTTAACGCCGTACGTGGCAGTCCCAGGACCAGTAGCGGTGTTGGTATAATCGTCTCCGAACACTTAAGAGACGCAATTATGAAGATCGCTGTCGCTGCTGAATGGCGAATGTACCACTTCTTTTCTGCGTACGCACCGCAGGCTGGCTGCTCCGAAAGAGATAATAGTCACTGCTGACCTTAGTGGGCACGTGGGCACGACGAAAGACGGTACAGCTGTCATGGTGGATTCGGTTACGGGTCGCGAATAGTGAGTGCATAGTTGACTATGCAGAATCACATGAGCTCCCCATGGTGAACATGAAATTTCGAAAACGTGACTCCCACCTCATCGCATTCTACAGCGGGAATACTAAAACGCAAGCTGACTTTGAGCCCAAGGACTAGTCACTGACGCGAAGATCGTGCCGCGAGAGGGTCGCCACGCAACATCCATCGCTGATCTGCACTGAGAAAATCGCTCCTCTGAGCACTAGGCAGACCGAGCGTTGCGGTCCAGCAAGAATTAAGTGGTGACGATTGAAGAAGAATCAAGCAGCTGTGACATCTCGCATTCGATTGCCGACGGTCACGACCGCCGAAGAAACCGGGCGGGGTGATGCCGAACAAGGGTGTGCGTTAAATTTTTTCGGTAATTTTTTAACGACCATTTTTTAACGAAAAGTTTTTGCGTTAAAATCGGTAAATTCGTTAAATAAAATTGCTCTTAACTGTAGTCTGTTTGGCTGCATTTTAATATGTAAAAATCCAGATCTTTTACTTTATTGATTTTTTCGACTCTATATACATGGCAATATTACATGTCTACAGCGAATTATGGATCTATCCTAGTCGGAAGGGGGCAACCCCAAAGTGCCAATTCCCTAGGATAGATCCCGAATTCTTTGGTACAGTTCGTCTTTGGAAGATCTTTACGAAGTCCATAGAACTGTTTGTTTTACAGAATGGTCCTCCTGTCCCAAAAGGTTCTGTCCTCACTGCAGACGACAGCAGAGAATCAAATAAACGGCCACGGACCGTTGACCAAATTTTAATAGAATCGAATTCTATTGCTTTGAGTATTTTTGTCTTTGCCACCTAAGTAACGCTTTTCAATTGTTAAGCCTTTTCTCCTCTGCTATCTAAAGGAAATACATCTGGAACACGAGTACCTATAAGAGTGTTTCTCGCCCTATATTGGCAGTGTTCTACCTTGTCCTTTTCCTCCTTCTCCAAATAGAGTGCGCCACTATCTATCACTCTTTTACGACTTTCCAGAAATTGACTGCTCTGATTGTATTATTGCACCTAGTTCCATACTGTACAGCACATTCTTGTAGAGCAGGTGTTATAGTAAGTTCGCAAATTAAAAAAAAAACAACGAAAGAATCCGCAGAGACAAGGGAACATGCTACAGCCAAGCCTGCATCTGCAAAGACATACCTTTGTCGAAAAACTTTGAAAAAATCTTTATGCAATAGACCACTTAAAGTGGCAGTTTTTATGCAAACCTCATATATAATACCAGGCTGTCCAATAATTCCTGTCCGAAAATTTTCAAAATTCTATAATTTTCCTTAGAAGTGTTATAATATCAGGCAAGTGCAAAAACCTTCCAGAAGGTTCTCCAGGTTCTCTTCCACGCTAGGGGTATATAAGGCGCAGTCGCCGCGTCTAGCTACCAGTACAAGCCAAGGTCGAATTCGTACGTTCGTGTACTACGAGTGTCGTCCGCATCGCAAGGAGTTTCTCGAGGACCTGGTCACTGGGGATGAGAGCTGGGTCCTCTGCGACAACGTCGCCCGCCGTGCCGTCTGGATCCCGCACGGAGAAGAGCCGCCGACGACGCCGAAAGCCGACCTGCACCCGCTGAAGATCATGCTCTGCTGCTGGTGGGACGCCAAGAGCATGCTGTACTTCGAGCTGCTCCCGCAAGGCAGGACGGTCACCGCCTCCATCTACACCGATCAGCCCGAGAAACTAGCCGCCGCCATCTGAGAAAAGCGTCCCCGACGGGCCTCGGTCCACGTGCTGCACGACAACGCGCGCCCCCACGTGGCGAAGGAGACCCAGCAGAAGTTGGCGACGCTCAGCTGGGAGACGTTTGCCCAACCGCCGTCTTCCCCGGACCTCGCCCCTCCAACTACCACTTGTTCCGCCCGCTGAAGCACCATTTGGCCGGAAGAAAATTCACCAACTACGACAACCTCAAATCTGACATCGCGGACCTCTTCGAGTCGCTGCCCCCGGAGTTCTGGGCGAAGGGCATCGGCGACCTGCCCAATCGATGGGCCACTGTTATGGATAACTGTGGTGATTATATTGTTGATTAGACTTGTTTTTCAAAAAAGTTAAAAAAAAATTAAAAATGGTGTAATTTTCGGACAAGAGTTATTGGACAGCCTGGTACTTGACGAAGAATGTCATCTCTTTTTTTTATTTAATTGTGTTCCTTTCATGTAAATTTGTTCACTATTTCACGTGCATACTCACTATGCTTCTCCAAAAGAAAACTGCCACGAGAGCCCTCGAAGAGACGAAAAGGTTGAGCAAAATCGTTGACAGCATGGCATGAATGAAATTTAATAAAAACGGAGCAATGGCAGTACCAGCAGCCACGCTCTATCTATCAGGCGGTGCCCAATGTTGCCTTGACGTAATCCCCTAAAATCATCACCTGATTCTGCACGAAGAACCGGTCCCATCTTCAGAAAACTTGCGTTTCGAAACGTTTTCATCCCGTTTGCTATGCCCTTTCAAAACCACTTGGAAGCAGGTATCACATAAAACTGTGAAAAAAAATGACCGGTTGTTAAGTATGAAGAATTAATATGTAGCAACCAAACGCAAAAAATGGCCAAGGAAGTCCAAAAACGCGAAACTACGGCAGAGAAGGAGGCGCAGGCAAACAAATTGGTCTGGAGAAAGAAAAGTTCCGACGATTCTCGAAATACGAAGACGATATTGTCTGTCTATTTCCACTGATTCAAGTAGGTAAAGAGTTTCCTCGCTATCGCAACGATACTGCGAAGACTATTCCAAAAAGGTCGTCCAAAGTGCATTTGCATGAAAGATAAGCAAAATTTCAAAAATGGAGTGTAAAATGTCGTTAATGCAATTTAACGGAATTTTTCCTCGTTAAATTCCGTTAAAAAGCTTTAACGAAAAATGCCGGTAAGTCCGATAAATCGTTAATTGTTAAACGCACAGCCCTGCTGCTGAACCCATGCCAGATGCTTCACGCTCCGAACTTGGCACTATGAAACCGGGGCGGCGTAAGGCGGAGAGGTAGACATGGCTGTGGACTAACGAGGTTCAAGAAAAGTCCGTGAGAAGAGGTTATTCCATGCATTTCTCAGCGACAAGACAGCCGAGAAATGGCACTTGTATGAGGAAGTGAAGAAATCAGCCAAGACGGCATAGCCGTTGCAAAATCCACTCATTACGATGATGCCAACATGAAGCTTGAGTCGCGCGATGGTGAGCGATCTCTCCATCGACTCGCCAAGGTCAATCGCCATCCAGACCGAGGATGTTGAAAAGTTTTTTGGCATCAACGATGAGAATGGTCATCTCCTAACGGATCGCAAAATGGCCTTGAATGGGTGCAACTAATTCGAGGGAATTTCGACGGTAGAGTTTGCCCATCCAGCCATTCCCTTGCTCCTACCGTATACGGTCCGTTCAGAAAATCACTGCTGAGGAGAGAGAAGCGGTTTTAAAGAAAATGAAGCCAGGAAAGGCAACGTGACCTGATGATCTGGCGGCCGATTGCGGAAGTCGAAATCCTGGTACCCAGCTGAGTGGCTGATGATGTTCTTCAACCAAGTTGTTGCGGAGAAGACAGTACCTGATAGCTGGCAGATAAATACGACGATTCCCATTTGGAAGAAGAAGGGCAGTCCTACCGTCCAATTAGTTTGCTTTCGTTTGCAGCATGAAGATCTTTGAGCGAATTGTTGATGAATGCATTCGCGACGCCGTCCAGCTTTCTAACAACCAGTGTCGCTTCGTACCTTGATGTGGCACGATCGATGCCATACACCCGTTCGTCTACTTATAGGAAGGCACCGCGAGAAACAGAAGCCGGTGCATCTTGTCTTCCTCGACTTGGAGGCCTTCGACCGTGTTTCGCGTGAAGTGGTATGATATGCTTTAAGACAGCATAACTTTCCCGAAGAGCTTATTGAGTGGGTGCGGTTACTCTACTCTTGTCCGAGGAGTAGAGTGCAAGCGCCAGCAGGTACGTCGATGGAGTTTCCCATCTGTGTCGGAATCAAGGGTCTGCGCTCTCCCCACTGCTCTTCGTCGTCGTTATGGATGCCATGTCATGTGACCCTCGGCAGCCAGTCCCTTGGACGTTGCTTTATGCTGATGGTGCAATGCTCGCTCGCGAAGACAAGGTTGAATTCTACCGGTAGGGATTCCAGGGAGTTGCGATCGTTCTTAGAGATTTGGCCGAGTATTTAACGACTGACGAAGACGAGTACAGCTCCGTTAACGTAAATGGCATCGAGCTGTCACGTACTTCGATATACAAGTACCTGGGATCAGCAATCGCGTTCGGTGGCGCTCTACTCGTTAAAGCCAACTTACGCTTGAGTGCAGCGTCGTCCAAATAGCGCTCTGTGACAGGAGTGTTCTGCGACAAGAACATACCAGAGTGGCTTAAATCGAAGATCTACAGAGCTATTGTCCGGCCTGTAGCTGTTTAGCGGTGGACAGCCGGATTTACGCGTTTGGACCTAGTGTGTAACGACTTCATACGACAGAGGTTCGGTTTCACCCCGATATTTGGGAAGATGCGCGAAGCTCGTCTGCAATGATGCGGCCATGTCCTTCGCGCAAACGGTGATACCGTCTGAAAGACTGGTCTTAATCTTGCTGTGCCCGAAAAGCGGGCGAGAGCGACCAAAGCAGCGATGGCTTGATACGCTGCATCAGTACTTGAAGATGGCTAGGTTGCATCCTGATCAGGCATTTGATAGGGAAAAGTGGCGCCAGCAGAAAAGCAAACCTCACAACTAAGCGGGACAAACGCTGAAGAAGAGGAGGAAGAAGAAGCAGTGAAACACCTTCACCATATGTTCTCATCGTCGCGAATGTTTTAGGAAAGCTGTTTAATCTCGTTATCACTAACTGCTCATTTGTTATTCCCTCACCTTGATGAAACAGACAATCTCGCAAGATCGAGTTTTACGGCACATGGACTATCCTCTTTGAGTAGTAAACACTAAAAATAGTGGTGGGACTATTTTTAGTGTTTACTACTTTATTCTACTCACCACGATGATTCATCTCTTGAGTGTTACTTGCAGAGACCAAGCGCACAATCCTTGAAAGGAATCACTTTCCCATTTCTCCCTCTTTTTCGTCGTTTCCGACCTGTTAGTGTTGTACTGGAAAACACAACGCCTATAGTATTCACGCGTGTCTAGAAACGGTGTTAAAGTGATAAAGTGAGCCCTCCGAACATGATTACGCCTCGAAGATCTTGAAGCCAAATGCTGACGTTTGATGCGCATACACCAGGGTAATTAGAAAAAAGAATCGGCTTATAAGCATGGAGATGCATCTCTAAAAAAACATCAAAGACAACTGGGTAGCATATGGCAAACGATACAGTTAGTTTGTAGTCGCCGGAAACGATAACAAACTGCTAAAAAATGTCTGTTATTTTAAAAACGAAAGGTGGAACTACGAAATAAGTGTAGAAGACACTCACCTGGTAATACTTATCGTAAGTAATGTGCAGATCATAAGTACGTGGTCGTTCCACCTCAGCCGCGGAAACGATTTGAGGAGCAACGTACCTAAAACGGCAGAATGCTCAGAGTTGTCAAGCTACAAACTGTTGAAATACCTGACAAGTGAAGTGTCTACTGGTACGTTTCGACAGTAGAATCGATTCATATAAGAAAAATATCTACCATTAAACTGGTATGAATGTATATTTCGTTTTGTCCAGCCTTTGTACCAAAAGAGTAAGAGTCTCTCACAGTTTATGGAGTTGCCCATTTCTATGGAGAAACCTCAATTTCTTCAGCTTTCTCACTCTAAAGCCAAAAACTGACCCTCATACCAAGGTCTACAGAGAAATCTCACGGTGTGCGTTGCGTGCGGAGAAAATGACCGCTACAAGGGGAGAAAATGCCCGCGACCGTGAAAAAAGGCGAGGTCAACGTACAATACGCCAGGACGTGTAGTATGGTCGTATAGTATAGAGAGAACGTATAGTACATCAGAATACAACACTATGTGATAAATAGCAAAAGCAGACAACTGCAGGCGGTAAACGCGGAATAAATTCGAAACTGTCGGGAAAACCGTTCATTTGGAGAGTCTTAACCGCATGCGTCGTTAATCTAATACATGGCTAAGTTCCGTAGCGTGCCAATCAAACTTAAGCTTCAATAAGAAGTGGAGCGAAAAAATTAATACACGAAAAATGCTCTACATTTCAAAGCAAAAGAGCTCGACAGATTTCTGACAGGTATTGCATCCTAAGTTCTCCTCATTTGATGGCAACTGAAACGCTTAGAACGGCGTCATTTCAAGGCTTTTTGTGAAGGCTTTTACACTGTAACACTGCAAAAATACGCAAAAAACCCTTTTATCTTTACAGTGGCAGGTGCTCCAAATCTTGCTGGGTCAAACGTTTTCATGTAGCGGCAGTGACAGCATACATAGACGGAAACATCAATGCTGTCTTTCCTTATTAAAGTTATTCGTATCACTGCTTTCAATCATGGGTCAAGTGCAAATATAGAAATAGATGTAGTTTTTGAGAAGGGCTCTTTGCTCCTGTGGTTGGTACAATATTTTGCGAACTTTAACGGATAGAAAATGACCACATTGCTCTTTCTGAGTATGCGGATGAGATATTCTCACGGCTTCAGTGCCACGCTTTTCACACGCCCTGTCCATGACGGAATGACAAAATAATGTATTTTTGTCCATGTGACTACCATGTGATTTGTTAAACGGGTTGGATCGAGCTATCGACAACCGCTAGGTGGTCGCAGATATTTTCTCCCATGGCAGCCGGCATTTTCTCCACTGGCCGGGGGCATTTCCTCCCTAGTTTCGAGCACTTTCTCGCACCGAAACAGACGCGGCGCGGTTCGGGCATTTCCTCTCCTAAACTCATACCAATGGCATATCTTATCATATCGTAAGTAAAGTGCGCTAGAATGTGTTCCTCAGCAACGAGTCGCTTCGTTTTAAGAGCCACATCGAAAATATTAAGTGATCTATACGTTTAAGAAAGTCCAAAACTGTTCGAACTGAAGCTACTAATAAGATCTGTGGCCCGAGACTACAGATCAGTTCCTAACTCTGTAAGTCGTAATAGATTGTTTGGGCTTAAAACTTTCGAGTTTAGAAGGGCTTTTTTCGTTTTCCGCCTAGACCTAGAAGAAAAGCTTCGATTCTTTTAGCATCAAGCAGTCACCGACAATAAAGTACTCGGTAGACCTGAAGATGGTTTACCACATCTGTAGTCGTGGGAGTAAAATTGTGTTCCCTTTTCAGATTTACCCTTATGTTCACGGACTACGGACTTGCCTTGGAGTAATATGGTTAAATAGGGTATTGATCACGAAACTGACTTCCTTTCTTGAAATTATGATAAAGTGGACTAGTACGCGTTAGGCCGACCCCCTACTTCCTCATACCTACCTTAAGGCCTATGGTATACTCCCGCGTCGCGCCAGTGACGGGTCGCGGCGACAGTGTTGCGCGGGTGGCTACGCAGTTCGTAGCTACCCCCACAACACTGTCGCCGCGATCCGTCGCTGGCGCGACGCGGGAATATACCAAAGGACAGATGTTCAAACGTCATAAAGGAGTACTAGATGCGTGATCAGCGTAGAAGCATAGAAGAGTTGATTGGTCATTGTATTGCTGTTATTGTTTTGGTTACTGTATTGCTAGCAAGCACTACGGTGCTTCTCTCTGTAGTCAACCCCTACAGCCCTCAATTAATTGTGGCTGTCCAATGGTTCCATTGACGCCCAGCAGCTACTGGTACTCCCGGTCTCTTCGAAGTGGAGACTAGTAGACAACTATTCCGCGGTGGTGGTGCATCACCCTCACCGGTTCTCTCTTTGCTTCAAACTGACTGCCAATCTTTTGAATCGGTTCTACAGTCAGTACTTTTCTTGAGGTTTGTCCGCCTCTGAAGTGTTCTCCGCTGTGTTGCGATGATTCTATCCAGGGACTGTGACCCAACAGGCATTTCTTTTGTGTTTTGCTGCACCAAGCATTGCGCTGGACGTGCCGACGAAATTCGTTTACTTAGGGGTCGCTAGACCAACTGCCTACAAATACATACTTTCTGACTATCCGTGGACGGGTATTGCAGTTGATAACAGAGAGCCCTGTAATGCCACCCCGCAATGATCGAACTTTTAATTTCATTCTAGGAGCTTTCGACCAAAATGTCGTTATCATGTCTTGCGTATTCTTCTCTTTCCAAGTATAGCGTTTGTCCTTGGAGGTATTACCAGTCGTTTGGCCACTCCCGCACGTTCTTTTGAACAGGTAGTCTCAAACATGAGTTGGATTCCCAAAGCGCTTAATACGTTAGTCCCTAGAAGAAGCATACTGTCCCTGCTTTTCTGCAAGTGCAAGGACACTCGAGCGATACGCGCTCCTTCAATGCTTACTTCCGCATTGACGGCTCAGAAGCTTATTTTAGTACCAGAGGCGTCAAAAACCTCAGTATTCGGGCCATCACTACCATTACAACCTCGCTGTCAACTATTTTTGGCTTGCCGAACAAGTGCGGTGGGTACTATGGAAATTACTGAACCAATATCAACCGGGGGTTTCATCTTTATACCAAAGATGTATGCGTCACAAATGGTCAGATCTGCAACCGCAGTTGTGTTGGGATCCACCCGCGTCTTAGGTTCGCCAACCATTCCACACCAATCCTCCGCGAAGGTGGATAAAAATTCGCCTTCGAGACTCCTCTCTCTGTGGCCACCCTGATCGGTCCGGGACTATCTTTCTCCAAGTGATCTCCCTTCGGAAGGAGCTTGGAAGGATACCTTCCATTCCTCCTAGAGTTTTGGTACTTATCCGTCGCTTCTTATGACTGGAAGTGGTTACGTTTTCCGTGGCAGACCCCTGCCTAGAGGCATTATACCTCTACATTGGCCCATGTTGGTGGGCCATCACTACCCTCGTTTTTTCGAGCCGTAATGCCACCTTTTTGTCCAACTTGTACACGTTTCCATCAGCTGCGTCAAGTGCCGCTAACATGTGAATAGTCTCTCCACTGCTCTAGACAAGAGTACAACTTGGAGACAGGGTTGAAGTCCCTTTCATCGCCGGGATGAATTTGTCTGAAGATATCCTCTACGGCAGCAGAAATCGTTTACCGATTCGCTGTCACTTATTGCGAGACTGTACCAATCTCACATTAATCATAATTTTTCACAAGGGTTCCTACGCGCTTCTTTAAGCGCGAGGAACACTCCTTCGAAACTACCTTGCTTAACGCACTCCGATAGATTTTTATAAGTGGATCGTGCCGACCCCACTAAATGGTTCACAAGTATGTCGCGCCGATCCTGGTCTGACCATACTGCAGGTGGACACTTCACCCCTATTGAACGGAGGAAGTCACTTAATGAGTTCTTCTCGTTGTATTTGACGATCTCCGCCACGCTCTGTGCTTTAAAAACTTCCTTAAAGACACTAAGCATCCCGTTTACTGAATGGGATTGTGATATAGCGCTGGCTCCTGAGGCTTACTGCCGCATACGCTTTGCACAACTGAAACGGGTTCAACGACTGTCGTTGACCCGCTTGAGCACTGCCAAGATGATTCGGTCAATCGCTCATTGGAGATCGACCTCCCGCGCCTCCCTTTCCCAACATTCTTGGCGTGGGACGCAACCATTTTGCTCCGAACAGGTCCGTTCTTGGCCTTACTTAGCGACGAAAGCCGTCTACCAGCAGCTGGGCAACCAACAAAGCGTTCTTCAGCACTTTGAGAACTTACTGATGGCGCACCGCGCAGTAGCTCTTCTCTAGTTGACCGTCTACTGTTTACCAGCCTGTCCCTCAGCCTAACAACTCGCTGTTTAGTTTTATTAGACTGTTCATGTCTACACCCCACGTGGCTCGCGATACCCGACGCCGGCGAAGCCGGCTAGCCTAGCATGGCCCGCCCGACCAGAATCGGGTGCGGGCGGAGCGCGCAACCGACGCTGGGTTGTTAGTGCGCTGTTCGGACACGCAATTGGCAACGCTATGTACAGTTGTTCCGGTGTCACACTCCCGCAAAAATGTTGTAGCCAACTTGGTTATGAAGGACTCTGGACCTCTCTGGCAGTTCTGACAGTCTCTCGGACAGCATCTAGAATCATTCAACTTTCAACTTTCAACTTTATTACATGCACATAGCGCATGTGAGGTAATAAAAGAACCGAGAAGTACCGGTGATCCTATACGTAACAGCAAACAAAACGGAATACAAAACAACACAATTGAAGAGAACGTACCTACAAAAAAAGAAAAGAAACAGAGAGCATTGCTACAACACTAACTCAGGAACTACTACGGAAGTGTTTATCGAGAACTTTTTTAAAACTATTGAGATTGTCAGGAAAATGAATTATTTTGTTCAACCTAGCGTACTCCAGGCCTGCACGAACTGTGAAGAAGTTGCGACGTTGAGACGTTTTTGACGTTTTTACGCGAAGTTTGTAAGACCCACCTCTAGTATTAGATGACGCCAGACCAAAGAATTCCGGACGCTTCAGCCCAATGTTCCCATGCAAAATCTTGTGGACCATTATATAATCATTTTTACCCTCCTTCTCAGTAAAGGTTCGAGGTTGAGAATCTTGTTTCTGATGGCACCACGTGGAATGCTCTTGTATGTGAAACCTAGAGCTCTAATTAAGAGCTTCCTTGTAAAGTTATTTTGAACTTGTTCTAACCTTTGTATTATATTCTTTTTGTGTGGATAAAATATGCAAGTTCCATACTCGACAATAGGCCTAACGTACATTTTATAAGCATTTAACAATACGCAAGGATCTCTGCTGCGCAACGCCTTAAAGAGTAGGAACACTCTTTGCTCAGCTTTTGAGGCAATACTTTCACAATGCATATCAAAAGAAAGCCTATGATTTATTAGAAATCCGAGGTCCTTCAACTCAGCAGCTTTCGTCAGAATATGGTTTCCTATCATGTAATCCGCTTCAGAGTTGTTGGAACCCAAGTGAAGGACTTTAGTCTTTTCAAGTGAGATTGGTAAACCCCATTGTTGAGACCAAGAATATACATTATCAACCGCTTGTTGAATCGCCATTACATCTAAATTACAATCGACTGTTTTGTATACTTTTACGTCATCAGCAAACATTTTACAAACGACATCACTACCAACCTTTGCGGGCAAATCGAAAGTGTAAATATTAAAGAGAATGGGGGATAAAACACCCCCTTGCGGTACACCGCTGAATATAGGTTTAATGTTAGAAAGAGAATCCTTGACTCGTACTTGGAACGTGCGACCGCTCAAAAAAGCCTTTATCCAAGCTACAATTCTAGGGTGAATTCCAACTATGTCAAGTTTTTTGATAAGCAAATTATGAGAAACCTTATCGAAGGCTTTTGTGAAATCGAAGTAGACCGCATCCACTGAGTGTTTATTGTCTAGAGCTGAAGTCCAATCATTCAAAGTTTCAAGCATCTGACTAACGGTGGATTTTCCTTTTCTAAATCCATGTTGACATTCAGGAATAATGTGAAATTTATCCAGATGCCTCACAATTCTCTTCTTTAAAATCTTTTCGAAAAGTCGGCAAAAAATAGAAGTAATACTAATTGCTCTATAGTTACTAGCCACATTAAAAGGCGCCTTTTTGGGCAAGGGAGTTACAAGTGAATGTTTCCATTTCAACGGAACTTCGGCAAGGAAAAAACTCTTATTAAAAATAAACTCTAGGGGAGTGGCCAGATGTGAAGCAATTTTCTTTACAAAACTAAAGGGAACATCGTCTAGTGTCACCGAGAAGCTGGACGGCCATTTGAGCAGGAGATGAAGTATCTCGTCTCTATGAAACCAAACTGAATCTTGCATGACATCGAAACTGCGAACGTTTTCCCCGCAAGGAATTGGGAGATCCTGTTTTGCATATATCCTTCCAAATTCATTTGCAAGAACTTCAGCCTTTTCGTAATCCGTTATTGCTAACGATCCGTCGTCTTTCTTAAGCGCATCGATCTTAGCTCTTGCCCTGATTCTGCAATTAATGTACTTATAAAGAAGAGATTTCCTATGTGCGCTAACTAACTTCTTCTCTACTGAACAGTTATATTTGGTTAAGCTCTTTTCGAATTTCTCCACCAATTTCCTGTAAGCGCACCAATCATCAGCACGATTTGAGCGCACGGCTATTTTGTATGCCTGCGACTTTTTAGCGAATGCCGAATGTAAGTGAACAGGTAAGTTTTTCATAATGGTGGGAACTTTCTTCCACGGAACAAAAAGTTCAATACTGTGCCTCAAGACAAAGATTAACAGCTCGTACATTTCATTCACACTCACACAACTCTGAAAGGAACCTAGCCAATCAATACTGTCTAAGTAGTCTCCGATTAGAGAGTAGTTAACGTTTCTGAAGTCTTTTTTGAGGACAAAGGGGCTAATCTCCATGTAAGTCTTTAGGCAGAACGTAATACCAACATGATCACTAGTTCCCAGAGGATCCCCTACTTTTACATTTTTTATAGCTCCATTTTCATTACAAAGCACTAAATCAAGAATACTTTTTCCTCTTGTGTGATTGTGAACAAAATTACGGTAATAATGATTTGCAAGCATATCCAGAAACTGCTTAGACTGAGCACAGTAAGGTAGAGGAGTACCAGACCACTTTATTCCGGGGAAGTTAAAATCCCCCATCAACACACAAGGGTGTCTACACGTGGTGATATCACTTATACACTTGAACAATTGATCACTTTTCTGAGCGCTACATCGTGGCGATCTGTAGACTACTATCAAGCGATAGGAAGAAGGTTTTGCTATAATATCGCAGCAGGCGATTTCGTAACCTTCTGTAACGGTTTCACAATAAACCAGCGAGGGATTTAAGACTGATTTGACTAAGATAGCGACACCACCACCTTTTTTTTCTGGATCTGTCGCATCTAAATACCTCGTATGTCAAACAAACTTCACCCCATAATACTTCGGAAGAAGTTTTAGAGTTTAACCACGTTTCAACAATCGCAACCACATCACAGTCATTCCTGGACAAAAAATAAACCAATGATTGGACGTTTTTCTGAAGAGACCGAATGTTCGTAGAAAGACAAGAAATGACCTTATTCCTAGTTATCGAGCACCAAAGAGTCCCTAGTTGTTTCCCGAGTTGGTGTTAACATTTGTTGCAGAAACAATCGGGCTAGCATTGTTGGCAGAAGGAACATGAGTGCTGGTCACAACATTTGAAGGGGTAGCACTTGAAACTTGCATACCATTTGAAGAAGAAGACAACTTCTGAGAACGAAGGGTTCTGAGGCGAGCTAGTTCAGTCTTTGGAAGCGATGGGCGAATGTAAACGCCTCTCACCGGAAACTGCTTAAGTCTAGGTGCTCTTCACAAAACCTCATTCCTAAAAAAAGTATTGGGTAGGACAACTTTGAGAAGACGTCGAGAACCAACATGCTTAGGTCTTCCCATTCTGTAAAAGGTAACAGGAGCACATTCAATCGATAGAAATGAAAGAATATGTTTGATGCAGTTAAAATCGTATGCAATGCGATTTGAAACAACTAGATCATTGCACTCGTCAACACCGGCTATTACAATCGATCTTAATCTTTCCTTTTCTTCACAGCAATGGAATTCTTCCTGAACAGCATTTCTTTCAACAATGTGGGGAGAGGAAGGGCGACTATCGTTGACACGACTATTCTTCAAAATACGGATTTCATCGAGCAACCGATTCTTTTCGGCAATTTCTGCCTTAAGTTGAATCTCCAACTCACGATTGCGCTCGACCAGCACATCCAGTTTAGTTAATTTATCCAACACGTGCCCCAGAACTGCTTTGAGATGGTGCGGTAGCTGATCGTCGTTGACCAAGAGGTTGACAGCCGATTGAAGAGTATGATCTGCGTCATCCTCAGGAGTCGCGGTCCTGTTCCTCTTAGCACGCACGTGTTGTCCCACGGCACTGGAGAGGGGAGTATCCATGTTTCACTCGAAAAAAAAATCGTGATGTAGTGATCGACCGAGGAAAAATAGCCTGACCTGATAGGGTGAGAGATCAACTAATCAATTATCAAATAACCCCCGCCACAAGGGTGCCGGCAGACGAACGATAAGTATTGATCCTTCCGATGAATGTAGTAGCAGATCCTGAGACTCCACGTCCCAGCCGACTGGTCACAATGGGTTGAACAGAGAATCGACCACGGGAAGAATATCACAGTACAGCTGAGTAGTAGTCGCAAAAAAAGCGGCAGATGACTAGAATCATTCGCCTCTTCTGGGCAGAAGTATCTGAACCTAGTCGTCAAGTGTCTCATCTAACCGTGAGACAATGTGTTCCAATGCAGCCTCTAACAGGGCGTCGCATTGACTCATCTCGACCGCTGTTCTAGCTTCGGTGATGTCAACCACTGCCATTTGTGCTGCACTGGCTGCCCGTTCCGCAGCAATGTTCCCAATTCTTGCGCACATCGCTGAAGGGATCCGAACATTGCAGCCATACTGCTTAGCCTTGCCGACTTCGGTCGGATTGGCCCCCATTACCTACTGGTATTCCCAGTGTCTCTTCGAAGTGGTGACTAATAGACAACTACTCCGCGCTAACAACGAACACAATCTTTAGAGCAAGGTTATCAACAGGAGAGCATAAGGGATTGTGGAGCTGAAGAGCTTCTGGACAGTCGTGCAGAGAGGTCCTGGTCGTTCGAATCGGTTTGGCGTTCGAATCGGTTTTTTTATGCACAATCCTATCGGGCGTGGATACCTTGTCATCGTAGGGGCCTGCAACGCCTATCCGGAGGATACGGCGTATCCGCCGGTCTCTCTGGTGGTGCATCGCGACTCTCACCGGCGCACTGGAGGCTCAGGACTACGGTAGAAGCAGACCCAATCCTACATCCTTAATCACTGTAGTTAAGGGAGACGGCGTTCACAATAAACCAACCTCTTGTGCTAAATATGCATGTTGATATAAGGTGATTTGCAAAACAAAGCAGATTCTAACTTGCCTACTGTGCTGTATCTGCAGTGTTCAAAAGGAAATCCCACATTCGAATGGAAACCGTCGAATACTCGAATTCGAATACGTCCAAAAAACGCGATTTTTTGAACATTCAAAAAATGCGATTGGTTGAATACTCGAATAGGAATATATTCAACCAATCCGATCTTTTGAAAATTCGAATTCGAATGAAAATTATCTCTTAATGACGAAGATTGTGCCAAACAACATTCGGAGTTCAAATCAATTTCTTTAAGCCTCAGTTGGCTGGTATCGAGGTTGTAAGCTGTCACAACGATGTCTTGTTGCGATCAAAACTTCTAGCGCCAGTCGGGACTCGAACCCTCACCTCCCTCTGACCGGGCGAGAATGCTCTACGCCATTACACCACCGGCGCCGTTTGATCAAACGCAACATCCACACCTCGTGGGACCGATCAGCACCCACCCGTATCCGGGATGAGCTGGCCGCTGATATCAGCATGGAACCAGTTAAGCTGATGGTCTTGATAGAAACAATTCAAATCAGTTTCTTTAAGCCTCAGTTGGCTGGTATCGAGGTTGTAAGCTGTCACAACGATGTTTTGTTGCAGAGGGAGGTGCGGGTTCGAGTCCCGCCTGGCGCTAGAAGTTTTGATCGCAACAAAACATCGTTGTGACATTCGGAGTTGTTTTTTAGCTACGACAGCGCCAACTAATCTTAATGTTTCATTAATTTGCTTCCTGTCTATTCCAACATTTGAAGATTCGTGAGTTACTATGTCAAACGCCTGCACAAAACTGTAGATAAAAAGGGGTCAATAATAAACAACTCACAGTAAACTCCTAATGGCAGTTTAGAAGTGGCAAACGCTCGAAACGTGTGTAGGAACGGGACGCTCTCGAACATCAGTCGCAATACGCAAATGCAAAAAAAATGCCGTAAGCAAGAGTCGACATGCCGACATCCTGTTCGCGAAGCCATATTCTTTGCGCTACCAAACCACGTTGCGCAGAAGCTAGGCACTACATACCAGCGCCTATGAGCCAAGCGCTGCAATCACGATTCCATGATAAACTGCAAGGGTCTATACTCTTTTGGTACCACGACTCGATAAAAACGAAACGTGCTTCGACACTAATTCAGAGTTGGAGGTTCCCCTATATGAATCGCTCCGCATCCAGACAGCCCTCAAACCCTTCTCTTGTGCGCGCGGACCTGTTTGGATCGATGTCCTCTAGACCGCCGGATTCGACGAACTCGTCGAGGTCCATGGCTGGTTCGTCGGCGTCGTCGTCAGCATCGTCCGTTGTCTGACCAGATGTCTGTAACGGTGGTGGTGTGAAGAGAGAAGTAATCAGGCAAGACGAACATCATCTGCCTCAACCAAAAGAAACAAATTCAAGGGTCACTCAGTGTGATGAAGAGCCAACGAACGAACCTTGGATCCCAGCTCCACACTCTTCATATGTTCGTTACCTTCGTGAGCAAAGTGATGGGTGTCCACCCAACCGCTGTCCTCATCGCCCGCAAATCCATCTTCAGCGCCGATTTCTTCCGTTGAAAGAATCTGGCGAGGAGAAGAATGAGAGGAAAAAATAAGATGAAAAGAAATAAAATAGTGAAACGTGGTCGTACTTTTTCTTGACTAGGATCGTACTCCATCTGTCGTACCCTTTTATGACACGGAACATTTCGAACAATGAGAAACTGCTTGCCTTCGGGAAGATATGCTCGCGACCTTCAACAGACGAACGGAATTTACAACAGCGGTTTAAGTGACACTACATCTGCCAAGCAGCAGGTAAACACCTAATAACACATCCAACAGGTGAACACTTGAGCGAAGCTACTGGTACCCCTGTTTTTACTGTAGACAGTTAAAACACACAATTTTTTCAATCTTCGAGTGACTATCGCCTTGGAATTGTTTTTCCTGTCGAGCGGATGCACAATCCTGACGAGCACACCCCGAACGGTTAGCGTATCATTTAGACGCGCGCTGGCGATGGAGCGCGAAATCCTTCATTCCTAGCATTAGGCCTTGTTTAGTGATCGACGCGATTGATCAATTCGGCCACAACATGGCATCGCGTCGCGCGTCGCACGCATACTAAACAAGGCCTTACACACGCGAACCTCTCGTCGCTCAGGGAATGAGGAGCTGGGTTCTGCGC
Source organism: Heligmosomoides polygyrus bakeri (assembly GCA_947359475.1). NCBI lineage: Eukaryota > Metazoa > Nematoda > Chromadorea > Rhabditida > Heligmosomidae > Heligmosomoides > Heligmosomoides polygyrus. The sequence goes on along the minus strand of OX375865.1, from coordinate 68,934,956 downwards.
TCTTCGAGCGCAGAAGCGCATACAACTGGGAAAATGCGCAGAAAACGCTTGGAAATAGTGTAGACGTCAAACCCCTCAAATCTCAACCAGTCAGTAGAAATGCAAAAATGTCGCGACGCAGGTGAATCGAACCTTCGACCTTCATTGCAGGAAGCAACACCGCTATACACTGCGCCCTGAGCTGCTTGAACCCATTGCTAACGCGAGCGTACAAGAGACCCGCACAGTTTCCGCGTTCCATCGCTAATCCGTATACGGTAACCATTCGTGGGTGCGGTCCGACTACTGCAGACAGGGACGGCTAGTGACGTCATACTCGCGCGGTCGCCACGTCTTGCTGTGGGGGGCTAGAGCGCTGAAGTGTGCACCGCCTGCCATTGTTTGCGCTTTGTCGGCTGGTGCAGAAGAAGGAAAGCAGTTGAATGAGACACGCTTGATGCATTCCGGTAGAAGGGAGAGGTGCGAGTGTTTGTTAACAAGGTGAGAACGGACTGGAAGTGCCTAAAGTGGGTGGGGGCAAATGGAGAACGAGGAAAAACGCATCTGGTGAGGAAATTTCAAAACGAGAATATGGATGGATATCGTCTAGAAGTTCCAGAAGCAAGTGTGGCGCCGTGGTAATTGAGGGGGGGGGGGTCGCCTTAAAAAAGTTGTCACTAATACAAAAAAGGAAACGAGACACACTGATAATAAAGAAAACAAACAAACACGGGGTGTGGGCCGACTGGCGCACTCGTGTTAAAATTGTCTCATCCTGGAGTTTCCTCCCTTGTCCAACACGGAAGCAGATAAAACGCGGATCTGTAATCGAAAAGACGAGGTAAGACAGCATTTACATTCGCTGTATGTAGCTACTCGCCACGCTTGCATGCCGCGGCATGCTATGGTGACCCCCTCCAACTACCATAGCGCCGCAAATACTTGCAAGCATCTATGGTAGGGGCGATACGACGAAGTATAAGTCTGAGTAATTCATATTCTCTGAATTGACAATGGATTATCTCATTGTTTGCACAATCCTTTTAACCACGGCTTGAAAAAATGACGGACTGGAATTATACAAATTGGTGTCAGATCCACTGTCTAGTGGAGAACAATTCTATGAGAGAGGCAATATGATGAAGTAGCGAACAAAGAAAGCCGCTAATGTTTTTCGTTTTTTTTTTGTGCGTCTTTTCCACAGATTCTCCATCGTGCTACATCCGTTCGGCGCTGCTGTTGGCGAGCGTTCTTTGCTGCTCTACTGCATTGTCCGATGCGATAGGAAACTACAGGTATTACCAGAGACTCTAATGAATTTCTACAGACGTTTGGAAGAAGGTTTCCGGAACTCTCTACACACTTTTCGGTCAATGACACATTAATCTGTAACCTTCGTTTTAATTTTACTCTTGCTCTTCACTTGGTCGTCACCGTTCTCCACCTCGCTTGTCGTAGTCCAAGTACCATGCCACTCGTAAGCGTTAAGAAACGTTGGAATATTTCTCGGCGCAACTAGGGTTCGGCGGGGGGGGGGGGGATCACCTTACAAAAAGTGTCACCAATACGAAAAAACGAGACAAGGCACACTGATGATAAAGAGAATAAAGAGAACAAACAAATAATGCTGTAGATCTGTTCTGTGCTTTCCTCCGCTGACGCGGAGAGCACAGATTTAGGCAGAGGGAGGGACTCCAGGGTGTGGCTCAAGTGACGCATCCGTGTTAGAATTGCCTGCATCCTGGAGTTCCCTTGTCCAATTAGGAAGCACATAAGACGCGGGTCAAAACGAGAAACGAAGAGATAGGGCTTCATTCACATTCGGTGTACGTAGCTACTAGCCACGCCGGCCCGCCGCGCCATGCTATGGTGACCCGGACCCTATTTGCGCATATTTCTCGAATCTTCAAGATTTAACGAAGCACTCCACTGTTCTCCTTCTTCTGCACCAGCCGACAAAGCGCAAACAATGGCAGGCGGTGCACACTTCCGCGCTCTAGGGCCCCAGCAGCAAGACGCGGCGACCGCGCGAGTATGACGACACTAGCCGTCCCTTTCGGCAGCAGTCGGATCTCGTGGGTGCATTCATCATCGTTACAAGCAGATACAGGGTCTTTTTGACGCTAAAATTTGCAAAAGTCTCAAGATAGGACCGCGTACCCCCCCCCCCCATGCTCAACTTCGTTACAATTACCTGCTTGGATCAGCAGCTTTCGACCATTTCCAAGTGGAGCAGTGATGCACCAGGTGGTCGCCGGCCACGATGAATTCCTCAGGGGTTAAAACGCCTGTTTCTCGGAACTTGCTCTCCTTCAGGACTGGTGTGAGCATTTCACCCACACTGAGTGCAGTACTCTTCAGATTGTTCACAAGGTTCTGCATATCCATACTAGGCACTGGAAATACCGTATGGTCTATGATGTCACTCGGTTAAAGAACACGCAAAGTGAATGGAACAGTCGGAAGTCATCACGCCAACAAGGGAACTGTCTGAACAGTACGCCGGAACGGCAAGAACGAGAGACAAGACACATTAATAGTAAATCACAGGAACAAACAATGCTATAGCTCTGTTAGTAATCCGGCGCTAAACCGGATGAGGGCACAGATTTGGGCAAGGGAAGGAACTCCGGGGTGTGGGCCGGATTACGCACTCGTGTTAAAATTGCCCACACCTTGGTGTCAATTCGTTTGCCAAAATATGGAGGCAAATGAAACAGCACTATTCTGTTGGGTGCAGTCTTAGAGTGGGCCAGTCCTTTTCAATATTTAAAGAAATGCAACATGTACCACAACACATAAATGTGTATAAATATGCTTACCTTATAAATAGCTGTCCTTCCAATACCAGAATCGGTTTTCTAAATTACTATTCTAGTTGGGGGGGGGGGAAGAGGGAATAATGAAAACACAGTAAATTGAACAGAAACCTGGGGCAGGATTCATCAACGACTTACAGCAATTTAACGGAGAAAATACAGTCGAAATCTCTGATAGCGTGGCTAATCAAACGATATGGTGAAGCACTTCGCCGCGCTGTCAGGGATCTCGGCTGTATTTTCTTTGTTAAGTTGCTGTAAGTCGTTGATGAATCCGGCCCCTGGAACAATTACAATACTATAAAGCCGTGAAAATTCATTAAAGCAATCTTATTACCTTAATCAATTAGTGGATAGCGTTTTGCGATTTCTTTCCAAAGCAAATTAAGTTTTGGATCACAACCGTAGCCTATCCATATCCATACTTCAATAATGAAATCTTTTTATATTTCAGCGTAATTCTTGGACATCTCCACGGGAGGGTACCAGGTAAGTTAAGGCATTGATATGTTGCACTGCATGTTGTACATATTGATGCGTAGCTACCACTAACGTTTCATAATAGACTGCCCCCCCCCCCCTCTAGGATTGCACCTTCTGTTCTGCGCCATACTCCGCTGACGCGAGGACTCACGATTTTTAAGGCAATCGCCAATCGTCCGGCCAGAGGTTAGGTTATCTGGGTGACCCCCATGGCGCCGGCGCAGTTAAGGTGAAATGGTAAGTGGTTTTGTATTGCTCACCTGTCTAACTAGGTATGTATAGTAATTAATTTTACCAACCTCCCTATTTTGCGATTGCAATGGGATTTCGGCTGTAATTTTCTCTGTTAAATTGCTGTAAGTCGTTGATGAATCCGGCCCCAGGATGTAGGCAATTTTAACGTGGATCGTTAGACAGGCCACACCCAGAGTTCCTTCCCTGCCCGAATCTGTGCTCTCCCCCGCATCAGTAGACACAGAACAAAGCTGTAGCATTACATGCTTGTCTAATGTGCTAACAGAATGTCTCGTCTCCCTTTCTCCACGTTACTGAAGTATTTTGGAAAGTGACGCTGCCACAGAGCTCCTGAGCGAATTCAGTGTAGGATGGAAAGGCAAGAGCTGCTTAGTCCCCTACACATACTAATATTGCACGCCAAAATAGACCCAACATCGAGCGTAAGGTACGAAATCTGACGGAGGGAGTTAGCAATTTTCAGCGAAGTCGTGAACTAGAAAGTGGGCTGTAGTCACGTACCGCACACTTGTTGCTGACGTCTATACCCTCGTTTGAAGTAATTTGTCTACTATTTATTGTTCAGCCTTGCCTTCGTAGTTCCTGGTTTGTTATCGCCTGTGAACGGCCATATTTTCTGCAGGAATATGTCGCTCAACGATAAGGCTCCATTCGTAATGTTGGAAACCAGGTATGGACTGTATTCTCGATTTGCTACTTCTGGCGAAATAGCGCACCACCCCCGGTAGTTCCTAGGTGATGTCTAGGTGCAATCCCAGGCGCAATACCAATAAGGGGGTCCACCTGTTGCACACATTTAAATAACAGTTGAAATGGAAACACGTGCAAAATAATGTACAACGTGAGGCAGCTCCCAGGCTCCCGAGGATGGATACGCCTAGAGTATGAGGGGTAGAACTCACGTCCCGTTGTAAGGTGGACCCCCTCACTGGGATTGCACCGATTTTTAAACGAAGTTTGAAATCCTAACCTAACGGCAACCCGTATGATGATTCACAGTGAAATACCTTGCCTCGCAGTAATAGTGAAACCAGAGTTTTATTCGTGATTGGTTCTCAAGGATGACTCCCCCCCCCCCCCCCCCGGAGGCGAAATTAGGTGGCATTTCAGGACCTGTAGAGTCCCGAAGTACAATAATCCACGACTACACTATCGACGCCAACACATTTGTTTTCCTTTCAAGTCGAGCGGTGGCTTGGTGAACGTTGAACCAGTAGATTCTCCTACAATGGTGTGTACTGCCTTCACTTTTCCGATTGATTCCAGTATGGGAAAGATCTGCTTGGAGTTGTACTGGGACCACGCGCCGAAGACCTGTCGAAACTTCAGCGAGTTAGCCCGGAGAGGATACTACAACGGCACGATATTTCACAGAATCATTGCCGATTTCATGATCCAAGGAGGGGATCCAACGGGGACAGGTGGGTGCTCAGTCGATCCTTCGGCTCATTGTGGTGGTCACTAACGTGTGTATATAGGGAGAGGAGGCGCTTCAATCTACGGTGACCGTTTCGCAGACGAGATCTCGGAGAAACTGAAGCACACAGGTGCCGGAATTCTGTCTATGGCAAACGCAGGTACGCGTTTTGAAGAGCTCTGCTCAGATCAGTTAGTACTCTGTTGTGTTCTGGATACTTTCCGGGGAAATTAAGCAACGGGGCGGCCCGACGAAGGTTGCAGACATCCATTGGCCAATCACGGAGTCAGTGCAAACACTCAGGTTCGATATAGCTGTGAATACGGGTCGTACCAGATGATAGGTGGGGACGAACATTATGCCGTTGTGCTCTGGTTCTATCCACTGACGCGAAGTGGACACCGAATCGAAGGAACTCCGTGGTGAGGGTCATCTAACTCACCCGTGTTAGGAGGGTCACATTCTCGAATTCATTCCACTTCCCTACTCGAACACAACAAAACACAAACCGCTCCTTCCTCCCCTTGCAACAGCTAAATATGCTATCTTTATTAACTTATATTATATATGAGGTCAATGCAACAAAACAAACAAACAATAAGAGAACATAGGAAAGACAAGAATAACTACGAGTAGACAATTCAGCGCGATAATGAATAGAAGACGATAAACTCCTAAAATATTCCCTGAGGATACCGGTCAACAACCTTTTGTACTGACTCAGTTAGTTTGGTAAGGCGTGTTTCTTTGGCAACCTCAGAAATTCATTGCCAGCTCAACAGGTGAAGAATGTCAATCATATAGTATTTCTTGGTCTGGAAAATTGAATCTTCCACGTCCACCCCTAGTGCTAGAAGAAGTGATTGAATAAAATTCCTCAACGGGAATCCGTACCAAACCATATGCATGTACATATCCCACCATATATAGGGGTGGAAACAAGTTTTTGCTACAAATTTCACATCTGGTCGTGGCAAGTGCAGATCTATATTTGAAGTACTTATGGCGTCTACTTATTTCATTGATCATCGATTTGCACGCCAACCTTCTGAATTAGACTGCTACTTCTAAAGTTATGCTGGACAGATGCAAGAGGATTGGTGTCATGGAGTTACACAGGATAGCAATACTATCACAGGATAGCAATGGTGTAGCAAGCAATACTATCTCTCAGCAGCTTCAAATATCTGATAAACCTGTTTGGGCGGTTGTCCGGGGGTTTGTGGAACTTGGCGCAGGCGAAAATCGCCCAAGAAGTGAGAGGTCAATTTCTAACATAATCCTGAGGGCTCAGAAGTTATAAGGCGCAGTATCCGTGTCAGTCCGAAATCATCCATAAGAGGGAGGTTGGAAGAAGCCTAGGAATTTCCAACACAGCTTGTCGAAAATTCGTCATCAATCATTCACAGCTTGGTTCTTATCGGATGCACAAAGTTCGCTCATTGATATATGACGTGAAGGCAAACAGAATGAAAATGCACGTGCGATCCTTCGCTTGGTCGCCTCTGCAGTCTTACGCAAGTGCTCTTCAGGGATGAGAAGATTTTCACAGTGGAGAGATCTCACAACCGGCACAACAACAGTTGTGCTGAAACCTGGCTCAGAAAATGCACTGGTAGTCAATATAAGTCATTTCCCACCATCCGTCATGGTTTGGGTAGGGAGATATGCCACTGGAAAAACTCGTTTTTGTGGAGAAAGCAGCGAAAATCGGCGCGGAGTACTACCAAGAACGAATTCTTCGGTAAGTCCTTCTATTGTGGTCTCGCGAACCCGTGGTGACGACGAATGGCACCTGCTCATTCAGCAACATCTATCACGGTACTGTGCGACGAGCCATTTCCGGGACATTGGGCCACGGACGTTTGTCCCTCAAATTCGTCAGATCTCAATCCTATGGATTTTGCTATAATGGTCGATTATGGAGAGCAAAGCTTACCGATCGCAACGACTGCGGAACTGAAACGGAGTGTGCTCAAAGCCTGGGAGGAATTAACTGTGGATACTTTGGCGATCATCGCTGAAAATTTCGGCAAGCGTTTGAAAGCGTACAGGACGGCCAAAGGAGGACGTTCTGGAGTGAACTTGTGGCTGCGTGTTTGTATATGTGTTGATAAATGATAGAATGCTGGTTTTGAACGCTTTGGCGTATGGTTATTACCAGTTGTGTCGCGTCAGGAGTTTACTTTCCACCCGATATACGTACGTTCTCTCCAGTGCTCGAAAGATCCACTTCACGTAGTGAGGGTCCAGCGCAGCACCGCAGGCTCGCTCACAACGTCAACATCTGTGGCTTTTCGCATCCATGCAAGGCCACTGGCGCTTCTCCTCTTGATCGCGCACTTCCTTCTTCGGAAACACCCTCTCCATTGATAGGTCGTGCAAGTGAAATTGACGAATGTCCGTGGCGCTGCCAGCAGAAAAGGCATCTGCCAATCACACGAGGCAGGCGATGTACTGTCTTCACAGTGCCATTGCGTTGCCCCATTTTCCTCTGAAAGTACCGTTTTCGGAGGAGAATTTTACGTTGTTTAGGACCGAACACGAATGGATCTCAATTCTTCATTACCCTTGCACCCACACAACACCTCGATGGAAAGCACACCATCTTTGGACGAGTTGCAGCTGGAATGAAGGTATGTCATCGGTAAATTTTTTCTTTTTTGATCAGATGGTCTCCCTGCTTTAAGGTTGTGCAGAATATGGGCAAAGTGGACACTGACAATCAGGATCGGCCGCGAGCAGAGGTTCGAATAGTGAAGGCGTACCCAAGTGACGACTCCCGATTGATCTGAACACTGCGCATATTTCTGTATAAAATGACTTCCACCGCTGTTGCACATTTCCTTTCTCCGCAAACATTATCTTCGGGTTAGATAATCAAGGTGCTCTCTCTTCGTTATTGGCCTTGTGGCGCAGGGGTTGGTAGGGTCACGATCACTGCCTCGTTGTGTTCGGAACAGGTTTTATTCTTTCTGTCGTGGAGGGGGCTTGAATTCGTATTTGACCGACCAGCGGTGACCAGGTGATCGGCTGTTCAATGCTATATCGGTACCAGACAGCTTTGGTGCAAATTCACAGACCCCGAAGAAGTGAAAAGCTCGGTTTGTCGGGGCGGGACTAGGACATTGAATAGGTTCGTGTCACACGCAGGAGCAGATGCCTTTTCCAAATGCTCTACAAGTGCCCACTGTGTGGCCTGCTACACCTGGAAGAAGAGCTCCATCACCCGGCATTGAGTAGTCCGTTCAAAAAAAACGAAATTGATCATGATTCGTCGGATTTTGATTGGTTGCTAAACGAAGTCCACCGCTTGTTTCATGTGAGAAGCAGGAGGAGGAGAAGGTACAAACAGCTGGATCTGATCAGGTGCAAAGGAGGAGCAGCCACAGAACTACCAGCCACGGCACTGTGAAGACTAACGACCCAATTCATTTTTTCAAGCCTCAAGTGACTGATGATGACGTCATTACGGTTTTTTTTACGATCAGAACTCTAGCACTAGGCGAGACTCGAACCCGCACCTCCTACTGACTGGGCGGGACTGCTCTTTTGGTATTGCGCCAACGGTTTTGTTTGATCGAACGCAGCATCCACACCTCATGGGAACCAAAAGTGGTAAAATACATAAAAAGGTTCGTTTCGCCACTATCTTCAGACGAACCTTTGTGTTATGCTCCTTCCGCGGCTCTTCAGTGAAGAACAGGAGCATATTTTAAGATGTCTTTAAATATGAGATGAATGATTTAAGATGTCCATCCATATGAGAAATAGGAAAGCATAAAAGAAAGGGAGGCTAGGTGGAGAAAGGATGAAAAAGACTGAATATGAAATGATAAAGAACTCGGCAATATTTGAGGAAATTGATTTCAGAAGTGAAGATGAAAGAAAAGTAAAAACCAGAGAGGTATAACCTCAAAGAAGTAGTGAAATATGCTTTTATAGGCGAGAAGTGATTAACTAAGAGGTGTATCATTATAATAATTATGATTTTATAATTACTGTTATTATTATTACAAGCCTCGAAGAGCCTATAACCTCTATACGCTGCCTGCAGTCGATGCCAGCCCTTCTGTTTTGAGCACTGTCTGTGTACAGTGGTGTTGAGCGTTCATACATCATCATTCTGAATATCCTTCTAACAATAGCTATGCTTGGCGAGTCCCTAGTTCTAGGTGAAAATCCAAATTTGATAGTAACCTTCTGTCTAACTCGTAGCGTCCTGTGAGTACTCGAGTATGAAAATATTAGCCCCGTTCCAAGGTTTTTCAGGTAGCCCGGTTACCCGATGTTCAGCAGTGTCCTTCTATTGAGACTAGATGGTGACGTCTCTTTTCCTCTTCATTCCATGGCATCCTTTAAATCTGAGCTCGTTCTAAGCCTGTTACGCCTTCAAAATACTTTCAACAACTTTTTTAATACTTATATTTTTAAGTTCTTGAAAGAAGTTGGTCGCTCATAAATACTCTTCGGAAGCTTTTTGTGGAGAAACTCGGCAGAGCTTATCCCTCCCATAGTGTTCTCGTATCTTTAGGCGCCAAGTGGCTGGCATTAAGATTGTAATATAGTTGTGCTCTCGAGATATTTTCGAATGTCCAGTGGTTTAGAATGCTCACAATTTTGAATATTCGAACTCGATTATATTCGAAAACTGCAGTTTTTCTGATTATCCGAATTCGAATGCATTCAAAAAAGGCGTCTTTTTGAATACTCGATCTCGAATACATTCAAAATGCGTCTTTTTTGCATATTCGAATTCGAATGAAAATCATTCGAATACCTACTCGAATAAGTCGATCGACCACAACAATGGGTTGCAAGCTCCCATAGCTGTTTTCCTGCTGGCTTCTGCATTATTGAACTAGACCTAGTCGGGAGAAGTACATGGAATGCAACGAGTTGGAAATAAAGGCCGAACTTGTTTCTACTGCACACACATACCCACGTCACATTCGCCACAAAGCACTGTCAAGATGCTTCCCATCTCTTTGCCGACAGCAACATAGCGGACGATGTCGATAAAGCCCTGTGTCTGAGTGGGTGCTAGTGGGAACGGTAGATGTTAGTCGTCATTTGACACTTGATATTTCGACGTTTCATCTTCTTCAGCTGCCTAGCCACGGCTCGAATATATTTAAATCGCTCCCCATTCGACAGAACACCCATCCGATTTCGGCCTGAAATCATGAAGCTCTCAGGTGATGAGGATAATCTCCCCACTACACAGAGTAACGAGGCGCCACCACCCAAGTGAAGTGGAGCAGTCAGGCGTTAGCTTCTCCTGCTGCACATCATACAGAAGGATATTCGGGGGCCGACATTATTGTGCCTGACAGCCGATTCGTTAAACTCCAGCGCCTAGAGAAGCGGCCTTCCATAGGAGTATCACCTGTATCACCTCTCGCCCGTTGATCATCGACTCGCTCGAGCGGGCGCCAACAGCGTCTTCATTCGTCCCTGTCGCTTGCCAGAGTGCTCCAATGGATCCCTAGAAGTAAATCAGCATAATGAGCCTATACTCAATCCCAACGATGTGACGGCAGTCGCCGCCTGCTGGAGGAGGTGCCAGCGCGTGCTGTCAGGATTTTCAAAGGGTTCTCAAAATATTAGGAACCTCACCCATGAGAAAGCATGGGACTGCAGATCAAATTGGTGAGGGTATTACGCCCACGTCATTTCTGTACCACTCTCTTTGAAAACCGTTTAAATACGGTCGTTGTATTCTTCCTCATTAAAAGTCGTTGCTGGAGCACAATTAAGAACTATTCGCCCAACCTAATGACTGCCTCATTCCCTGTTATTGGAAGTTGTGTTTCAACTTCATCAGGCCCTTTCATATCGTCTACTGATTTGGTTTGGAAAATTTGAGAAGAAGTATTAGTTATTGGTAGGTGGGTGAATGCGCTAGAACAATCATTCACCCGATAGGGGTACTCTGTCGTTCGCCACTGACTGGCGAACGATTCTTTCTCTCATCGCCACTCCTAATCGCCGGAAGCCTCTGCTGAACTGCTGTTTGATTTTGTTGAATAACGGCCCTCTAAGTACCCTCGCAAGTAAATCCTAATGAAAATGCTGGCAGTGGGTCAGCTTGTTCGAATTAGGTGCGTTGTCCCACTTAGCATCGGCGAAGGGATCTTGCGGAACCGGTTCTGAGTGATCTGGTTTAACTACTTCTCGACCGCATCACTGACCATTCGCAATATTTCTCACTATCCCACGCCGGCCATATGTGGCCGGCCCAAACTTGGTCATGTCGAGCCGCTCTCCATGGGAGAAACTAGGCCATTGGGACAGCCGTAGTCGTTCGACTTTTCAAGGGCATCGGCAGTCCTCGATTTCTTTTTCATGTTGCGGCGTCCGCTGACCGATCCCGATCATCCGTCTTTCAGACTTTCCAGTCTCTTGTTCGAGCTGCTGTGATGAATTAGGCAATAATCCATGCCATAAAATCCACTCAAAAATGACTGTCGAAACGCAAGCAGCCGTAAGTCTTTCGTCCATTTCCGCTCCTTCCCCAATCCGCCTTCAGCCCGCTCTTTCAGTCGTGGCTCATAGTGGTGTGCATTTTGGCGGCCTCCTTCTACTTCTACTCCAACCACAAATATCTCACCTATGTTCGCACGGCAGACACTTTCGAGCCGTTCGAACTGCATATTCCACCTAAAGGTAAGCGCCGCCTTTTCGCCGCTGTGCCTCACGACACGCTGCCATTGTTCAGCGCTCAGCTCGGTGATGGAGAATGAATGCAACTGGCCAGTGCTGCGGCCAAACGATGGGAACCTCGACACCTCCGCCAACCGCTTCAGGTACCTTGTGCCCATCCGAAGCCTGGAGCGGCTCCGTTGAGTGGCTCCTTGCAGGAACATTCGCTGCAGCCCCGTCGTCGATCCCTTCGCGTCTCTCGATGATTTTGGTTTTCTTGAGATGTCGAAACCAATCATTGGCGGAGATCTATTCGTCGACACCGGCGTGAGGCGAGTTCCACCGAATACTTTCACAAATGATTTTTCACAATGTCAATGTTACTTGCACTCAATCACCATCTAGCCTTCACCACTACCCCTACCCAAACGTTACTCATTTCATCATTGACGTGAGCTGCTCAACGATGCCAATTTATTTCTCTGACACCATTTGACGTTTGAGTAGTCGCAATTACAGCAGTTACCAGGAAAGAATATCCAAGTCTTTCAGGTGTTACTATCAACCTCTTGTTAGCAACAATGTTGGCCGAGTGATTGTCGGGGAGGCAGTAGAGGTGAGCGATTTGTCGAAGTGAGCGCGTGGCTCACCATTCCACGGCGTTGTCAACGTTCATTCCATTCCTTCACTCCAAGAAGCAAGTGCTAGAGCATCGTTACGGTAGAAGCGGAATGCGTGCTCGGAATGAATCAAATCCCAAAAATTTATTAATAAAGAAAACTGAAAGTGGAAAAAATAAAGTTACACATTTTTCTTTTTCCAAAATGGTTCGTTTCGCTACCTATCTTCAGACGAATCTTTTCTGTTATAGCACCTTCCCGATGGCTCATCAGTGAGGAGGAAGGTGCTATAACGTTTTCGGATGTGTAAGATTATAAATTTACTAATTAAAATTTGACAGTTTTAATGTTTATTAAGCGTAAAATGCTAAAAAAACTTTATTTCTATATTTATGTTTAGTTTTAATAGTTTATTTATATTGACATATCATTTATTTAATTTACATGTGAAATAAGTTAAAATGATGAAGATTTTCGTACTCACGGTATTCGATCAGCCGACTATTAGCTGACTTTGGTCCTCATTTTCACAAAAATAACTCCACTGGATCCTAAAAGGTGACCGCAGTGCTTAAGAGTTGATAAATCTACGAAGACCCAGAAGGATACTGGAAAAATTTTTCGAAAGTGCTGCAAAGCAATAAAGAAAGTACAGGATTATCTTGCGTGGTAAAAGAAGAAGTTGCCGCTGAAGTGTGTGACGGCCCTTAGACGGGTTAAGGTTAGGGCAGCTGCAACGCCGCAGAAGTGTGCGGGGGCCTCAAGGCGTCCTCTAGGCCGCTTTTTAGTGGCTTCAAAATTGAGTCCAATCTTGGACGACTATTCTATAAGCCTTCGACTTGAAGTGCTCAGGTACTGACTTGTCGCAGAGCACCCCAGTCAACGAGCGCCATTTGGACCAGGTTGCACTCAAGGGGGGAGGAGGGGGGGGGGGGGGGGGGGGGGGGTGGGGGGGTGTTCGTAGCGGCTGGTCGTAGGAGCCGCGGCCGCTCGGCCAGATGGCCATACCTGCGACATCAGTCCCCTGCTCGCCCGTCTCCGCTCGCGCATTGACACCCGTCGCGCGCGGCGAGAGGGGCGCACAGATCGCTGCACTAACGTTTATGTCGTGTCGTCAGAGGGTTTATGAAACCAGTGTAGAGGTGCATGTTAACATGAAACAAACATAGCTCTACATCAGAATTTCGAGCTCTTCCTAATGAGCTCTACCTCAAGCTTATCAATGCTACCTTTGATGCGATATTCTTCAAATTTAAAACTGAAAAATAATCCCTCGCAAACCTGCCACGAAGCTGTGAAAGGTATGTTTCTAGGCCAAAATTTCGCACAGAATTCAACCGCATCGTCGAAATACCTTCTAGAAGGATCATGTCATGAAAAAAAAAACATTATTGTGTGTATCACACCGTTGGAGGACATGTCTCCAAACCAACATTCTACGCAGAACTCAGTTACAAAGTTTATATTTACAAATGTTGACTGTAGAATGGAGAATTGGTGCTGCGTCACTATATGGTCCATTTGCAGAGGTAATCATGGCGGTTAGCAAGGATTGATTACTAAGCGTGTCCTCGACCCCTGGAAGCCCTGCCTTCTATAGAGGCCCTGCCTCAAGGAGGTCAAGGTCTTATAAGGGAAGAGTCCTGAAGCATATGTCCTGAACGGAGGGAGCGAGCCATATAGGGAGAATCCTCATCGCTCAACTGCTTTGAAAATGTGTTTATTTTTTTGCCAAGTCGTTAAACCCAAGGAGTAGGGGGTACAATGGGGATACGGCACAGCACCATTTGGGGGTCTTGTACGTCCGTGATGCTTCTGCAGCCAGTGGCTCGGAGCGCAGGTGAGTAGAGTGTTGACTCATGCGAGAGAGGTCAGGGATTTGGCTCCTCTGCGTTGCTGCACTTTTGCATTTCAACTGATGGTTGAGATCTGGGGGATTCTGACGCTATACAATTTTCAGACGTTTTCTGCGGTTTTTTTTCCAGCTGTACGCTGTGGGTATTCAACATGGTGGTAAATGTTCAGCACCAGTGATACACATGTACAAAAAGCATGAAGCACCACTGGACACCATACGGGTAGCGTATAAAGGCTACAGGCTCCTCATAGTCTGTTTCCATACATGTCCAAAGGCCTCGGGAAAAACCATCCTGCTCGGATTTTCAAAGGAGACCACGTTGTGACGAGGTGGTTCAAATGAGAAACGAGGTGTGTGGATCCCGCAAATTAATTTAAACGGCATACACTCCTTCACTCATTGTTACTGGGAAATCAGAGGTCTGCTGAAGGTTTTCTAGAACCTAACACCAACAATGTCCGCCGACGGTCGAGTGGTGATCCACCTGCTCGCGCTGAAGTGTGGCCTACCTTTAGACAGGGAATCTTCGAGAAAAGAAATCAAGCTGGCCGAACGGATGGCCAGCATACTCAAGGACTTCGAAGCGGGTCAACTTGAAGTTGACGAAGACGAACAGCTGGAAGTGGTGGAAGAAGAGGAAGATTGGGATCCGCAAGATGAACTGGTGAACGTGGAGAGGCAGGCAAGCAGTGGGCATATGATAACGTTTCCGGGTGGAACTCTTGTTTCGGAGGAAAGGGTACGTCTTCAGTTGGATTTCGGTTGCGTGCTCATGACCATGGAGGAAGACACCGCGATTCATTACACAGCCACTTTGTACCTGTGTATCACTGGTGCTGAACATTTACCACCATGTCGAATACCACAGCGTACAGCTGGAAAAATGCGCAGAAAACGTCTGAAAATGATATAGCGTCAGAATCCCCCAAATCTCAACCAATCAGTTGAAATGCAAAAATGCTGTAATGCAGAGGAGCCGAACCCCTGACCTCCCTCGCACGAGTCAACCCTCTACCCACCTGCGCTCCAACCCACTGGCGGCAGACGCATCGCGGGCGTACAAGACCGCCAAACGCGTGCTGCGCCGTATCCCATTGTGACCCCCTACTCTTTGGGTTTAGCGACTTGGCAAAAAATAAACACATTTTCAAACCAATTGAGAGGTGAGGATTCTCCCTATATGACTCGCTCCTCCCGTTCATACATACGCTTCAGACCCTCCCCTTGTTAGGGGGAACAGGGGGTGCCCTTCTTTTTCCAAATCGGAATGGTCGTGCTTTGCTGCCAACTCCCAAACATTCTCCTTTCAGCAACAGCCTGATAGAAAAGCTTTGTCATCCAGTAGGCATGGCACCAACCCTTCTACTCCTACAGGTCGGCCGGCAGGTCATCGGGATCGGTATTGCCTGAATTTATCTTCATGAGGGCTGCTTCATTTTCGCTCACTGTAATCTTCTGAACGGGACCTTATACAGGTGACGCAAAAGGAAAAGCAGGATGTTTAGATTCTACAATCGAGTCTTTCTCGAAGTAGTCACGCTATCTCTTCATAGCCCTCTTACTATCCATCAGAAGATGACCGTTCTCGTTGCTAATGCTAAGGAACGTCTCATGTCTTCTGCTTGGCGGTAGTGAGCTTCAGCGAATCGGTAAACGCTCACCATGGCGCGTCCTTAGTTTTTTGCTCACATCGGCGTTGCAGCTACCACTGCTTTCTTTGCCGTTTTCTTCGCTTCTCAATAATTTCAGACTGTTTTGTCACCGGTCAATATCTGAACCAGCCGTTTCTTTTCTCGGACCTTTCTCTGACATTGTCAGTCCACAGCGATGCCCACTTGTCGACAAACGCCGTCCAGGCTTCGTTGTGCCAAGTTCGAAGCGTGCAGTCAGAGTGATCGCTTTCGTAGCATATTTCCAAGTTTTGTTACCGACGGCAACCGAATACGAGACAGCTGCTTCGTCTACTTTTAATCGCCAACCAAATCTAGCCTCGGCATGATTTCACCTCGGAGCTGTGGTCTTCGACGAGCAGATCAGTGTACGATGCTGTGTGGTAATGGACTCGTACTGCAAGCACTTTGTGTCCGTGACAAGACTTCGGTCACGATCCTTCTTCTTCTTCTTCAGTTTGTCCCGCTTAACTGCATGGTCCGATTTCCTGGAATGTTGGCGCCACTTTTCCCGATCAAATGCCTGATCAGGGCGCAGCCTAGCCATTTTCAAGTCCAGATGCAGTGTATCAAGCCGCCGCTGTTTTGGTCGCTCTTGTAGTCGCCTACCGGGCTCATCAAGGTTAAGACCAGTCTTTAGAATGGTGTCATCTTTTGCGCGAAGGACGTGACCGTACCTTCGCAGACGAGCTTCGCGCATCTTCTCAAATATCGGGGTGACATCGAACCTTTGTCGTATGAAGTCGTTGCGTACTCGATCCAAACGCGTAACTCCGGCCGTCCACAGCATCTTCGTTTCCATTGCGCATAGGCGCCTTTCAATTTCTTTGGTAACGGCCCAGCACTCAGCTCCGTAAATAGGTACAGGTCGGACGAATGCTCTGTAGATCTTCGACTTTAGGCGCTCTGCTATCTTCTTGTCTCGGAGCACTCCCGTCAGAAAGCGCCATTTGGACGACGCTGCACTCACGCGTGAATTGGCTTCAACAAGTGATCCGCCATCGGAAGCAATAGCTGATCCCGAGTACTTGAATACCGAAGTGCATGGCAGCTCAATGCCATTTACCTTAATGGAGCTGGACCCATCTTCGTCAGTCGTCATATACTCGGTCTTCTTGACAATAAGTTTGAGTCCAACTCTTCCCAAGCGATCGCACCAAGCTTGAACCTGCCGCTGGAGTTCCATCTTATTTCGCTAGCGAGCATTAAATCATCAGCATAAAGCAACGACCAAGGGACTGGTTGCTGAACATCACGTGATATGGCGTCCATAACGACGACGAAGAGTAGAGGGGAGAGCGCAGACCCTTGATGTACTCCGACAGAGATGGGAAACTCCATCGACGTACCTGCTACAGCTTGCACTCGACTCTTTGGACAAGAGTACAGTATTCGTACCCACTCTATGAGCTCTTCGGGGACTCCATGTTCTCGTAAGCCATACCATATCACTTCACGCGGAACGCGATCAAACTGGGCCTCCTCCAAATCCAGGAAGGCAAGATGCACGGCTTCTGTTTCTCCCGATGTTTTTTATTTTATCAAAAGGCTAACGGCATGTATGGCATCGACTGTTCAACAACCAGCTACGAAGCCGCACTGGTTGGTAGAGAGCTGGACGATATCACGAATGCGCCCGTCGACAATCCGCTCGAAGATCTTCACGCTATGCGAAAGCTATCGGATTGGACGGTAGTTTGTGCAGTCTGCTGGACTGCCCTTCTTTTTCCAAATCGGAATCGTCGTGCTTCTCTGCCAGATATCGGGCACTTTCTTCTCCGCAATAACCTGGTTGAAGAACGTCGTCAGCCACTTCGTTGGGTAGCAGGATTTCGACTTCCATAAGTCGGCCGCCAAATCATCGGGGCCCGTTGCCTTGCCCGGCTTCATCTTCTTCAAAGCCGCTTCTACCTCCTCCACGGTGATTTTCTGAACGGGACCGTATACAGGAGGAGAAGATGGAATGCTCGGATGAGCAAACTCTACTGTCGAGACTTCCTCGAAGTAGGTGTGCCATCGATTCAAAACCATCTTGCGGTCCATGAGTAGATGACCGTTCTCATCGTTGATGCCAAAGAACTTCTCAACATCCTCAGTCTGGCGATGACGGACCTTCGAGCGTCGATAAACAAATCGCTCGCCATCGCGCGACTTAAGCTTCCCGTTGACATCGTCGTAATGAGTGGGTCTTGCAGCGGCTACCGCCTTCTTAGCGGCTTTCTTGGCTTCCTTCTCTCGGACTTTTTCCTTAACATCGTTAGTGTGATGTGACATGGGCTGTTCGTAGGCCGGCCTGTCACTAGGGCCTGTCAACCTGCACTCTAGTGTCCGTGTTCAGCTCGGCTCGCAAAAGCGAACAGTTTCCAGTGACACCACGTGGAGGAACGGACATCGCCACCTGTCACGATCCTCCACAATGACAAATTTGTCTGACCAGGATACTATCTCAACGGTAGGTCGGAACGGCGCAAATGTTGTATATGGGCAGAACCGCCTCTCTCTGGGTAGTAACAAACTGCAGGTATCTCGACCCCAATAAAACTCTGCGCAGAGTTAGGGGCGACGGAAGTCGCTGGTTGGCGCCCTGTTGATTCACGTGCTCCACAGCTGACGGGCGCGCGCGGGATGAGGGCTCGTATCGCGGCAAAGCGCAGTGCACAGATGGCGTAGTAGGGAAGAGCTCGGGCTCGTAAACGCGGGGGTCGGGGGTTTGGATCCCGCAGACTGCGTTCGTTTCGCACTTTTGCAAAATCCATGTTTATCATATAGGTAATCCACCTAGGGGTATTATAGTGTGTTATAGAGCATGTTTACATATAACATATACTTCAAACTACAGATTAGCTAAAATGTTCACTTCTGTGTGTCACTTATTTTAAGTCCATTTTGTGTGAAGCTATAGTTATGTAACGATAGATATTTTGTGGCACTAGTAAAAAGTTCCGACTCCACCGACAAGACTTCGGTCAAATTTTTTTTTCGCTGAAACTTTGTCTAGGGGGGTTATTTGGGGTGCTGATCACGAATCTGACATTCGTTTTCCACGATTCGGCTGAATAATATAGATACAGGAAGGCACAGAATTACATTCTTAAAGTTTCTGCCGATGACGGCAGGTAGAGGCAGAATCGTGAAAAACGAATGTCAGATTCGTGATCAGCACCCCAAATAACCCCCTAGACGATGTTTCAGCGAAATCGGTGACCCTGCCTGGACCACCCTTGTTAACAGTATGGGTGGCCTCCGACCGAATCGTGAAAAACGGATGTCAGATTCGTGATCAGCACCTCAGATAACCCCCCTTGACGAAATTTCAGCGAAAATTTTTTTTGACCGAAGTCTTGTCGGTGGAGTCGGAACTTTTTACTAGTGCCACAAAATATCTATCGTTACATAACTACAGCTTCACACAAAATGGATTTAAAATAAGTGACACACAGAAGTGAACATTTTAGCTAATCTGTAGCTTGAAGCACATGTTATATGTAAACATGCTCTATAACACCCTATAATACCGTAGGTGGATTACCTATATGATAAACATGGATTTTGCAAAAGTGCAAAACGAACGCAGTCTGCGGGATCCAAACCCCCGACCCCGCGTTTACGAGCCCGAGCTCTTCCCTACTACGCCATCTGTACACTGCGCTTTGCCGCGATACGAGCCCTCATCCCGCGCGCGCCCGTCAGCTGTGGAGCACGTGAATCAACAGGGCGCCAACCAGCGACTTCCGTCACCCCTAACTCTGCGCAGAGTTGTATTGGGGTAGAGATACCTGCAGTTTGTTACTTCCCATAGAGAGGCGGTTCTGCCCATATACAACATTTGCGCCGTTCTGACCTACCGTTGAGATAGTATCCTGGTGAGTCCCGTATTCCCACTATATAGCGAGATGAAGTGGGAGTGGAGTCTACGAAACACATGTTCACTATGGTGAGATCGTGAGAATCCGTATACGCTCCCCATCTGCGCCACGCAACCAATAACCGAAGCCACTCAAACTCGGCTCACGCGGACGCTGTAACATCATCTCGAGAGCTCTGAGACGTCGTCAGCCATACGATGTGACACAGAATGTTTGTAAGCGGCCTGCTGCTAGAGGTTGTCGCCTACATTTGATTATCCGTGTTCAGCTCGGCTTGCAGAATCAAGCAGTTTCTAGTGGAACCACTTGGAGGAACGGTTATCACCATCATATCGTTATCTAGGGTGTAAGGATAAGCGGATAGTGGACGATGCTTCTCAACCTCTTTTGGGATGCGTCACGCATTCAACTTCTACGGGAATACGTATTTGGCCAATACAATGACGTATTGACTTGCCGATAAACAAGTCAGTGCTTCATCCTTACCAAACAAGTCTGGCACCAACTCAGGTAGGAAATCGGGACCGAGAACCTGGTATCGGTTGCAAACGGGCTATATTTCAATCTGCAATTATACATTAGTTTCAATCATTATACTTTTGCGAGTTTTTTGGAGAATTCGAAATATAAATCTGGAACGAAAGTAACAACATATTTTCCTAACAGGGAAGGTCAATGAACTTCCCGTGGAAATTTCCAAAGTGACCTATTGAGGGCTGCAGGGGGTTGACTGAGAAGCACCGTAGTGCTTGCTAGCAATACAGTAACCAAAGCGAAACACTGAGGTGCGCCGCTCACGAGCAAGGTGACAGTGACTACATGGACAAGTGGGTAGTGGGGACGGAATTACAGGAGGGGGTCACGGGTCTGTATCCAGGGGTTGTGGTTCTTCATTGCTTTGCTTTCTCGCTCAACTTTTGTCGATGTAAAGTGTTTCCTGAACACTGTTGTGCACCATGCTGACATTAGAACATCATTTTAACCTGAATGATACGATTTGAAAACAACGATGTCAATTTTTTCCCACCACTGCCTGCTAATCGAAGGTATGGACTTGTGCTCCCACGACTCTGGAGGGCGAAAGCAATTTTCGCCCATACTTCGTCTTGTAGACTAATTGAGACGCTGAACACAAATCTGGTAAAAGTTTTCGTGTGATTGCGTGATCCCGCGTTTTCATGAGTGCCATGCCGTGTTCATGAGTTCATTTTCAAAATATCAAGAATAGAACCAGGGCTAGCATGAAGTTAGTGAAACAATGTGATCAAGTAAACAAAGTACTAAGGAATTTCTTGCAGATACCTGTCAATAATCGTTTTATATTGTCTTGGGGAATTTGGTAGCACAAATGTCTTTTTTCCTTAGTTTTAGGAATTCAGTGCAGACTCTCATCCCCCGGATCCGAATCCATGAACCTCTTCCTGCAAGTCCGCTCCCAACCCACTCGGCCATCCAGTCACTGCCACCTGGCTCGTGAGCGGCGCACCTCAATGTTCCGCTTTGGTTACTGTATTGCTAGCAAGCAAATTGTGTAATTCCGCTACTGTTGCAGCCCCAAACCTTTCGCAGGTTAGATTCTAACCACGACATGGCAGTTCCAGACGTCTGTTTTGCTTTATCGGCCTGCACTGAAGTGATACGGTTTTTTGCAATTTGTGACCTATCCAGATGTCCGCATGAAGTTTGAAATCCACTAAACACTTCTCAGTTTACCCCCTGTAACCCTCAGTAGGTCACTTTGAAAATTGCCACGGGACGTTCATTGACCTCCTTTGTAAGGCCTATGGGCCTCTACAGAGTCACGTGGCAGCATCCGGAGAACTCGTCCATATCGCTCCCGCCGCAGTAGGGACCCACACTATCAATGTGGTGGAAGCCGCGGCGTGGACGAGTTGTCACCTAGCCGCTGGTCGCAAAGGTCCCAGGGCTGCCGTAGTTCACGGCGGCTCTCACCCGCAGTGCCAGGAGCTGCGGGTGAGACCCGCGGGGGGAAGATGGGTGTCAATTATGGTTCATCTATTTGGAAACATTTTTTAACGAATATACATGCTAGGAATATAGTAAGTTGACAACTAACAATAAAATCACCGTTGGTGTCGACAAATGGAGGCGTATGGAATCCTGCACTCAAGACGTAACGCAAAAAAACCTTAGAACGGTATTAGGTAGCCTTAATTGCACTGCAAATCGTCGCGACATGCCAGCTACAAGCTAGCGTTAGGTTGTGAGGTTTAGGGAAAACCCTTGCACAGAAATGCAACAACAAAGCAGACTGTTCTTTTGGTATGAGCTATAACTGCATCGGACAGGCCTCCCGGAGTCAACAAGGCATTGGAGGGGATGCTGTCATCACAAGGGCCACCACATTATCTTCGAGCTGCTTGTCAACTGAGGAACTTTTAGTGGAGGTAGAACGACGAAAGTGAGAGCAAGCGCAAAATGGTTCAGAACTGTTGAGTGATAAGGAGTGTTCTATTAGTTTTCGGGGTTACATTCAAGAATTCCTAACTTGGCTTACAAAACGCTTCTTCACAAAACAAAAAGCATTTTGCTTACTATAATATTTATGTACATCTCTGACATTCTTAAAGGTCGCAACTGCCGGCAAAAGTACACAGTATTGCGCACAGTAACCCTCGCGGCGCAGCACCACCCGCCGTTGTCATGTCGGGGATGTGCATAATTAAGATTTACGATTTATGATTCAGGCGTCCACAAAACGGGGCACAATTCGAGCTGTAGCGATGTACCCACTTTTAAAGACTTCCCTCATAGCTCATTGCTACTTCTTATTTACTTTTTATGTTCTGCTGTGGCGCTGTGACAGAAAAACGCACCTTTTTGGAGAGGCCGCTCGAGTTCATTCCTGGCAATGAAACTGGGCCAACCTTTTTTTTCTGGTCACCTCTAGCACAACATCTCGCATTCGAATAGCCTGAGAGCATTCGTTCCAGTCCACAGAAAGACATGAACATTTCCCTTGCAGTGGAATGAATGTTCTCAGGCTATTCCAATGCGAGATGTTGTGCTAGGGTGTGACTGGAATGAAGATGATCGCCTGCTGAACCGTATTCTGTGTTGCAACCACCGCAAAGCCAACTTTTACTTTTCTACCACTTTTTTAAACGGCTCTTTCCAATGCACACGAGTGGAATTGATGCAAATCCATCAAGGAATATCGGACTTGATTGCAGACGGCTTGTGGAATAACAGCTAAACTGCTGGAAAGAGCAAAACACTCATGTTTAGATCGGATTATAACTGGATGTCACGGTGCGGGATGTATTTGCATAAGGTACGAAATAAGCAGAACTTTTGACATATTTCAAAAAAGTGAAGTGATTCTAACGCTTTTGGTGTCCTTTTTCAATGGTTTGATTTCACAAGGCTAGTGGAGAGCAGGACTGGAGAATACCAGCAGTCATTGATTAGTGATGTAATATTTGGGACTTTCCGAAATCTAACAAGTGCAGGCAAACTTGCGGGCGAAGTAAATGCCGAAAGTAATTTACTGGTATCGTCGAACGGCTTCCTTCATTCCAGAAGTTATGGATGCCTTCAAAAAACGATGAAGGGTAAAGCACGGCATTAGCCAGTTCCTTTTTGAGATGCGCCATTCACTATGCTTTTATAGGATATCGCAGGGGCTATTTGAGTGTTGGTTTAACCTATAGAATGACTTGCGGTGGCCAGTCGATGTAAAGGTCAGTGTTGTATTGTTCCCAGACAAGCCCGGTACCAACTCACCGACCAAGGAAGCATGAGAAACTTGGTTGGTTGTCATAGGATCCGAATCAAGAACTTCTATTCTGACTCGCGCGACAGTCCTTCTTCCTCCGACTTCTCTTCCATGAATCTTCTCTATATGTTTAAAACGCACCTTGCACTTACGAATCAGTTGAACCCATTTCAATTCAAACAACACTTTTCTTCTCTAGTCTACTTCTAAGGAATGTCACACAAGATACCTTTTTTGTAATCTCAAGTTTAAAAGTCTGACTTTAAAAATCCTGAGTGTCCAAAAAGTGATGATGTTTTAATTGTCACACAATTCCTTCCCGTCTGCTACAGAAGTGCTCTGGGTACACTTCAAAATGTGGAAAGACTTAAAACTTCAGGTGTGCCATAGGAACGGCATGGACCATTTGCTCGCCCAGTAGGCGATGCTTGTTAGATTTTTTTTGTGCAAATGCTGTTTTCGTCGAGTTGGTCAGCGATGATTTTTTGGTTCTGGATGGAGCGATTTTAATTGGTTTAGACTCTGACTTGTTGAGGTTGTTTCTAAAGTCATAGTGTTATGTGCAAGCTAAAGGCTAGCTAGGACAATGCACATTTTTGATCGTCCAAGCAGTGCAAACTTTTTGTTTGCACACCGTGTATGGGTGTCTTAGTAGATAGCGTTTTGGATCAAGCAGTTTGTTTTGGTTGTCGTAAAACTTGTCCAGCTCGATTTGAAAGATGCTATTTGATTTTAGTGGCTTCCAGCTTAATTAGAAAGGTGTCCAGCTGAAGCTGAAAACGACTCAATAAAACATATTTCCCTTCGATTAGCCTTGATATCTTCTTCTTCTCCTCCTGAGCGTTTAGTCCCGCGCAGTCGCAGGGTCGCTGTTCTTGTGGTCCGTCGCCATCTCATCCTATCAAGGGCGTCGTCTGGCGCAGCGCCGATTTCGGCGAGATCTTTCTTAATGACGTCCTTCCACCTTTCCTTGGTGCTCCTCTCGGACGTTTTCCGGGTGCCTCGAAATTTAGGGCCAACTTCGTGGGGTGATCCTCTGGTCTTCTGAGGACGTGTCCATACCACCTCAGGCGCTGCTCTCTCATCTTCAGCTGGATCGGGGCTGTCTTCATCACTACCCTAACATCCTCGTTTCGCACTCTGTCCCGGCGGGTCCACCCACATGCCCATCTGAACATCCTCATTTCCGCAGTGTGAGTTGCCGCTCCTGCGCTCTACCTAGGGCCCAGCAGTCACAGCCATAAAGGAGGGCCGACCTCACTACTGTTCTATAGAGTTTGCCTTTGAGTGTCCTGGAGCACCTACGATCGCAGAGGATTCCTGTGCACTCCCTCCATTTGAGCCATGCTGCACTTATCCGTCCCTTAACCGCCTAGTCCACGCTTCCTTCCTCGGATAGATCGCTTCCGAGGTAGCGGAATTGTTCCACCTTTTCCATCACCTCCCCTTGACAGTCTAGGATCGGTTCGGTGCACTGCTCAGAGCTGATGAACTTCGTTTTCCTCACGTTCCGCAGGCCGTTGCCTGCGAGGGCTCCCTGCTACAACCGCACCTTCTCCTCCAGCTCTTCTCGGCTGTCGGCTACTAGGGCGATATCGTCCGTCTAGAGGATGGTCCTGAGGGGGCCTTTCCCAAGGTGATTCACTATGCAATCAAGCGTCAGCACAAAGGGAAACGGACTCAGAGCCGACCCTTGATGTACCCCCACTGTGATATCCATCTTCTTTGTCATCCCGTGTGGAGTTCGGACCGCCGCTTTCGAGCCTTCGTACATGTCCTTTATTACCGAGATCAGACGTTCCGGGACACCTCTTCCTCGAAGGGAGTTCCAGAGCACGACTCGGGATAGCCTGTCGTAGGCTTTCTCCAAGTCCAGGAATGCCAGGTACAAGGCCTTCGTTTCTCGTTTCTCCCGATACTTCTCCATCACCTGGCGAGCGATAAAGATCGTGTCTGTGGTGGATCTCTCAGGCATGAAGCCCCACTGCTCCTGGGAGATGGCGACCATCCTCCTCAGCCTCGAGTCAACCAGCCGTTCGTAGACCTTTATCGTGTCTGAGAGCAGTTTGATGCCGCGATAATTGGAGCACTCGGACGCGTCGGCCTGCTGTTTGAAGATGGGGACTATTATGCTGTCCCGCTAGTCATCCGGCATCTTACCCTCTATCGTGACTCTGTTGAAGAACTGTGTCAGCCAATTCACTCCACAGTTTCCAAGTATCTTCCACGCTTCTACTGGCACCCCATTAGGCCCAGCTGCCTTTCCGAGCTTCATCTTCCCTATAGCGCTGCGAACCTCTTCCTGCGTCCAGGACGGGATGGGTCCTTCCGTTGGCTGTTCTTCTTGGACTTCCCGACGCGCGAATTCCTCATTCAGCAATTCCCTGAAGTACTCCTCCCATCTTTTTCTTACCTCGACTGGCTTCCGCAGTACCCTACCGTCAGCACTCTTCATCGTTTTGACCACTCGAATGTCGACGCAAGCTCTATGCCTTGCCTTGGTCAGCCGAATAGCGAACTTCTCTCCTTGTGGTTCGTCCAGCTTTTCGTATATAGGCATCCATCTCCGCGCTCTTGCCTTTGCTACAGCTGTTTTTGCCAGCCGCTTCAGCTTACTATATATAGACTGCAAGATGCTCGGGTGCCCTTGTCTTCTGCCATTGTTTATAGGCTTCCTTCTTTTTCCTAACCGCAGCCAGCACCTCTTCATTCCAGAACCATGCAGCCTTATTCCCTCTAGTTTCTCCCTTTGTTTCGCAGAGGGTTTCCTTGGCACATCGTAGGATCGTTTGGGTCACCCTCCTCCAGGTCTCGTTTACGGGGCCGGTTGGATCAGGAAGACCTGCTTCGAGCACTGCCCTCCCTCGTTGCGCTCTGTGCCCCGCAACCTCCACCATCGGATTCTGGGTTCTGTTCTTACTTTCGATTTGCTGGGTAGAGGAATGTTAAGATCCGCTACCAAGGGCTTGTGCTGTGATGCGACCTCTTCCCCGGGAGGACCTTTATATCCCGAACGGTTTTCAGGTCAGGCCTTCTCACCAAGATGTGGTCGACTTCCGTCCTTCTTCCTCCGCTAACATAGGTCACCTTCGGGCTCTCAATCTTCGCGAAGAAGGTGCTACAGATAACCAGGTCGTGGGCGACAGCCAGATCAAGAATTCTTTCTCCATCTGGATTCACCGAGCCAACCCGTTTACCTCCATGAACCCTTTCCACTCCTCTTCTGCAACTCCCCACGTGTCCATTCATGTCCTCTGCTACGGATAGATAGTCGCCTTCTGGTACGGATCTTATTGCCTCCTCGAGCACGAGGTAGAATTCATCCTTGTCGTGCTCGGGGCATCCGGTCTGCGGAGCGTAGGCGGACATGACGGTCCGGTAACCTTCCTTCGTATCCAGCCGCAGTGACATGATGCGGTCGCTTATCCTTTGGATAGCAGCTACCGAATCCTTGAGAGACTCAGCGATAGCTATCCCGACACCGTTCCTCTTCGTGTCCTCTCCGTTGTAGAGCAGCTTGACCCCTTCACCGATCTCCTTGGCCTTCGCCCCTTTCCATCTCGTTTCCTGCAGACACAGGACTTCTACCCTTCTGCGCTTCATCAAGTCATCCACTTCCTCGGATCTTCCGGTCATCGTTCTCACATTCAGAGTTCCCATTCGAACTAGATTCTTTGGCTGAGGTGGTTCTACCTTCGGTAGCCCTCGCATACTGGCCACAGAACTCGGGCGGGGGTGCTGCGCGTCACTTCCGGGTGACGTCCTAGCCTTCACACTGATTCCATTGCGACTCTTGATCATGGTTTGTGACGAGTTTCTCAATCAGCCGGCCTGTCGTCCTGGGCCTGACGCTGGAACCGTTGCCATTTTTGCACTTTCTGCAGGGCATGGCGAGCCGGACATCACATGAGGAGACATCCCATAACGACAACCGCTTATGGTGTCCGCCTCCTTTCTCACCCGTGCGGAGTTCGTGTCACCCCTTTCTTGCCTTCGGGGTGCTCCTTTCGTGCCTTCGGGGCGTGCGGTGATTCAGACTTCGCTAGGCTTCCGAAGAATTGTCGAACTCCTTCTCAGCTTGGGAGACCCTTCCGGAGATTGAAAACCTCCGCTGTACATCGCAGTTCGACACCCATTGCCACCCCCACGCCACGATGAGGCGCTGAACCATGTGGGAGTTCGATTAGCCTTGATATAATAGAAGATAATTTAGAATTTAGATGCACTATAAGTCAGGCATCTCTTACGATTTACAGTTTACGATTTACGATTTACGACGATTTTTTCGTAATTACGATTTACATTTTACGATGTTTCAGAATTCGTTAACACACACCTCTGGCGGGCCCGCGACACCCACAAGACTCTGCTGCCGGCCTATGGCATATCACAGGCGACGAGTCGCAGCAACAGTGTTGCGAGGGTAGCTACGCAGCTAGTAGCTACCCGAACAATCGCACGACTCGTCGCCGCTGGTATGGCATAGGTCTAAATCGAAAATTTACTACTACCTTCTTAGAAAGTGTGTTTTTAAAACCTCCATAGCCGGTTGGCACAAGGGTGAGTACGTAAGTTAAGTAACTTTAATAATTTCTAAATATTGACAACAAATATTTGAAAAAGTAAAAAATGCGTTTAAAAACAAAATAAAAAATAAACGAAAAAAAACAAAAATAAAATAAAAAACAAAAACAAAATAAAAAATAACATACTTAAAAATTATAAATGAAATGAAATGAAATAAAATAAAATAAAAATATAATGAAAAAATAAAAATAAAAAATAATAATTAAAACTAAAACTAAAAATCTAAAAATATAATAATAAAAATGAAAATTATAACACCTCCTTCTTCACTGATGAGCCACCAGGAGGTGTTATAATAAAAACGATTTGTCTGAAGGGAGGTGGCGAAACAAACCATTGGGGTTTGATATTATTTCTACATAAATCTCAAGTATATTTAAGACGCTCATTATATAGAGAAAACGTTCTAGATGAGTTCAGAAGTGTCCGTACTGCTTTGGAGGGTGCCCATTTTGGTTTGGAAGGCGTTTGAAAAGTGCCCATTTTCTCCTGAAAGTGCTATATATCATTTTGCTCCATGAGAGCTCCGATACTGGAGCATACTCCTTTCACCTAGAACAGTAACTCATCTTCTCTCCCCCCCCCCCCCCCACGAAACGAGCCTTTCGAAAATGATCTCTGACAAATACGTTCTAAACCAATCATCCATTCGAATTGTCCTGCTTTATTGTCTGGAGGGAAGAAGCGCTGGAACTGCAGCGTCTAAACTGTAAGGTAGTCCGCATGGAGAGAGGAGTGGTCTCTCTTAGGTCTGCTAGCACAGATAATGGGATAAGTGGAGTAATTCGTCACCCCAGCATGCTTGCATAGCGGTTCGAACCCTGCTAACTATAGACATTGCCCTCTCATCTAGTTCGACGTATTTCTACATCGAGCAAGGAAATATATTTCTGCCTGACAGGTTCGATTCAATGAGGCGACAGCGATCCGACATGACCAGTTCGTCGTCAAGTGCCACCAGGACTCGTCAGAGAGCGTCATCTACAACAAAGCTTTCGTAAATGTACCAGTCGCCACGGTAAGCAGTTCAATGGTCTGAACTTCAGTTCAATGAGAAATCTTATTATCCCTAAAGGAGACGGTATTGCTTGTTTTTGTCTCTTTCGCAAACCTCGTCATTTTAGGGACCAGCCATGGAGCCTAAATTCGCGGAGAGCGACCCGGTAAGTCTACAGGTGTATTTCACGCGTGTTGTTTAGCACTTCTCTGCTTCGATTTTTCGCCCCCTTTTTGAAGGGGCACACAAGCGGCATCTTCCACCTTCTCCTCATCTCCTTGAAGTCGTCTAGTCGCGCTACTATGGGTAGCTCGACGTAGAATCCATCGGGGTTTAGAACGCTGGTGGTTCGGACATCTGCGGCAAAAAAATGCGCAGATCCGCGACCGCCCTGGGAAGAACGAGTTCGCTAACGCGGGGTGTTCAGGGACGACCGTCTCTGGCGCTGCTCGTGTTCGACTCGGTCTCGCTGAATCACTTCAAGAGGAACATGCCGCGAACAGCCAAGTTCCTCGTCGACCACGACTTCTTCACCTTCAACATGCACAACGAGGCCGGTTTCTTTGGCGGCCTTAATAGATGCGCGAAGTACGTTTCAAAGCACGGGAATTGAAGCCGCTCCGGCAAACAGGCTCGGAAGGGTCACCTTGTTTTGATATTCACATTGATAAGAAGGCACTTTGACAACATCAGAAATGCCCTAGCTTAGTTCATAAAGGGGTAGAACACACCGGTGCTGTACAAAAAGGTTAACTTCGTATAACACAACCATTGTGTCGGACGGTCGTACAAGGTGACCCCCTCCGAGCATTGCGCCGTGGTTGAGGTGGAGCAATCAAGCAACTCTGCTGACGAAAAAGTGGTTAACGAGATGCTGAAGAGAGAGGCAACTACACTTTGCTCCGCCGCCCAAACCTTTTTTGATGACTTTGAGTATTGATGACAAAAATTGAGTGCGGAGCTAATCAATCCTCCCTAGGGATGCGCCAAGAGATGCACTTCTCGAAATATCGTAGAGGTAATTTGCATGTGTAGTTGGCCTATACATTGGCTTGCTGTGGCCAGCTGATAGAGTTATTTTGCTCAGCTTATTATCTTTCTGAGACAAGTTTAGAACCAGTTCAGCGACCCCGAAGGGATGGAGGGCTGAGTTGCCGTAGCAGGGACTCGAATATGACCGTCGATTAGGGTTGCACGCGACAGCCGGCGCACACTCCGACTGCGCTTCCACGCGCCCAAAGTTGAGTAAACAGCATAAATAAACTTCAAGCTGTCGAGCTATGACTGTTTCGCGAATTTTTCATCTGACACTCTGGCGTAAACCCGGACCAATGTGCATGAATCCGAGGGTAATTTGCGTCACTTTCTTGTGCTCCTATAAGGCTATGAAGAAAGTGATTACGCCTAAACGACAGCCAAATAAATCTGTGTGACAATTCTATATGAATGTTATGCCCGAAGCGAAGAGAAACTGAAACAACTTTGAAGGATGTCCATGCGTCAAAGAACGCGAGGGCGAATGAATGAGAGCGTGCAAATGGCCTCTTTTTGGTCTAACGACAACCTTTCCGGATTTTCGGCTAGAGTTGAAAAGGCTTCCAACATCTTTTGTGTAGGAGTCCTGGGGTCTGCGGTACCCTGCCCCTAAAAAAGACTTCAAAGTCGTACTGGTGTGCGCCTCCACTCTGGAGTGGCGTAGCTGTATCTGACGTTTTCAGCGCACTTCGGTGGTCCTTGACCCCATCCTGGCAATGTCGAACAATGCTGTCCGAAGCTTATTTCCCGGATCGGATATTTTCAGGCGATGCTGTATGGAAACGTAGCAACTTTTCCAGAAGCATTTCCTTCAGTTTCTACTATTATACATTGACTAATCAAAAGATGATGTCGTTTCTCGGTTTGGTTTTGTCCACGAAGATACTTACCAAAGGCAATTCCGTGTACAACGGGTAGACGAAAAACGCATTGCCGCGAAATGGTTAACTTTAAGTAGAGGATTGGTCTGCATGTTTCGCCTACAGATCCTATCCCTACGAGGTTAATTGTAGGGGAGGTCCTACAGTCTGTTTCATGCCTTGACGTACAGACTAAGCAGTTCGGTGTGCCACACCTCCATTACGCCGTGGATTTTCCACCAGTCCAACTATGTCCAGCTTTTGCCTACGAAAGCCGCTCGAACCATAGCGCTCAGTATGTCAGAAATGCACAGAATGGAATTTTATCATCGCGTGGGTAACGACATTACTCGAGCCGCTGAAGGCTTTCATATGATAGGAGGTCCGCCTCATAGGATATCCATTAGAATGTGCTGTCCAGCAAGTCAAATACGGTTTTGACTGATGGACAAACTGGCAAAACTGCTTTGATACCTTCATTCACTTGATTTCATCCAAACAAAAATACAAGGTGCCTCAACACTGTCAACGCTCAATTTTCGTCATTTTTATTTCGTTTTCTGACAAAAATAATCGCCAGATCTGCTTGAACCACCATCCCACTTGAACCCATGCAAAACCACGTTTCTAGTGTCTCTGGCTCCCACAGGACCAGCTGCGCGTTTTCTGATATTCTATTCGTTACATGACTGCCCGTGTGCCAACAATTATTCGACAAAATTAAGGCTAGCCGGATGTTGGACTCTTGTGACGCATTAAGGCAGTATGTCACTATTTTGTAATCCTCTACGTTATTTTGGAACCCACAAATGTAGCTGTAGATGCTTATTTCATTTTCGACTGTGTGTTCTTATTGTGGTGGTACAAGATGTTGAGAATAAAACTAGCGCTTATTCAATCCACAATTTTTGGCCTTTTTATGCTCTCCAGTTAAGATTGTCTCAGATCTTTCCCTCAACTTGACAACTTACAAACATTTAAGGTCTTAATGCTGTTTCGACACCTGTTAAAAGGTAATAACGCAATCCTCAACTTTGAATACACTATAGTCATATCCTTAAAGATAGTATAGTATACTATAGTGTATTCAAAGCTGATGTCTAATTAGTCAATTCCTTTACGGGGTCAATTCCTTTATGGGACATCGTGGAGACAGTCTGAATGCGTCTGGCCTATACTCTAACTTGCGCTGTCCACCCAATCAACAAGTCAGTGCTTCCAAGTCTGGTGTCCATTCGTCAACCCCGGTTGAAGGGCTTGGTTGGCCTAGGTGGGATCCGATCCAAGAACGTCGACTCGGCGTGCAAGCGACACCCATTGCGTCGTCCTGCAGAGCTACCGAGTGCCCCTTTAACTTGAAATGATAGGTTTCAGTAACAGATCAGGACGCCAATGTCTACATAACTGAATTATTCCATAACCCCTCAGGTTATCTCTTTTCTTTATTACTCTGTCTTTCTCTCTTCAAAAAAATCTATCACTTTTCGTTCGCTCTTCCTTTCTTTTTTGGACAGCCTCTAACTCATCTTCTTCAGGGAAGAGCCATGGAAGGGTCATTAAACGAGTTACTAAACAAAGGTTCGCCTGATAACAGCGGCGAAAACAGCCTTTGGTTGTTTAGTGGTTGCCTACTAAACTACTTAAGGTAACGTTCTTCAGGAATGAAATGGTAACCACAGTGATAAGGCCTATCATAATGTCAAATCTGATATCGTATAATAGAGCACGGTATAGATTCAATATCCTACTATATATAACCGAGAACCGACGTTTGTTTGTCTGTCTGTTTACGTTTTAGCGTTCCGATAGGCGTTTTACGTATACGTTTCTGGCGCTCTGAAACACCAAAAAGTACTCACTGAAGGCAAAATGGACCTAATTTTCGAAGAAAAGAAGCCCAACCTGTCCAATCAGAGCCGATATGGCGTCGGTCAAGGTTGTAATCGTGTCGCTATCCATTCTATCAGGGCCCGTTTGTACGAATCTATAAATCTGCTCCTCCACCACATGATTATCGACATTTTCTACCTGGAAGAATCTGCATTTAAGATTCGGTAAGATTGGAAATAGCTCCATGTGACGCTCAAAAAGGTTAGAAATAAAGCGCTAACAAGATCAACGAGCGAAAAATCCCCCAAAAACCATCGTGGTTGGACCGTTGACCCACAACTCTTTAGTAAAAAGGTCGATTTATGATTAGAAACACATTGGCACTCAAATCAGCTCCTACTTCGAAAGGAAATGTGGAAATTTCTTCCTTGCGGCGCGAGTGTGTCCGATTGGAGCACGCTAGTCACTGCGCCCGAATAGCAACAGTGTGTTGCGAGCCTACAACAGGATAGCAACACACTGTTGCGGTTGCAACAGAATGGCAACCGCTGTTTTTGTTGGCAACCGCAGTTGCTATTCTGTTGGAGGGGGCGTGGTTGGGCGGAAACTGTTCGGCTCGTCGAACCCGAATGTCCGAGTGAACTATAACAAGTGAGTTGGTGACGTTTAAGTGTAGCGTAAAGTTAGAATTAAGGGAAAAACTGTGGATTAGTGTGCTCATCCCCCCCCCCCAATAGAAACTTACAATCACTTGCTTCCGAAACTTCTAATTAGTAATCCTGTCCCAGTTCTTGTTTCGAATTTCCCTCACCAGACCCTTGACCCTTCTCATTTGAAATGGATTGAGTATGATTCCTCCCGAACTCTGCTAACAGTTACTCCCACTTCCCTACCATTAGACATCAAACTTGTCTCATCCTCATCCCCTGTCTCTTTCCGTGTTCGACCTCGCCGGCGCGCAGTCTTTCACTCCGTCCCTGTCGGAGGCGGACGGACCGCGACAACTGGTCCAATTTCGTCGCGCAGCATGCGCGACGCCAGTGGAGTTCGCGCGGCGTTGGAGTTATGTCTGCCCCGCTTTCACTAGAGCTCTCCAGGCGTGTTTGGCCACACATGACATGTGGGGAAACCCTTAAGTTGATTGGATTGGTGACCTCGGG
The DNA here is from genome assembly GCA_947359475.1 of Heligmosomoides polygyrus bakeri. Lineage (NCBI taxonomy): Eukaryota > Metazoa > Nematoda > Chromadorea > Rhabditida > Heligmosomidae > Heligmosomoides > Heligmosomoides polygyrus. Next base: position 68,901,136 of record OX375865.1, on the reverse strand, counting down.
ACCGTTTTACTACGGGGGCAGTCCTCCTTAGGTACCTCACTACTAATAGCACAGAGTCGGCCGACAGGCCCCTGAACGGCTTGTAAGCAAGATGTTGGAGAACGGTTGTTGCATCCTGCTGGTATGTACGTTAACTACTTTTAATAACTTGTTCATATGAAATTATTTCAGAATGAGCAGATTTCTCAGATTTAAATTCAAACAATCTTGAGGTTAAAATGTTTTTAAAAAATATTTATAAAAGCCTATATTATATAATTAAATCGCAAATAAATAAAGCTAAAATCATAACGTCTCTTCACTTGATTAATGAGCCACCGCATAGTGAGATAATAACTTAGCTTCGAACCAAAAGGTTTATTTCTTCTTTATATTACTCAAATCTATTTAATATTTCCTTTTCTACACATTTGTACAAATGGTTTCCTTATCTCAATTACCTCGGGCACAGATGGAGTAGGCATCTTCCGCCGCGCCTAGGCTAACGAGAAGCTAACGATAAAACACTAACCTCTTCACCGACTGCTCATCGCAACTCATTATGTGTATATGCCGACGAGGAAGACACATTCAAATTGCCTCTACGATATCCCGTAGTAGAATGCGTTGTGCATCCCGAACGGGGACTTATTAACACGGTCATCTATCCTTCTCTTTTGTTGAAATCACTTCAAATCACGTTTTCCGATCACCATAATCTAATCAAAGTTTGGTAAGACAAAGCGTCCTCCAGAGGAAGAAACTCACTTTTTTCTTTCGAGTCGTAGGACACCGAAAGCGTAAGAATTGTTCGATAACCGACGAATTCATCATATCTAATGTGTCATCAGAATAGAACTTGAAAAAGAGGCGCTTCTGCTCAATGCAATGGCTCATATCAATGGTCCTAGCATAAGTGTCGAATTTTAGATGAGCGATGACGCGAACGCAAACGTCATGAATATTTTGAGAAGAGGCTCAAATGTGGCAGAGAACGGAACCACTTTTCTCTGGGATGCCATGAGAGGCGAGTGATCACTTCTTTTCTGTGACCAAGACCCATTGAAGTCTTGTTCGGTCACCAAGTATCTGCCGCGCTCTCAGTATTAAGACGGAGTCCTGCAGGTAAATCAAACTGCTTCGGCTTCTATCTAATGGCTGAATTACATCTCATGCCCCTAAGATAGCGAAACGCTTTGAATCTATCTGCAACCCTATACGTCATCAATTCACATGCCGTGAATAGAACCCAGAAGATGTAAGTGTGACTGCTTTCGGGAGCACCGAAGAAGACTCTGCAATTCTCTTTCCCTTTACACCTCCAGTCAAGTAGATTAAAGAGGTGGTGGAGGCAGGATCAAGCGTGAGATGCGAGAATTGAAGGGGGAGGGGTCGCACTTCGATTTGGTTCCTAAGACAAAATTCCTAGGAGATCTCGTTCTTTCCCAAGTATTCTAAGCAGAGGCCTGTAATTAATACACTTATTATTATTGCAGAGTCATTGCATTAGATAATAAATTTGAATTAGCTAAAATAGATTGCTGCTCAATTTTCGCAGTGACGGCGCGACACATTTCTTAGTTGAGATACGTAACTACTGAAGCTGAAAATGGATCTTGCCGAAATTCATCTTTCAATATATAGCAGGAAAAATCAGGCGGCTCCTAAGCAACCTCTTAATCCGATCAGGTGGAGTGATTTTCCTATATCGAATTTTTCCAAAAATAAAATATCTCCTGAACAAGACTACCACAGGGGCTGAAACTAGAGTCCACAACAGCACAGCTTCTATTTAGCACTTCTTCAAAGAATCAAGTCTTTCCTAAGGGATCTTCCTTGCGATCAGGTGAAGTCATGCTCAAATTTTTCGTTTTTTAATGAAGAATTTTTTACCTGAACCGAACGATGTCTATAGCTGAGATGTAGCTTTAAAAACGATAATTTTTATTAAATTATATTTTAAAATCAAGTCTTTCCTAAGCGATATCCCATGTGATCAAGTGAGGTGCTGCTCAATTTTTTTCAAAAATAAAGATTATCTACAACTGAAAGAAATTATGTTTGTGTTAAGATGTAGCTATACAAAAGCCCAATCTTTGATAGATACATAATAAAAAATGCAGCTCATCTGGAGGTATTTTTGGTGAGATCAAAAAGGATGGGTCACTCGTCGATGTGATTGGATGCTGCTCTACTTGTACTTTGTTCAATCGATCGTAACTCGTTCACTTTTGAGCTTTATGCAAATGCGGTTAGCATTCAGAAAACCAGAAGAATTTTTCTTTCTGATTTCCATAGAACCGCCTTTCAAAAACGCGCCGGGGGATGCGATTTTTGCTCGAAAAAGTTGGAGTGATTTTACAAAAACAGAGATAACTCTAAGATCTGTACAAGTGCGGGCGGCATTCAGAAAACGAGAAGAAATGGACTACCTCATGGATGCAAAATCAAATTTTGAAAAGATAATCTTCATGCGCGGCCGAGTGGTGCGATTTCTCTGCGCTTTTTGCGGAAATACCTGCCGAAAATCGCATGCCCCCGGCCGCGCATGAAGGTGCCTTTTTTGAAAAGCGGTTCTATGATCATCAGGAAGAGCATTTTCTCTAGTTTTCTAAATGCGGCCCGCGTTTGCACACCTCTCCAAAATGAGTGAGTCATGATCGTTTAAGTGCCGGCTACCTCATAAGATCTCTCCCTCCCGCGAGGTCGCAGATTGCAGATACCAGTACTTAAACGATCATAACTCGCTTACTTTTAAGAGCGGGGCGGCATTCGGAAAACGAAAAAATGGTCTATCTCATGGATACAAAAGTCAAATTTTGAAAAAGGGATCTTCATGCGATTTTTGACAAAATCTTAATCTTTTTTCTAGTTTTCCGAATGCTACCCGCGTTTGCATAAATCTCAAAACTGAAACTGTTACGATCTGTTGAACAAAGTACAAGTATAGCACCTTCCAATCACATCGACGAGCGATCGACCAGTGACCCATCCCTTTTGATCTCAACGAAAATAGCTCCAGATGAGCTGCATTTTTTATTATGGATCAATCAAAAATGGGGCTTTTGTAAAGCTACATCTCAGAACTAGACATTGTTTCCTTTAGGTGTAAAATCTTTATTTTTGAAAGAAAAATTGAGCATGACCTCGCCTGATCACAAGGAACATTGCTTAGGAAAGGCTTGGTTTTTGAATATATATTTAAAATAGAAATTATCGTTTTGTAAACTACAGTTTATCTCTAGATATCGTTCACTTCAGGTGTAAAAACCTTAATTTTTGAAGAAAAAACATTTTGAGCATGACCTCACCTGATCACAAGGAAGATCGCTTAGGAAAGACTCGGTTTCTTGAACGAGTGCTTAATAAAAACTGTGCTGTTGTGGACTCTAGTTTCAGCTCCAGTGGTCACCTTGTTCAGGAAACACTCTATTTTTGGGAAAATTCAGTATAGGGAAATCACTCCACCTGATTGGATGGAAGGTCGCTTAGGAGAGGCCTGATTTTTTTCCTGCTACAAATTGAAGGTTAAATTTCATTAAGGTCCGTTTTCAACTTCTGTAGTAACCTCAGCTAAAAAATGTGTTACGCCGTCACTGCAAAAATTGAGCTGCAATCGATCTATTTTAGCTATTTGAAAACTGATTCAAAAATTCATTATTTAAAAAATAGGTTGAATAACTGTTCGAATTTTTCAAATCGAAATAACGCCCTCTTTCCATAGAAGAAGCGGTGCTCGGATGTCGCCATGTCGTTGCCGTGCCTAAAAAATCTTCATTGATTTATTTGCGTCATAAATATTAATAAATATTTTTTCTTTTTTCACATTTTCTGAAATTGTTTGCAACACGAGAGACAACTTAGCATTGAAATCCATCGATTTTCTCGGAGGGGGGAGTCGTAACAAGACCCTTCTGGAGGGGGGGGGGGGGGCGGGTCGTAAAGTTTTTTAGAAATCGCTGCCACGCCTGGGTGGAGGAGAGTGTTATTATACGAATGAGTGTCATCTTCATTGCCTTCAGATCGTAACTGCATGACGTATTTGAGTGAAGAGGTTGGCGATTTCCCATCTCTTCTGGGTAACATCAGCCTCGACGTTGAGCACGACCTGCGCCCTTTCTATGCCTACAGTAGGCAGACCACCAAAGGATACTGCACTACTGACGGTCGGGTGAGTTCGATCGGATGTTCGTTTCATTCTGCACAACGTCAAACCACCTACTCCTAGGTAGCGTCCCATGAGTATCTCGAGAACTGGAGGAACGCACTCCTACATTCCAAGGAACGCTGCCACTTTTCAATGCACTTCATGAGAACGCTCTCCAGAGGCGATTCAGGCTATCTGTCAACTCTGGACACCGAGCTTCGGTCCGCTTTTTCGTCAATGTAGCTCAAGTACACCTTCTTAAAAAGTACCACAGTGAAATTGAAAAGGCTTTAGCTGAAGGCAAGGAGTTCTGTGGTGTATTGAATTGTTTTCAGAGAATCGCTAGAAATCCTGAAGGCAAACGGAATGTTCGAGAATACCATTTTCGTTGTAATGGCTGGACACGGGAACCGGCTCAAGTAAGAAGCCCAGAACTCTGTGAATTTCTCCTTAATTTTTGGCCGAGGAAGAAAGGAAGCTTGATGTCACGGTAACGTGTCTGTCTTATATGAAGACTAAAGTGTAGAGGTCGGCGCTGGTCAATCCATTTTATGAGATGCTCTACGCATTCATACGGATTTCGTGAATGGATCTGGCATTGGCGTACACAACTTCCGATTAGTCCGCCGTTGGACAACCTTCGTTTTACCCTTCGCAAAGGAGTCACTCACCAATTCACAGACCCGGTAGAGAAGGAAAGTGTGTTCGACCCGCGTCGAACGCGATCTTCAAGGACAGCCGCCCTTCTTTGTAGATTTTTTGAAACACGATATGAAACAAACACTGATGTTCAGAGTGAGGGACGAGTTGTTCACAGCCCGAGTCGAAGAGCGATCGCCGCTGTTTTCCATCAAATTGCCGGAAAAGTTCCTCAGAAAGCACTTCATGCCCAAGTTCTGGATGGATCAGAACGTGAACAGGTAGGCATTGGGGTGCATGCGTTCTGTACTTATTCCCACTGCGACGGTGATGCCCTCTCAGGTTGACGACCACGAACGACGTAGCACTGACTTTACGGGACATCGCTACTATGAGCTTCGTCGGCGCCAAGAAGATGGACGAGGAGGAAGCACGTGGGAAGAGGAGTCCTCCTCAAGCCGGCCGCCTCTCATCTGCTTCGTGTTGCAGTTCTCGGCGCTTCCCTCCTGCGAATCGGCCACAGCTACTATCGCTCCTGCGACGATGCCAACATCCCTCCCCATCTCTGCCTCTGCATGGACGAGAAGTCGCTGCTGTCTGAGCAGTTTAAGAAGTACGTCCATCGCACAGCACTCCCTTGCATAATGTGTTTTGAAATGAGTCCGATTAGAGTAGAGGCACCTCCAGGCGAGTTAGAAGATAGGGTGAGCAGATTCTGCAAGGTGTGGCAAAGCAGCTACGTGTGCAACTTGATTCATGCGGTATCTTGCACAACATGAGCACTCTCCTCAGAACTTTGCAAATACCCCTGCTCCTTCCAGATCGTTTCACCATGATTTTACAGGGAGAACTTCCTTGCTATAGCTCATGCGGAAAAGTGAAGATTTAACAAAGTTTCATCACTGTGTTGCACAGGGCATGCAATGCTACACGGAAGGCTCTATGGGCAGCCAATGCTTGTCGAAATCTGACTGCATCGGCCATCAAACGTCTTAGAGAGATTGATAAGGACAGTGGCAGAAAGGCAAGAGGGATTCCAGAACGTCCACCCGCTATCAAGAGGTAAATTATGGAGGACCGGATTAAATCAAATTCCTGAGTGATGATGTATCAGGTCGTTGGATATGGAATGGCCGGTTTTGCTACCTCAATTTCTGGTCGATTTTACGTGGCTACGAACGCCTGGTTTCAGCCATTGTATGTATATAGTCGTTGAAAGCGCAGAGTCTCTGTTTTCTTACCATTTATCGCCTTTATTACTTTACATTTACTGCGCCAAATACCTTTGAAGGTATAGATGGTGACGAAGTTAGGCGTAGTTCTTGGCTTGTGATAAGAGATCCACACAATGTAACCATAGTTGTTGAAGAGATATGACGCATAGTTCCTATAGTTCCTGGCTTGTGATAAGAAATCCATTCAATCCTTCTGTCTATCTATCTACCACCGTATAATTGAGTTAGCAGTCGATGACGTTGAGTGATCTAACCTAAGTGAGATACGCCGCACCATCCACAGCGGGCGCAGTCGATTGATTGTTTTCAGTGAAGCTGTTCCCGACTGGTACGAAATTTTATGCTGTGACATTACGTTCGGTGATGAGACTTGTAGGTTCATAGGGGTATATCGCGCCCCATCGTCTTTTAGTTGCAAGAATTCTCAATTGGTTAACACCATCAGCGACCTGGCAACTCAAAACGTGAACTGTATTCTGACTGGCGACTTCAATTACCCAGATATTGAATGGGCATTAACAAAGCAGGTTCCAAACCATCTGCGGAGATTTTTGAAATGTGCGGCTTCTCCCAACTTGTTATGTTGAACACCAGAGGAAATCACACTCTGGATTTAGTGCTCTGCAATAAGGACTCCTTGGTCCAAAACGTCACGGTCAAGACTCCTATTGGTACCAGCGACCACTCTGTTGTGGAGTTTACGGTTGAAGCTGCCAGGCGTCCTTCCTCATCGCGACTGGTTAGAGAATTCTGTAAGGCTGACTATGGTGATTAATTACCTGTAGATGATTCGGGGAAAAGGGCCTTCAAAACCAGGGCAAGGCTGAATTACTCGCTCAAACTTTTGAGGCCGTATTCCAAAAACCCCATGGAACGAATTCGGCTTCTGAATTTGGACGCTCAGAAACGCGCGTAGGTGCTGCTGTGTTAAGGCAAAAATTGCTATTGAACGTGGGATGCTGCTGCAGCAGGGGAAGCGAAGTCCTTTACTGCTTAACAAAACAGCGCCTACGCGCGTTTCTGAGCATCCAGATTCAAAAGCCGACTTCGTACCATTAGCATGAGATGACCACTAAAGGGGGACAAAGAGTAGAAAGGGGTCTTCGAGGGTGGAGATCCGACAGCAATCAGGAAGGAGCTACCTGGAGGAGGCATCAGGACGTCGATAAGGGGAACAATGAAACAGACCAGCAGGTGGCACCAAGAAGGGTTTAGGCAATAAGGAGGGACCAGTAAGGAGTTACCAATCAGGGGAGGGGCAGAAGGAGGATCAGTAAGGGGATCCATTACCAGCAAGAAAGGCGGGATTTTGGAAGATTTGATACCGATGTCGCGCAATGAGCGTTCGCTCGCAGTCATCGTATCGTGAGCGTGGGAGGGCTACTTAATTGGGGTAGAGTAGTAAGGAGGATCCCAAGGGGGAGGCATCTAACTGGAAGAAGGGACCAGAACGGGGAACCAACAAGAAGGGAGCCGTAAGGGATTTCTGAATACGCGTCACCGACGTTTGCCGTGAGCATGGGAGGACTACTAAGGGGGTGGTGGAGAAGGGAAGTAAGGAGGACCTCTAGGATGGACCAGGAGAGCGACCAGGAAGGAAAGGAACAGAACGGAGGAGGGGCCAGGACGGGGAAACCAGCGAGAAGAGACCACCAGTGGGGGATCAATAGTGGATACAATGAAGTGGGCCAAGAGTTGGGACCAGGAAGGTGGGGAACTGAAGAGGGGGAGGGTAGACCAGTCCATGCGGTTCAGCAATCAGATCCACCAAGAAGAAACGAGTGAGGGAACCTGGCTTTGGAGGACATGTCAACTGTATCTGGAAACGCTAGCTGTTGAGCATGAGAACGGTTGCGGAGGAGTAACCTGAGGGACAGAAGTACTGCGCAGCACAAACCAATGGCGGTATTGGACGGTTCGAAGAGAAGTTATGTGATGAAGGACCGATGTGGCGAACGGTTTCATGCCGATAAAGTAGTTCCTAGATGCTAGCGAATTTTAAGATTTACGAAACTACTTCCCATAGGTCCGGGATGCTACAAAGTCGCACGAAGCGCGCAACTGCGAGACACGCCGTTAGGCGTAACGGCGCACTTGTATAACCATAGTTCATCATCATTTTCAATAGCATAGTTGATGACGAGATATGGTGAATAGTTTTTGGATTGTGATAAGACATCCAACAATATATACATATATATACATATATATATAAAGGATAAAGGACGGCGTTACTGAATCCCTTCTGAGATGCGCCAGCGCATTCTACTTCTACGGGATGTCGTGGAGGCGACATGAATGCGTATTTGGCCATGCAATGACTTGCGGTGGCCAGCCGATAAACAAGTCAGCGCTTTATCCTTCCCAGACAAGTCTGGTACCAATTCGCCGACCCCGGAGGGATGGAAGGCTTGGTTGGCCTGGGCGGGAAATCCGAACCAGGAACCTGGTATCGGGTGCACGCGACAGTCGCGCCTCCTCCGACTGCGCTACACGCGCACATATATATATATATATGTATATATATATATACATATATAAGGTGTCGATCTTCATCCATTCGGACATGAAAATAGTTGAATAGTTTTTAGATAGTTCTTCGTAGTTCTCGGCTTGCGAATAAGAGATCCACACAATATAACTATAGCTGTTTAGAAGACATGACGCATAGTTCCTGGCTTGTGATAAGAAATCCATACAATATAACCGTCGTTGATAATGAGATATGTCGAATAGTTCTTATATGTCGAATAGTTCTTGGATTGTGATAAGACATCCAACAGTATATATAAGGTGTTGATCTTCATCCAATCGAACATGGAGATATATCGAGCCGCACAGAGAAGCTAGAAAAAGTGTATCTTGGATGATCAGATGAACAGAGCGTACGCTCACGCAACAAGACAGAATCGTCTCAATAACTAGGAAGGAAAGTCGCCTGAAATTATAGCCTAGTTGTTTGCGTGAGCCAAAAGTTGTTAGAGTTAATAAAACACCCCTCTGTTTTAAAAGGCCTTCAAGTTGTCGAAGCTAGCAGGAGATGGTGACATCAGTAACGACGCTGGGAGCTGGTTCCATGTACCTATCACTCGGCACCAAAAGGACACTGCATGAAGTTGCGTGCGGGCTCTTCCAGGAAGTAGTCGAGAATGGTGACCTCTTGTTCTAATGTGACATTATTAGTGGGGAATCATAGCCAAAGTAAGCATATCTCATAAGCAGCTTTAATAGAGATCCTTGGTCATATAACATCCTTCTCAGTTTTAGCGAACTACCACCGAATCGAGCTAGACGCTCACGATAACGGAGGAGAACTTGGCCTTTTCTTGCGAACATCTCTTTTGTGCATCTTTTTTGAACGTCTTCAATTTTACTAATGTACTGAACTCGAGAAGGAGACCACAGCGGTGTACAATACTCCAGGATCGGCCTCACTTAAGTCACGGAGAGTTTAAAAAGTATTTCGTTATTTCGTGTTTTGAAAGCTCGCAGGATAAAACTTGACTTTGCATATGCTACCGTTACAATCTTCTCAATATACTCCTTGTACGAAAGCCTGTCGTTGTACGTGACACCGTGATCTCGTACTGACTTTTCTATAACTAAACGATAGCGCCCGAGGTAAAAAAGCAGAGCAGTTGAGAGGATGCCTGTTCCCAATACAGATTATCTATGTGTTTTCAAAAGAAGTATCGAGCTTTCATTTTACGGACCACTTTAGCAGGGAATTCAACGTCTTTTGAAGAGCACCACAATTATTTATTGAGCAATCTTATAGCCGTCTGCATAATTAGAGCAGTTCACTTCCAAAGTAAGACAGCTAGGCATATCGTTTATACAGAGCAGGAACATAAGTGGGCCAAGACAAGTGCCTTGAGGAACACCGCTGGTAGTAGGGTAGGTTGCAGACAATGAACCGTTCACAATGACCCCTTGCCCACGCCCGAGTAGGAAAGACCGAAGGAAGTTTAACAGGCACCCACTAATGCCGCATGCTTCAAGGTTCTTAGTAAGAAGGCATAGAGGAATGGAGTCGAAAGCTTTAGCGTAGTCTATGATTCAAACGGTCACATGGCCACGGGAGTCCATTTGATTCCAAGTGGAAACTGAGGACATGAGAGCTGTTAATGTTGCTTTCTCTGTAGGAAACCGTGCTGGTGTTTAGTAATTAGGTTGTTTCTATTAAGGTAGTTACAAAGTTGTTTACAAAACAATTCTTTCAAAGACTTTGCTTGTGGAACAGGTAAGGCAGATGAGTCTATAATTCTTTACGTCGGCTTTGCATCCTTTTTTTTAATAGGTCGAATGAGACTGGAAAGCCACATCGATTGCACTTTCCCATGAAAAAGGATGTTATTAAATAAAAGTGTGAGAACCGGCATTAGACCGAGAGCAGCTTTTTTAAGAAATATGTAGGGAATTTTATCGAGTGAAGTAGACGGAATCCGACACAGAGTTCTGTAGACTAATTCACTGTTGACATCAAAGTAGTCTAATTTGGTCTCGGTGAAGGGGGTACAGACCATATCATTTTTGGTGCTACTTTTGTAGAGAAACTTTAAAAAGGATACAAAGACTTCGGCCCTTTCCTCCCCGGTCGAACACACGGTTCACCGTTAAAGTTCTTAATATGCCAATTCTATTACTGGCTTTGATTCTGGCATTGATAAATTTGTAGAAGAGGCTTGAGTTTCAAGATTGAGCTATTTTTTCCTCATTCATAAAGTCAGCATTGCAAGTCCGCGTTTAAGTTATCTAGAAAAACGAAGGTATTTTTGAAAACCACTTATATGGCGAGTTCGATGCAGTCGAGACACCTTGGAAGCCAGCATGCGAATTCTAGCTGGGTAGCGGGTGAAACTATTTTGTTGCCGTAGGGGAATATATTTCTCAATAAGCTTGCTGCAGTTTTCAAGATATACAGCACTAAGCACTCATCAGCAGAGGAACAGTTTTCAAATATGACGCGCCAATTGATTTTTAGCAGTTCTTCACAAATTGCATTGTAGTCGCCGTGCATGAAGTCTAGAAGCTGAAACTGAGCTCTAGGTAAACGAATATGGGTCACCAACTTAAAATAGAATGCTTCGTGGTCCGAGGTGGAGAAGGTAGGAAGGACGCGTACATCTTCCACAATGTCAACTTTGTGACCTAATTGGCTCTTGCGGAGTTTTGACGTCATTTTTACAGTATGAATCAACGTGATATTCCGGTGCTCTACTTCTATGAACGGAGAAGGGGACATAATGCCGCGGCGCACCTTGTAACATCAACGCTGCGTTTGGGGAGGATTTTGCTAAGGAACGCACATTTCGCCACTGGTTCTAATGATTTCGATCTAGAGATGAGAATCTCGACGATGAAGACCGAGGTAGGCCGCCATCACCTCTTAACGACGACCAACCCAAAGCCAGGTGGTGGAAGCGGAACCGCGTCAAACTGTGAGAGAGCTAGCACAGCATTTCGGCGTTGGCGGCAGTCGCCACTTGAATGCGATCGGAGAAGGAAAGAAATTGTGTAAATGGATCCCGCACCGCCGGGCAGATGTCGAAGCACGACACCTGTGTTTCGTTGAGGCTGCGCAATCTGAAGGAGTCTTTTCTGAACGGGATCGTGATATACGACGAAAAATGGATCCCCGTTTGTGACAATCGTCTCGCTCTGAATAAATAGCTGGACAAGAATGAAAGTCCCATGGAGATGCCGAAAGCAGGTCTCCATCAAAAGAGGACCACGGTGACCATATGGTGGACAGTGGCTGGTATAGTCCGTTACTATCACAGCGGGGAGTACTGTGTCGATATTGAATTGATGCTCCAGAAGTTGATTGAAAAACAGCCTGCTTTGGTCAATGGAAGAGGCCTAATCCTACGGCATGACAACGCGCGTCCGCCCATCTAAAACATTCTTCTCCAGAAACTGGATGAATTGCGATACGGGCGTCCGCCACATCCAGCACATTCACCAGATCTGTCTCCTACTGTCTATCATTTTTTCAAGCATTTAGATCGTCATGTGTTGTATAAAAATTCAGCAACCAAGGTGATGTCGAAAATGACTTCTTACATTTTATTAGTTCTCCTAGTTCGGATTTTTGCAAAGAGTAAGCCACTGTCGCGTTGGGAAAGGTGTATTAATTGTAATGATGCCTATTTCGATTGATAAAATTGCCTTCAAGCAGGGTCATGATCTGTCAACTTTTCAGCCAAAATCGGCCACTTCATATGCAACAACCTATTGCTTGAATGAAATTAAAATTATTACGGAGCGGCAAGCGAGGGATGATGAACTGGGAAGGAGAAACAGAAGAAAAAATAAAGCAATATAAAATAATATAATATGAAATAGAATGCTATGATGATGTATGAGAGTACATGAAAGTAAATATCTAAAAACTGTCAAAGCGGTAGTCTAAGGCCAAACATTCACAGTGGTGTCGCCGGGTGAGAAATTTATTGCGAAGACACTACTTACAAACATCCAAACTGCTACATCGATCTTAGGCTCCACTTTAGAAGCTAAAACTCGAGGCAGAGTTGTCGGTAGTTTTGGACATAGTGTTTGGAAATCATTTAGAGAGTCATTTCCTTGGCAGTGGAAGGGTTTAATACGTAGATGATGGAGTGAAACGTAAATTTTCCGCGCAATATTCCTCGTCATATAGCAATTGAAATAAGGGAATACATGCTAATTAACATTCCCAAGCAGTTTCTTCGGCTCCAGAAGCAGAGTGGCATCTCAGAAAGTCAATGCGGCGCAAGCGCAGTCTTTTCCAGACAACGAATTCTGGCTCCGAGCTGATCCCGCGCAAATGTCTTCTACTGATCAGAAGTGGGCAAACGGCTTGTACTGATTTTTGGAAGTAGATGACGGAAAAGCGAATGCAAAGGGTACGTGCAACCCACAGGACATCAGAGGCAGATTGCGGCTCCTAGTTGGGGTTTGCTACGGACAACATAAAAGCAGTTGGCATTTTCGCGTTAGTAAAGGTTGGATCCTAAGGAACCCTAGAGCTAGCTAGTTTAGTCTGACGCTATTCTCAATTACGTGGTGCACGTATTGTTCTGTCGCACCTTGCCAGTTCTCGAAGCAGCTTCGGAGAAAACAAAATCCGTACCTCATTCTTGTGCTTTCAGCGACACAAAGGAATATCAAGAGCTCTTCGAATTCGTCAGGTCGGAAATACTTCTGAACGACTGCTTGGAAAGCGTTGAGGAGTCTGGCCTACACCCCACCCTTAAAGTGCTCTCCTTCAATGCGATGGTGCAACAAGGAGTCAAGGATGAAAAGGAGTGGGTTCTGGCGCTTGCACCTTCCATTCCTTTTGTCGCGGCTTTTCAGAGTACAAGTGGCTACTGTTTAAAGAATACAGGGTGATTTTTTAGCGGAGCAACATCTGAGGGCTACACGAAGACTTTTGTAGCAGAGCGGACCTTAACGCAGGCTTCTAGAAAGAGCAGCCCCATATGTGGCTGGGTCATACTTTTTCAGTAGCCAGGGATCGAATTGGAGGGGCGGTCTTTATGTACGAATGGTCACCGCGCCCGCGACGGCGACTGCCGCGTGCGCGATGAGCTCCGCTGCGGTCGTGTGAGCTTTGCCTCATGACCTGCTGTAGACGCTAGGTTTTAGTTGTTGATATCCCTTTCGGGTGTTGCAGGAGTTGCGGGAAAACATGCTCTGGTTCAGAAATCGAGTTCTGGTTATAAAACTAAACAACGGTCTAAGGCTCAATTTTATATGATGCCTCTTCAGGAAAAGCTGAAAATATGACACACTATCGCAGTGAAACTGACTTTGTACATAATTTCTAACACTTGATGTGCAAGTTTTGAGGCAGGTCTAGATGTCACTGGCTGGTGAAGTCACCCGATTGCGACGTCTTCTGCCGCGCTCGCCGCGCTATCCGCCGCGTCCGCGGCGACCATTCGTACATAATGTCCCGCAGCCATCGAATTGTACCTCGGCGGAGTGGCGTTCTACCCCCGCCCTTTAAACAGAGGTGTGGCAAATGTCTGCGTCTCCACTATCTCGTAAGGCAGCCACTGGACTCTCGAGCAACCCCAAGGGGTTGGGGGTGGGCGGGACAGGGGGACGAGGGGGTAGAACGCTCGACCACCGAAGAATATCCATGTGAGAGGGTGTCTCAAAACCATTATCCTTGTTTCAATGACCACAAAATTCTCGACACTTCAACAAGCAAAGGAATGCAAGGGATTATAGCTCGTTTTGAGGAGCGGAGGGGTGGAGACCTCACGGTCCCTTTGACCGCTTAATGTCACACCGCGCTCCTCCCAATGTGTCGCCGTGTTCTTTGATTGGTAGTGCAACTGCCATTTACAAGAAGGATCAGTGTGTGGTCCTTTCCGGGATTAGTCTGGTATAGACGATTCAACTTCACCGCACAAGTACTAGGCCCTTCTGTGCTTCCGGGACCGTCTTGAGCTTTGTGACGTGGTGCAGAGCCATTTTTGGCAGCAACTCCGTCGCTACCACTTTGCGCAGGTTAACCAGTTGCACGAAGGTTCCAAGCAAACGATGCATAGAACTTCGAGAAGGGTTTCCCACGGAGGGCTGCACGCTACCAGTCTACGGATGGGCGCATTTCCTTGAACACTGCTTAGCATGTTGTGAACCTACAGTTTTCAGCTGGAATCGAATTCGGAAGCTGCATCATGGCATGGACACGCACTACGTTGACATCGTGGTGTCCGTAACGCCCATTCCGAAGAGCACTGACATAAAGAAGGTACCTTGCTGAACTTGCAAACTGGCAATAAAATACAGCGGAAAATAAAGAAGAAATGTAGGATAATAGACAAATAACTATGATAGCAAATATTAAAATAAACATTATACTCAAACTAAAATATAACATTTAAAAAAATATCACATATCGTGTATATATTTCATTTTCAGACGTGGTTCCTCGCTCGAATGCGGTTTCAAAACACGCCTAGTACTGGTTACGAGCCCATCGGAACTCCCATGCTCATTTGGGCGAACCACAAGTGCTTCGCCAGACGAGTGGAGCAGTACTGCGAGATGTGCCACTACAACAGGCTCTCCACTTGATGCACGCCGAGTTCATCAGCATCCCATCTAATGATATGTAAAGCCGCCTAAGCCGCTTTGTCCAGAAAAGATGCAATACCGACTTATCGTACTACAAATACGTAGTGGAAACATCGTCAGTTTGTTTACGGTAATGCCCGAAGGCTATTTCTGCAATAAGGAGGAAATTTCTAGGATTCTTGATCGCTTCGTTTTCAGAGTGAGAGGAAGCTGCTCATACTCTTTGGTTCGCGACTATGAGTACTATCTCTTGTTACTTCCTTCTTATCTCTTGTACATGTATCTCTTGTTTTCTTTGTACGTATAAATTCTCCACTGGAGAGAACATTGAAGTTTACTGTTGGCTTAGATCATCATAACTTGGACCAGCCAAACCATCGATCCCTCTGAGGTCGCTAGAATGTTGCCAGACGTGTCTGGAAAGCAAAAGCCCCTATTCGTCGATGAGTCGGTCACCAAAAATGATTGAATAGGCTAACAACGTGATCACACTGTCCTCGGTGGAAGAAGGATGCGTGACGCACCACAAACAAGTGCTGATTAGCGCCAGCCCTTACCCTTGTTATGTGTATCGACATCCACAACTCTCTGCAGGTGTTTGAACCAAATAAGTAGCGGAAAGTCAAGGAAGGATGTCTACTGAAGACATTTAATTCATTTTGATGAAGAATTTCGCCGAACATTGCACGTTTCAAGAGACCCTACGATCTTCCACCGTCTTCATTAATGCTCCCGTTTCCGTGCGTAACACAAGACACGCAGAGCTGCAGAATTAAAAAGGCTAACTCGAAGTACGCCGTCTATATTACTCTCGTCCAACCCTTATGGTTAGTAGCAATAGGTGTAGGTCATCAGGTGGCAATCATAAGGTTGAGGTACCTACCTAGCTTCCTTTCATATTGCGGCCTGTTCGGCGATCTGTCAGTGAGGCGCATGACAAAGAATGTGTGCCTCCACAGTGAGTGCACAGTCTGTTATCATGCTTCCATTCACTAGTGTGCTAGTAGAGAGCGACCATGCTCGGACTGCGTTCTATCTATCTATCTATCTATATATATATATTTTTTTTTTCGTTTTCCTCGAATTTAGTGCACGTCTCCTTGACGTACATAAGGTTGTCCCATAAGTCCCCGCCGTTTTTTTCAACGATTCACAGCAGATTTCGCCGGCGGTCTCTTGCATAGCGCTGCATAGCGTTCGAAAGAGAATGATTTGCTCTATCAGACCATGTATTGCATTTCTTTTTCCATCATGAACTTTGTCAATTTTTAGATCGTTGAAGTGAAAAGTGAAAAAGTAGCCGTTTGAGCACTTGTTCTCTCCGCTTAGGTTTGTAATCTTTTGCGCAGTTTTTTTATAGCACTTGGAAGACAATATTCTGTACTACAAGAAAATGTGTTAGTCCTATTTTCTCACTTGCCCTTTATTGATTTTTAGGGCTCTAGGACCTAACTCCAACGCGACGTCGCGCGCTAGCCGCGTGCGACGTCGCAGCGCTGACACGCGGACGTGCGCTCGGTGACGCATGGTTAGCCGCTGGGCACAAAATGTTCTTAGTGTTTAAACTCTCAGACCACATTTCTAACGAGGGACTTAAGATCCCACAGAATGTGGTAGGCAACGGTCTGCAGTAGGACAGTTGATCCGAGAATGAGTGATCGTGACCTTTTTCCGTAGTATAACCATAATCACAGGTAAAAATTGACCGAAGAAGTTGTAGATGGCAAATACTGACGCTAGAAACCATCCACATGACCAGGATTCCTGTATAAACTGTCGCTGATCGTCCTATTGAAACCACATTCATATACCATCTCCACGAAACGTTAAAATAAGGCAAAGGCGTGCCGCATGTCCCTGTAAGAAGCGTTTCTAGCCGTCCGCGACAACTCGTCCAATTTCGTCGCGCACCGTGCGCCACGCCAGGGGTTCGCGCGGCGTTGGAGTTATGTCTGCCCCCGGATTTTTAGGCCATCAAATTGGGAATTCCGACTTTTCCGTCCGAATTTTTACCAAAACTCCGGTTCTGTGGTTGAACTTTGTTGCTTCGCGTTATATGTTGTTCGGAAGAGGATATCTTGCTCGATAAGAATTTGTGTCGCATTTTTTGGCTCATGGTGATTTCTGTCGAATATCAACAACTGAAGAAGAAGGAGTTGTTGGTGAAGACGATTTTTCTCTTCTCAGAATTTTGTTGATATTCAGTAGAAATCAATAAACGCGACACACATTCTTATAGAGCAAGACATTCTCTTTCGAACGACATATAACACCAACCCAAAAAGTCCAACCACAGAGCAGGAGCTGTCGGCAAAAATAACCGTCCTCCTTCGGACGTCCCAATTTGATGACCTAAAAATCAATAAAGGACAAATGAGCAAATAGCACTAACACATATTCTTGTAGTGCAGAACATTGTCTTCCAAGTGCTATAAAAAACTGCGCAAAAAATCACAAACCTAAGCGGAGAGAACAAGTGCGCAAATGGCTACTTCTTTACTTTTTCACTTTTCACTTCAACGACCCAAAAATTGACAAAACTCATAATGAAAAAAGAAATGCAATACATGTTCTGATAGAGCAAATCATTCTCTTTCG
>OX375865.1:68844079-68883263 GCA_947359475.1 Heligmosomoides polygyrus bakeri | reverse complement strand
ATAGCGAAACTTCCTCAACAATTTATTAACAATCTACTTAACACGCAAAATGGATATCATCCAATATGATCTTCCTTGGCACGAATGACAACCTTCAGACGCTTAGGTAGGACTCAATGGCGGCACGCAAGGTTGCTTGTGGAATAACCTTCCATGCTTTTTCCCGTGAAGATTTCAATCCTCGAGTCGTAGTGCGCCTTTTAGCGCAGGCTTCACCCTCTAGAATGAACCAACGCAGTAATCCATAACACTCAAATCTTACGAGTTTTTCGGCCATCCAGAAACAGGGATGAAGTTGGGAAGATTCCTTGCGCACCACTCCTGAGTCTTCTTGGACTTATGAGCGGGTGCGCCGTTCTGGTGGAAGGTCCATTTTGTATTTCCAGAGAGTTCTTGAGCCTAGGGAAGCAACTCCTTCATCACAATGTCGTTCACGTAGACATTGGTGTTGACCTTTGCTCCTTTTTCAACGAAAACCAATCCTGTCCATCTTGTGGCGCAAACTCCGGCCCAAACCATAAGGGAAGCTGCATGAGAGTTTCTGTTAATGGTGTCAGCATCCTCACCACTTTCAGCCAATAACCGCGAGTTTCGGCGGTCAAAAAAGCTGCTCAATTGAGAAAAGTTTCTTATCAGTGAAGAGCGTCGTGCAGTGGTCGTGCCGCTCGAGGAGTCTTGGACATTTTTTTCTTCTTCCTTCCATCTGTGCAGGCGTTTGTCCGTGCAGTTGACGGAACTTGTAGGGGTATAGTCCAAGTTCATTCTTAGCAACTCGCTTCATCGTCGTAGCCGATACGTTGAGCTCGGATGCCATCTTTCTCATGCCGCGGCCTGGATTCCACTTGAATTGTTCTTTCACGATTTTTCAAAGACTGCTCGTAGCTACGGATACCGGGCAGCCAGGTCGGGAACGATCATCGAGAGAGTTACGTTCCACACAGCGATAGACTGTCATCTTGTGCAGCTTCAGCAGACGAGCGATGTTGGGAACAGAAAGTCCTGCCCTTCTCGGATCCAAGATTGCGCCTCTTTCACAACAAGGCTTTACCATTTCTGATAGAAGCAGTGTGGAGATGCAAAAAACACTATATACGGTTAAGATGACACGTAGAATCCGAAGAAACAATGGAAACATAAAAACGTTCACAAACAAATACAAAAAATGACGCGCGAAAAAAGTGACCATATTTATGGCGCACCCTGTATATATATATATATATAATATACATATATATGTATATATATGTATATATATAAGGTTGGCAACTAATTTCGTGGACTCTCAAGAATCTTCAGCAAGAGTATTTATTAACAAATAACTAATGACAATCTTTAATTAAAAAAGATCCCTCAGAACGCAGAAGTGCTTCCCATATATCAGGTAGCTGGTCTATCCCACGGCCATAGAATTATTGTGCTTTTAAGGCCAAGAATCTTTGGAGGTGCACTTTGACCCGGTCCACGTTATTAACACATTCGCGACAAGAGTGTTCTCGCGCACAATGCGCGCGACGGCCCGCTGCCTTGTTGGCGCGCGCGGGTGCCCACACATTTGTGTGGACATCGTCCCTCGCGAGGTGTTACTTTCTGTAAGTAAATTTCAATCGATCTTTGGAAGAAGATCTGGACATTGGTTTGTTACTATAATTTGGGAATTTGAAAGGAAAAATCGAACAAAAACATTAAAAAAAAGAAGTTCTTCCCAAAAATTCCCGTCCACACATATGAGTGGACACCGTCCATCGCGCCCTCCTTCGCTGTCCACTCATATGTGTGGACATTGTCGCGAATGAGTTAAATCGTCTTCCAACCAAGAAGTACTGCACCGAACTAAAAATGTGGTAGTCACTCGGCGCAAGGTCTGGGCTGTAAGGTGGATGGGTGTGACACTCCCAGTCAAGGTCTTCTATTTTTTGAGGCGTCCGGTTCGCTACGTTCCCTCCGTTTGGTGGTGTCAAGAAGGTATTAACTTCTGGGAGCTCGTCAAGAACGGTTCCAGCATTGATGCTGTAATCTACTCTTCTCAACCTGGCCGCGCGCATGCTGAACTCCGCTGGAATCGGTTCAGACAGATTTTCAGGAGCGGAATTATCTATCAGCAAGATAATGCCAGATCACACGTCACGAATCGGGAGCTTCAAAAAATCGAAGACCTTAGCTGGGAGCGTCTAACTCACCCACCTTACAGCACAGGCTGTTCGCCAAATGACTAGCACCTTTGTAGCACGCTGCAGCACTTCTTGGTTGGAGGACGATTCATTAATGTGGACCCTGTCAAAATGCACCTCCAAGGATTCTTGGCTTCAAAAGCACAAGAATTCTACAGCTGTGTGATGGGCCAGGTAGCTGATAAATGGGGAGCGGTCCCGCGTTCCAACAGATCTTACTTTGGTTGAAAACTGTTATTTGTTTATGAACACTTTTGTTGAAGGCGCTTGAGAGTCCACGAAATTAGTTGCCAACCTAATACCTAATACCTATACAGACCAGGAGGTGGCACCAAGAAGGGTGGAGGCAATAAGGAGGGACCATTAGGGCGTTAGGCGCCTTTTATACTCCCGCCGCGGCGCGGCGCGTCAATTTGGGGAGCGGCGCGGCCAGTCGCGCCGCGCCCCGAATTTGACGCGTCGCTGCGCGATTGCAGTGAGAAAGGGGAGCGTCAGCGACCACGAGTTTCTGCGCACTACGGCCCGTGCTCCGAAAACGGTCCATGAGTCATTGAGGGTGCAAAACAGAAAGGATTCGTCTGACTGATCAGCGATGCATCTTGTCAATGTTTGTCGTGGGATTCCTATGGGGAGCGACGAATCCTCTCTTAAGCCTGGAGTCGAAGTCGTCCGCTCAACCTACGGTTGAAACTGGTGAGTGTGGTATTGAGTCGAATCCTCTGCAATGCAAACGGCTTTAAACCACTCTTTATTTTGCGATATGTGCGGGTCCAAAAGTAAAACTGCTGGAAGGTACTCATCGTCAAGAATCAGCCAAAATTCTTTCTCATATGGCCATTCTGGGGTCGCTGTGCACTAAGCATATCTTTGGCGTGGTATATGAAGCTTCGTGAATGTCTACAGATCTCCATGCTCTTCCTAGGTTACAGAAGGTACGGGCTAATGGTAAGGTCATGGTCACCGATTTCGCCCAAACTCCCTAATCATGCAAACTTAGTAATCGTCTGTAACTTCAAAAAACGATGTCAGACTCGTGATCAGCACCCTATACCCCCTCCTCCTTCCCAATAGGAGAAGTTTGGTCGAAACGGTGAAATCTCCCACCCTACACTGAGTCTGCCGCGGCTGATCGCGCCGCGCCGCGCCCTTCCCCTCAGCGGCGCGATTCGCCGAATACCGTAACCCAAAATTCCGTCAAGTGTGGTGTTTTGCGGCGGCGGAGTATAAAAGCGATGCGGCGCCGCCTCGCGGCGCGAAAAATCGATAGCCATGCCGACCATCACGCCGCGCCGCGGGGCGGCGCAAGTATAAAAGGCGCCTTACAAATAAGAGCGAGCAGTAAGCAGGACCAGCTGCGGGATCCATTACGACTGAGCAGTAAGGGAGACAAAGCGTGCGGGTTTGGGAGATGTGACAGATGTAGCGCTATGGGCGTCCGCTCACCGTCGTCGTGCCATGAGCGTGGGAGGGCAACTTTGTGAGGTAGAGAAGTAAGGGGAGTCACGACGGAGGGGGGAGGGGGAGGACCCGGAGAGCGACTAAGAAGGAAGGACCTGAAGGTGGTACCAGGGGTCGCATTCATCAACGACATACATAACTTTAACAGGGAATTCACAGCGGAAAACTCAGATAACGCAGCATATCTCTCACCATATCGCTTGATAAGGCGCGCTATCAGGGAAAAAGCTTCAAGGAGAATTAATACAGAGAACAAGAAATGTCCCATCTGCGCAGGAGAGAGAGAAACTCATATATACACATATACATATATATGAGTTTTTCTCTCTCCTAGATTTCACATGTGTGCACTTAGATGTGAGAGTCGCAACGGCTTACTGGAGTAAACCACTTGGCAAAAAACTTATCCGAATTGGGCCTCTAGAGACAACGACTCAGCGAAAACGTCGGATCATAATAAAGGTTAACTGAAAACGCCGTGTTTGGGCGCAAGACCTTTTCTGTTCATTTCTGTCAAGACCTTCATGGTTCCATGCTGACATCAGTAGCCGGCTCATCCCGATATACGGATGAGGGCTGACGGGTACCACGAAGTCTGGATCAGGGGTGGACACGAAGTTCTGTGCGTTAAATTTTCTTAACGAAATTTTTTAACGGAAATTTTTCGTTGAATTTCCGGTAACTCGTTAAATTTCGTTGAAAAATACAAATAGCTGCAAACTACTGCTTAAAATGAAAAAAAAATCAAGGAAAACCGTATATGTTCCAACTTCAACGGGTCAACAACTAAATTCATGGAATGGTGTGCAACACTACAATGTAAAACAAACAATTCACTGTCAACAAAGTATGGACAGCAAAATTAACAGGCTCTCAGCAACAAATTATCCTCAGGGCGTGGAAGAAGAATAGGTATCGAATTATCATTCAAGAGAACGGTACTTAGTGGGCTGTGCAAGTCAGACCAGACAGATCTCGGGATTCCCCTCTTTCTTAGTTCTTTGGGATGCCGTTTTGTGTGACTGTTCTACGAACATGTGCAATCTCGATGCAGCCACGAGCCCGCTAGTACAGAAAGAATTAATAAAAACACAACAAAAGCTGAACAGCGTTAACACGTAGACGAACGCACGATTCTTGCGTACCAGGTGCGATTTTTTGCAACGTCAGGACCCGTGTGGGACGCACGATTCTTGCGTACCAGGTGCGATTTTTTGCAACGTCAGGACCCGTGTGGGAACTGTGACACGACATCGTGTCAAAGTGTCCCACACGATCGAAACGCGTGACATGGTCGTCAACGTGTTAACGTTCAGGAAAAATAGCTCTCCATTTTTTGTTGTTATCGTTTTTCTCAAATCATTTAGAACACGTCCACCAACTGAAATCATTCTCTTCTTCTCGACTGTTTCAGGTAGTTAGCAGAATTATTTTGGGATAAGCAGCGTCGTGTGGAGATAGGCGTATTGGATCTATCCTAGTCCGGGGGGGGGGGCACATAACTAAAAACTAGGCAACAAAATGAATTAATACTTACCGAGCGGCTCCTAGAGAAGGAAACCTAACCTAAAGGAAACCAAAAACGGAGGAATAAACAAAAAAAATAAAAAATCGTCGCGGTTTACAACCGTCTCGGCGGGCAAAGAGCGACGGAATAGAGTCATGTCGCGTGCTGACCGCCGCTTGACATGTTATAACCAGGATTTAACATGGTGAGGAGGGTACACAACTTTGCCTTCTTACAACCGTAACAAATGCACTTTTTTCGTTTTTTCTTTGTGACTTTTCCTTGTTTAGGTCCTGTGTTGTTCTGTAGGACCCGCTCTGTAAGTCTTGAGTGAATTTGTCACATATAATACTTTTTAGAAATGTGGCCCCCGGCTAGGATAGATCCGGCGTATTTTACGTGAGGGTCAGACCGGCATGTTTGTGGATTTGCTGACATGCTTGGCGGCTCAGCGAAGAACTTTTCTAGCTCTGAAATGCATTATTTCCAAAAATTCAAATGCGCCATAGAAGATGTGAAAATAGCATGAAAGCATTGAAATATTGTTGCTGATTCCAAAAGCTTTTCAGGAGCAGTCCTGACGTGAGGATGAGGCCTACAATATTGGTGAAGAGTAGGGGAAAGCGATCAACTTACTGAGAAAAAAGCCAGTTAAAAATTCCGTCAAGTCGTTAAGCCAGATTTTAACGAAAAACGAAAAATTGATTCGTTAAATTCGTCAAATCGTTAACCGTTAAATGTGCCCCCCTGGTCTGGATGTTTCGTTCAATCAAACAGCGCCGTTGGTGTAATGGCGTAGAGCATTTCCGCCCCATCAACAGGAGGTACGGGCTCGAGTTCCGCCTGGCGCTTGTGATCGCAACAAAGGATCGTCATAGCAGTTAACAACTTTATTTTCCCACCAGGTTTGATAAATATTCTTCCCTGCGGGCGACGTCTCGACCAACTCGTCCTTCTCGTTGCATTAAAGAAGCTGATGAGGAGTGCGTAGGGTCAGCATGTTGGCTTGCCAAATAGCGACATCAATGGATATGAAGTGCAAGAAAGCAGTGGTCAACGCGGGCCCAGTATGAACACAGCTAACAACAAAATCTGCCTTTCATTCCGGACAGCGTCACTGCAGCTGTGCTCGGATAGGGATATTGCACTGGTAGTTATGCCAAGAGACAACATTAAACGGCAGCTTCTTAGCAGCTATATGTATGACCGTGTCTGCATAGTCCAAGACTACGTGATTTGCCCACATGGAAGGACAGCATTGCGCACAAAAGGGCGTCATTTACCAGATGGAGGGTTTAACCTGCGGTGATTTGTACATCGTGGAAACTGGGAGGATGCAGAGCACCCGCGGAAGGAACACATTGGTGGTGAGAGAAAGGTAAGCTTACTAACTGCGCTTGGTAAGCACCGAAGGGAAGCCCACTGAGGAGACGCCTCCAATTTGAGGTGCACAGTGATGTAACATCAAGACGAAATAGGAGGTGCCCATTTCCAGTGAGGTGTTGCTTTTTATCCGTTTCTGCAAGCTGTGAGATTCCGTATACCGCTTTCTGCACATTCTCAACTCCCCGGCACTCGAAGCAGTACACTTGACCATGCCAGTATGCCTCACTTGCTCCCTGGAGCAAGATTCATCGACGACTTACAGAGATTTGACAGGGAAGTCTACAGCGGAAACTCCTGAAAAAAAAAACGCGAATTAACGCGACTTATTCACAAGCGATATGGAGAAATGTTGGCGATATCAGGATTTTCCGCTGTAATTTCATTGTCAAATCTCTGTAAGTCGTTGATGAATTCGGCCTCTGGTGGACAGCTGATCTGGTTCCATCGCGCAGGCGGGATCAGTGAGTTAGTTCGCAGAGATGTGGGACCTCGCCTAGCACTCCTAGGAGTGTGCTCTTCCTGGTAAAGAAGTCGACTCGCTGATTTGGACTAAATGTACTCTACAGAGCCAAAACATCTCGAGTTCCTTTAAGGCCTGGAGAGAGACGAGTTAGTCGATGCGTCGGCCGCAATCAAGAATTTTATATCACACCTGGTAGGCAACGAGGATTTTAAAATTTTGTAAGATCCCGAGGTTTCAGGAGCGTGGTACTTGGAGGTTACTGTTAACAACAGCAATTAGTATGCCATACCGTAACAGTGCCGCGGTTTCAAGAAGGTAACTGAAGACGTAGCAGAGCCATTGGTAGAACAGCCCGTCCAGTCATCTCTTCATCCTGTGGATATATCAGAAGCACATCGTTTCTTCATCGAAGTGGTAACGACAAAGTGACTGATGGGAGTCGTGCACAGGGCTGACGTATCGACTACCCGTGCCCCATCGAACTTCAACGAAACACATCTTGATGGATATGAAGCATCAAGAGCGTCAAGAACACTTCTTAGGGTTTCACGCTAAACCGAATGTCACCTCGACGAGCAGAAGGAAACGTTGGGAAGGAAAGGCAAAACATCAGCGGCCTCCCGTCATCAACACACTTCTTTTGCCTCCGTACGTGCATTGTGAACGTTCGGACAGCATAAACTATTGCTTCGACCACATCGCCATTACCTCGAGCCGGAGCCCGGCGGTGTACCCACGATGATACATTGTTTTCACCGGTTGCAAACAAGGCATTGCGGAGCTGGGAGCAGACGCGACTGTAGCTGCAGCCTGGGTGAGCCTCTTTAGCAGCAGTGCTCGATAGGCTGTCCCAACACTAACTAGGTAAGGGTCAAAGGGATCAGGGAAACGCACGTTTCCTGACACATTCGGTAGGACTCCCATTCGCTTTAATCGCTACACGTCGCCCTTGGTCGCCATTGTGTAGGCCCCTAGGGAAAATAGCTCGCACTCATCATGCGGTCATAGGTAGTGTGGTAGGCTATCTGCTCGACAGCACATGACCGCTCGATTCGCATTGCCTGCATTTATTCACAAATAGAAGTCTCGCGATGGCTAGAATGACGGCGTGTGTATTATGAAGTAGCGTTGTTCGTGATATTTCAACGTTTTTAACAGGCGGTCCACCATGGTCGTCGCCATGACTGCTGTTACCAGAGGGCTGAAGATGCACTGCAGCTCGAACTTGTCCGTCACCTGAAACGAATGGCGGCAGTGTGATGGGAGATGCGGAATCTCTCTCGTACCTACCCAAACGAGTACGTTGTCGCGATTCCGCTTGAGGAAAAGACATCGCATATGGGACTCCTCCTTGACCAAATGCGTAATCCTCTCGAACAGACAGCGAGCACCTTCCCGCTCAGTACGAGTAAGCAGTGGAATTCTGGAACAGAAAGACCGTGCAAACCTCTCGAACATGTATGAGACTCGCTAAAGGAGTGTTCCCTCGTTATGGTTCGGAACCCTACCAGTACGGCTATAATTTTTTTACGTGGAATAACGAACCAGGTTCACATGCAAGTCGGAAAGACACTGAAACCCAAGCTCACCAAACGAACGACCACTAGCTGGCCAAAGTGGATCACTAATCTTCAACAAAGCAAACGCGACATCGAACTCTGCAGGGCAGGGCCAACAGTTTGTTCCGAGAATTAATGCCGAAGATGCTATAGCCTTGAAAGTTTCTATGCAGTGTTGGCTAAACAGATGTCACATTTGTACTCACTGGATGTTACGAAAAGTCCGTATACGATCACACGTCTGCCTTGTGCAACTGCATCAACGGCCTTCATTTTTCTTGGGAAGGAGGGACTTTGATACGGCTCTACGGAGACCTCCATAGCCACCTAGTTTATGAGTTCTGCGTTCTGAGAAGGTCGATCACTAGGCGAAGCTCATTCAAAGTAGTCCCAAAATCTAGAAAAATGAACACACATAAAATACAGTAAGACGGAGGAAATGAAGACGGAAAACCTTTCAGATTCACCGCAACAGCACTAGATTGTACGTAAATTGGCCCGAAATTTCATACCAAACGCTTCAAGAGAGAGAAAAAAAAGGTTAAAGTAAAGAATGATAACCAGGAACAAAAACAAGCGGTGCTTCGCTACACTCCTTCGCTGGCGGTAAATCACCAGTCACACTAGACCCAACTGTTCAGTAACTGTTGAGGCTGATGGGAAAATCCTGACGCCTCAGGCGCCTTCTCCCAAAGAGATATGGCGCATAAGCAAATTCACTTATGGTTCGAACTCCCATCGTTCATGAGCGGCGGCAGTTTCACTCCTCACACGTCTTCTGTTCAAAATGAACGAAGTGATCACACCGCTTCGCTTACTTGGCGCCTGAGATGCAGACTTGACGGGAACACCGATTCTTGTAGACAAACGACCACAACACATCGCTACCGGTACCGATCTAGAACGAAGCCAATACACGACGCGGGCAAAACCAGCGGAGCAGCATGAGGTTTGGAACAGACCTGAGATATATTGAATGCCATAGGAGATTCGATACAAGACTGGAAAGCGGGGAAGAACTTGGGATTGCTCTCCAGCTTCTCCACAATTTTCTTCTTCACCTGAAACACACAACGCATACAGAGAACAGTGGCGAAGGCCAGAACAGAACCCACCTCGTTCAACGGATCAAAGTGATCCTTCTTCACCGAGATCAAGATGAGGCAAGCGGCACTATTCTCCCATGGAAAAGATATGAAAGCATACACAAAACCCCTAAACACAACTGGACGAACGGTGAAAGCTTCGAGGGAAATTCAAAGGGTTACTTGTCGTTGAAGTTCGGCAAGCAGATGGGTGTCCAGGTCTGCGCCTCTGTTATTCGAAGCGAGCTGTTCCCGGAAATCAGATTCAGTAGAATATGCGTATCTCGCGGATGCAATGCATAACGTCTGAGACGTACCATCGCAGCAATTTGGCGATGCGCTATCATTAGACCGAACAGAACACCCTGAACACTTGGAGCAATGAAGTCAGCAAGGATCTCATGAAACTCTCAGCTTACGTCAAGCTTGGAGGCAGTCAGACAGGAGACCATGGTAGACGACAAGTACTCCCTGTCAGACGGCTGCATAGGAAGCACTCGAATAGCCGACTGCAAGAGGGATATATCTGTTCGCCACGTTGAAACACTGCTGTCCATGTATCTGCAACTTTCTCTAGCGTTTTCGTGGAAGCACCTGCCGTTCACTTAGATTCAAAACAACATTCGACCCTTCAACGTCAGTAACAACTGCCTGTGCAAGCAAGCTAGTCCGTTTCACCACTGCGCGTCACTTCCGATAAGTTAGTGAGAAACTAAACCAAGCCAGCTATAGCCCCTCCAGCTTGAAGGGTAACAATTTAGCGGTAGTGCAACCGAGGTTCTCTAAGCATACGAATAAGCCGGACATTCTATTTTTGAGGATCAATGCAGGTGTATTTGTATTTCCAAGTGGCGCTCGTTGACTGGCGTGCTCTGCGACAAGAAGATACCAGAGCGCTTCAAGTCGAAGATCTAGAGAGCAGTCCTCCGGCCAGCAGCAATGTACGGCGCTGAGTGTTGGCCAGCGACCAATGAAGTTGAAACGCGCCTCAGCGTCATGAAGATGAAGATGCTGCGCTGGACGGCTGGAGTCACGCGCATGGACCGCATTCGAAACGAAGCTATTCGGCAGAAGTTCGGTGTCGCGCCGAAAGCTGACAAAATGCGAGAAGCTCGCCGACGATGGTCGGCCACGTTCTGCGTGGAAAGGAAGACAGCGTCCGCAAGATAGGCCTTAAGTTGGAGGTAATAGGAAAGCGGCCTAGAGGGCGCCCGAAGCAGCGCTGGGCTGATACGTTACATGCGGACTTGAAGATTACTGGTGTTTACCCTGATCTAGCGCTGGATCGGGAAAGGTGGCGTCATGACACCAGAATAGCGGACCCCGCTACGAAGCGGGACAGACGCTGAAGAAGAAATAGTAGTAGTAGTAGTGCTCCTATGATGTTCCGTGGATCGTAGCTTGAACGGATAACGCTACATGTATGTCCTCCGATGCTACAAGGCACCCGATGTACCCCTGCCGTAGCCGCTGTCCCAGACTCCTGTCGACGACAACAGGCGACGGCGACGGATTGTCCGCAACGGGTTGCAGCGTCGGCGATGCGTCGCCGAAGTATAACATAGGCCGTTATACTTCAGCGACGCGTCGGCGACTGTGTTGAGCGGGTACTACGCGGTGCGTAGCAGCCCGAGCAACACAGCGTCGCGGAGAGCTCCGCAGGGTGAGGGAGTGTTACTTTCTTCGACACTGAAAATGCGCAATGATGCAGTCCGACAGCCTGTCGCTGGCCGTCGGACCGCATCATTGCGCATTTTCAATGTCATCTAAGGGTGGCAGAAAACGCGCTCCGATGGAGTATTTTCTCTCAGCATCAGTGATATGATCACTGATGAATATCACTGCGAGAAAATGAAAAGTGAGATGTATGACACTATACAGCAGTGTACCATGCAGGCGAATGCTACAAACTCCTTCCTCTACACCTAGTAGGGCTCATCACCGTTTGTGGTTGTTCTTGCCTTCTCTGTCTCTCTCGTTCTGTATCGTTCACAGCTAGATGGACGGTATGGGTTGGATCGCCGTTCTCGGCACTGCCACCATCCCCACCGGAGCTCGAATTACGAAATCGAGATGTGCAAAAGATAGAGGCAAGAAGCGCCCGTCTTATGGACACCCAAACAGTTTCTATTGAGTACTCACTCCCAGACCTGCTCAACTATTCCTCTAATTCGTCTGTATCAGCCCCGCTAGAGAAGAATAAAACATCAATTTGTCAGCAATAACTTCGTCCTGCGAATTTAGCTGACGACTTCACGCATGTAAAATGCTTGGCTCATTCCCAAGCATGGGATCAATGCAGATATTATTTCTCTGTCTAATCGGTACCATTTTGGTATGCTACTTGTGCAGAGTGACGGCGCTTGATGATCAAAGGCATAGCCCGAGAGTTCTTTGCTGTAGATGAGGTCACCGCATGTGATGATGTGATCACCCAGCGTTTCTATCCGCACGTTGGTTACCAAATGACGACATTGAAAACGCGCCCCGATGATACAAGGCATCCGATGCACACCTGCCGACGCTGTCGGCGACGGGTCGCAGCGTCGCCGAAGTATAAATAGGCCTTCCGTGGACAGCTAAGGCGACGTTGCACTTCCTGTCCTCAAACTCCAGGATTCATCCACCGATGTAATCTTCGGTGCTAAGAAACGGGTACTCTGCTCTCACATTCACTGTAATGCTCACTGGATTGACCAGATAGGCGTAGAGAACATGCTGAAACCCGACGCGCCCGCAAAAAGCGGTGACGTGCTTTTGAAGCGCCTAAAGCATATTACAGGATGAAGGCGCACCACTGACAGCAGACGGTTACCCTACTGAACTGGACCATGAAATGAGAAGTGGACAGCAAACCAATGTGTACTTGCTGCAAAACATAGACGGTACATTTAAATGTCGGAGAAGGCTGAACTAACGAATAATGGATGGACTATCATTCACTCTTCACCGTCCTCCCCAGGACATGCACCTGTGCCTGTGCTCATCAAGCTCGTCTCCTATCTTCTCGAGCAAAGACCTCCATTGCCTACCAACAAGTTGGTAGAGGTCGACCGATGTCGGTGGTCATCTTCCCATGAGTCGCTGTTACAGTTTAAACACATTGAAATGTTTCGTGCCCCAAATGTCCTATAACCTATGCGTCAGCCTAATACAATAAGCACGATTGTAGTTGCCCCCGAATTTTCCACAAAAGTCAGAGGAAGAAAAACACAGAAAACTAGTTCAGCTTTGAGGAGTACAATCCAGCTCGCTACAGTAATATCGTTTCTCTCAACGAAACGATGTTTGCAACCGAAAGAATCTCTAGCACTCGACATGATGATGGAACGACATTGGAGCGCAAAACTGGACTTCAACGGGATAGTCTGAACCCTCTTGTGTTCTCGAGCCAAATCACAAACTGACTAGGTGCACCACAAATATGACGCAAATCTTAATCCAAAGAATTTGCCCTAAAGCCCCCACACACTTCTACGGCAACGCTGCTCGCCGCTATTGTTAAGGATAGGGCAGGGACGCCGCCAGCGACGAGCTCTGCGTCTGTGTCCTATGGTTAAGGGTAGGGCCGCGGCGCTGCCGCAGAAGTGTGTAGGGCCTTTAGATGGCACGTTAAAGACCAGTTATTGATATGTAAGAGACAGAATCGTTCCGGAACTGATGTGCGCCATAGTTGGCTGCATCGCATCTCCTTTAAGCGCCTCTTTCTCAGAACGAGGAAGTTTTTAAACACGATCATATGCTCTAATGGTATGGCGTCATTATGCTGACGCTATAAAATTGTTTCCTATAAAAAGGAAACTACAGCACTTACTTTTAGCGCATCTCGTAACGAATGATATTCGAATTGACAGCCCGTATTTTGAAACTGAGAAGAAACGGATATATTACCAACCTGTCAGTTCCTCTAAGCAATCGACGCAAGTCATAGTTGTCCCCCTTCTTTTTGTAGACGACGTCAAGCTGCGACCTTGACAATGTAGAAACAATTTGATCGAACAACACGTTCAACTGTTCGTCCAACTGCTCATAGGTGCGCGACACTGAAAAAGTGAGTCTGAAACCCTCCGTCCTGGACTGCTATAGATTTCTCACCTATGCACAGAATGAGAGACGAGCGATGGCAGAAACGCACATGTACGTCACCCGATGAGAACTGCAGCAATCGGTCTCCCCACAGCTTAACTCTCGATACGAACACACCAATCAAGGCGAACAACGAGCACAGCTGGTCTTCGTGACCACACCTTTAACAGGTATTCGTTAACATACTAAGACTATCGTCATATGATCGATGAACCACAGCGTCTCAAATCCAAGATCTACAGAGCAGTCGTCCGACCAGTAGCAATAAAAGATGCTGAGTGCTGACTCGCGACTAAGGAAAGTGAAAAGCGCCTCAGCGTCACGAAAACGAAGATGCTGCGATGGACAGCAGGAGTTACGCGTTCGGGCGAGTACGTAACGACTCCAGATGGCAAAGGCTCGGTGTCAACCCCATAGTTGAAAAGATGCGCGGAGCTCTTCTGCGATGGTTTGGCCACGTTATACGTGCAAAAGGTGGCGTTGTTCGGAAGACTGATCCTAAACCTGAAAGCCTCAAGGGAGACAGAAGTAAAGCTGAGCTGGCTTATAGCTGCATATGAACTTCGAGATGGCTAGGTTGCATCCGCTGATCAGGGATTCGATTGACAAAAGTGGTGGTAACACACACGGAATGCTGATCGTTTACTAAGTGGAGCAAACACTGAAAAACAATAAGAAGATTAAACGATCGAAACAATGCAATGCCACTTTCCTAGGCCTCAGGCCCCATCCCGAGGTAGGAGTTGAGTTGCGGTGGAAAACAAGCGTGGTCTACATGAAGGCATATGTTGAACCAGCACTCAGACGACATAGCGGCCGCTTCCAATGGAACGTTATTTATTGTGTGATCGGTCTTGCATGTTGTGAAGCTCGAACATATTAATACTTATTCTGCTACGCGGCATAAGTTAATTGGTCAGAATGACGTTCGTATGCAATAATAAACTCAAACCGCAACTGCTAGACATCACGTTTTAGCATAGAGATAGCAAACTTGCGGAAGAGCTTGCGGGTTGCCAAAGTTGCAAGAGAAACTTACGAGACAAATATGGGTCTTCCATACTCCGACAAGACGAATACTTGGTAGGGAAATTTTGAAAGACGATCGAGCACCGACTCGGCGCTCAGAGGCGGATCTACCGTTTCCTCCTCTCCTAACTCAATCTGAAAGAGCCTAATGGGATAGAATTAGGCAAGGCGGAACAAACTTTCGTGCAAGCCTAGAGCCGGCTCTACCCTCATTTTTTCCCAAACTGTTAGTTTTAATCTACCGCAGCAAGACTAGACGACCTTCTGCCAGTACAATGTATTCGTATC
Organism: Heligmosomoides polygyrus bakeri; assembly: GCA_947359475.1. Taxonomy (NCBI): domain Eukaryota; kingdom Metazoa; phylum Nematoda; class Chromadorea; order Rhabditida; family Heligmosomidae; genus Heligmosomoides; species Heligmosomoides polygyrus. The sequence goes on along the minus strand of OX375865.1, from coordinate 68,868,234 downwards.
CGTTCTCAACTTTCTCACCTTAAAGGTTTTAAGGACTTTCTTCAACTTTCTTCTTCTTTTGTGAACGAAAATGACGTTTGATCCCCTCTCTAGGCTTGCACTTAAAGCAAATTCGATGCAACCGAACTTGCCTGATTAACTGCAACGCTAGAACTGTTTAAGCTCTGTTCGAGGAGGGACGATTCAACTGATCCTGCACCACCTGGTGTTTCATCCACCTCGAGCATATCCTTAGCTGTTTTGATAGAAATAGAAAATCAGAGATGGATACGAGGAGTGATGCTTGCTATTTCCGAATGCACGAAATTTGAAACCAGAGAAATACGAAAGAAAGCGACTAGAATCAGTCGAGCACAGCTTGAATCACACGAGTTTATCACAGCATTCCAACGACAATATAGCAAAATACGCAAAATCTACTACAACGCAGATATTATTATGCCAATAACAAATCTGAATGCGCGAGCTGACTAAAAAACGAAAAAATCAGACTTTTGAACAGCCGTTCACTTCTCTATTAATCCGTGTACTATAATATTATATATTAATTCAAATTAAGGTAATCAGAAGAAAAAGGTTACTCGGCTATGCCAATAATAAAGGGGCTCGTTATGGAGTCACAAAGCAGAATAGACTCTGGTACGCACACATACAAACATTTGGAAAATTTGTTGATGCAAGCTGCAAGCGAGTTGATGACTATAATCCTTATATACATGGAAGCGCAGTTAATGTACATGGTGATAACATAGATCTGGATATCTCATAAAGCCAATATGTGCATAACACAACCCACATTGCCGGAAGTGAGTGGAGCGATTATGAAGGCAACTGCATTGCCTACCAAATGTGAACAGCACAGAAAGGAGCTCACATTTCTGTGCGCTCCAAAAGCGTTTGCAGATCCTGAATAAGAAGTATTGACACCACTTGAGAGGCGGTTTTCAAGCTGGAATAAGAACGCCCGCTAGCTACCGATCGGTCACTTTCCACCGCAGAATTACAGCTGTTGGCTGACTAGGAGCGCAATAGGAACTACAAGCGTCAAACTTTTCGGAACTATCGCACTGGATAAAGTCATCAAATGTCGGAGCATTTGAGGGCAGAATATGTGAGTGTTTAAATATTAGCCGTAAAAAATGGCGACCACACCGAACGAATGGAACAAAAATCGCATAACAAAATGTTAAACCACCATCACTACTATTTTTTTTAGAATTTTGGAAAAAAGTTGAGCCAAGGCACTGTGACAATCAACGCCTGACGGCATAAGAGAACACATCAACCGGTAAAATTTAGTCGCTCACCCTCTGGAGGACGATATTCTTTGACAGCGTTTCTTCCAGCATGCGCTGAAGCTTTTTGTTCATTTCCTTGATGTCGTTAGTAGCCTCATCTCCAGTCAAAGTAGAAGTGAGAAATTTTCGAAGAGCACCTGGAATATTGTGACATGATAAGGCCGAGATTTTCAAGATGGTGTTATAGACATCTGCGTATACGAATGAATGGCAGCTTAAGATTTTTCCTCTAAAAAATTCTCCCATTAACAGCCTCTCTCCTGTCTACCAAATAAGGTCGTTTGCTCAATCGATGACTTTGTCTTCCTCTCGCCAACATTGACAGCGACAGGAAGCGATGTGTGTCAGTCCAGTAAAGCAACAGTTCGCGTGAGGCCTATGCCATACTCCCGCGAGAGCATCCCCGGACGGGCGTGAATCGCGCCGAGATCCCTGAGCTGTCCAATCGCAGCGCCCCGTCACGCCCGCCGTCCGCGGATCACCGCCGACAGACGACGAGAGGGCTGTTATACTTCCCGCCCGCGGAGCGGCAGCCGTCCGCAGTGCAGTGCACCGCGGACTGCTGTTGTTCCGCGGAATCCAGCGCCAAAAACGCGCTCTAATGCGACGCCAGCCGCCCCGGGACGACGACGACCGTCCGCGGTGCACCTTCCGTCCGCGGACGTCCCGCGGATGCTCATGCGGGAGTATAACATAGGCCAAAATTTGAAGGGCTAAATAAACCTTACCTTCAGGTCGTGACGGCGTTAGCAGACCTGTTGCTTGCGTGAGGGGCCTTCTCTTAATCCAGTGCTCAATGAGTTCACCCTTCTCGAACACCTCCTTAGAAAGGCGAGCATTCTCGTTCTCGAGGAGATTCACCTAAATTGCCGTCTTCGAATAATACGTTTAAAGCGATAAACAATTGAGACATCTCTCAAAGAATGAAAGCAGCTCTCAGAAACTGTCAATGGAACACACGCGATCAAGAACATCGGAATAGGCCCGTTGCAGTGAAGTTAACCGGCTGATCAGCTCCGCGTTATCCGATTCGAGGGCGCTCGATGACGACACACTTCGGCTGTCCATGGCATCCAGCGTCTGAGAAAAATTGCTCACATGAACATGTGTGTGTGTGTGTGTGTGTGTGTGTGCGTGTGTGTGTGTGTGTGTGTGTGTGTGTGTGTGTGTGTGTGTGTGTGTGTGTGTGTGTGTGTGTGTGTGTGTGTGTGTGTGTGTGTGTGTGTGTGTGTGTGTGTGTGTGTGTGTGTGTGTGTGTGTGTGTGTGTGTGTGTGTGTGTGTGTGTGTGTGTGTGTGTGTGTGTGAACGATCAAATAACAACCTTGACCAGGGAATCTACACTGCCTCTCCGAGAAAACATGAGGAAAAACCGTTAGAGACAGAAATCCACGAAAACAACAGCCCCAAAGAAAATCCTAAAGATCTAACTGATCTTTACGAGGGACTGCTATTTCATCTTCTGTAACAGGGCTGTGCGTTAAAGTTTTATCGGTAAATTTTTATCGACTATTTCTTAACGAAACATTTTTTCGTTAAACTCGGTAAATTCGTTAATTAAAATCTCACTTAGCTGCAGTCGGTTTGGCTGTATTTCAGATGTAACAAGCAAGATCCTTTCCCTTATTGATTTTTTTCTCCTCCATCTACATGGCGTTTATACGACTACGGCATCATCTTCACAAAAAATAGCATCTTGTCCATCTATCATAAACACAAATTACTAAAAAAGAAGAGTCATTAGAATTCCAAAACCAACTAGTAACAAGTGCTGACAAATCTTTTTGCAAAACTTGCGCTCTCTATTTAGACTCTACCAGTCCAACATCCTTCTATACTGTCATAATTGTTTCGGAAAACTACAGAATGTTTTAATGAAGTATTCAGGATAGGCAGTGATTACAGTGAATTCTCTGTTACAGTCCGTCTTTGTAGGATATTCACGAATTCCATAGATGTTCCTGTCCCACAGAAAGGTCCCAAAAGATCATGTGCCTGCTGCAGTGAATAAAATAAGCAGCCATGGACCTCCGACCAAATTCTAACCGAATCAAATTTTTCTGCAATGAGTATTTTTGTCTTTGCCGACCAATTAATGTAGATTTCATTTTGAAAAGGGCATTTCTCGTCATATATTAAAGTGCTCCGTCTTCATCATTTCCTAGTTCCTCCATATAGAATTTGTCACTGTTTGTCATCTTTAGGTCATCTTTTCATCTTTTACGACTTTAAAGCAACTGACCACTCTGATTTTCTTCTTGAGGTACCTGGCCCACACTGTACATCACCATTTGCTTGGGGTTCGATTGTGTTTTGGGTTTCACAACTTCTTTTTGTTCTTGTAGAGCACGTTTTGGATTAGTGAACGGCACTATAGTAAGTCCACAAAATAGATGCAAAAATCTTGACAAAATCGAAATTTCATGCTAGAGGTAGACCTGCATCTTCAAAGATGTACTCAACTCGAGGCTCAACGTTGGATTAACCTAGTCCTACAATCATCATCAGATGCTGCACAAAGAACATGTGCTACTTTCCGAAAAACTTGCGAAGATGAGTGAGTAACCTCTTCCTTCCCTTTTTCGTTTCTTATCCTTGTTTGGGTTTCGTAGCGTTTTCTCCGCATTATATGTGCCTTTTCAACCCAACTTATGAAACAAATATCACAGAAAATGTGAAAAACGGAATTGTAAGCATCAAGAACTGACATGCATGTAGCAATCACGCGAGAAACGTCCTAGGAATTCCAAAAACACAAAGCGATATTTTGATGCCCATTTTTACTTATTGAAATGAGTATAGGGGTTTCCTCGGTGTCGCCACAATACCGTGAAAACGCATCCCAAAAAATCGTCTAAATTCCTTTACATGAAGAAGAAAAATTCGAAAATGTCGTTAATGCAATTTAACGAAATATTTCGTCGTTAAATTTCGTTAAAACCTTTTACCGAAAAATGGCGGTAAATCCGGTAAATCGGTAATCGTTAAACGCACACCACTGTTCGGTAACGCTTTTGAACAGCGAAGCACCAGCGTCGCTCCGGTCAGCAACGCCATTGCAGCTGAGTTCAATGGGATTGATTGCATTTTAAACGACTATAGAATACATATCTTACCTGAGCGCTCTTGCCGTCAGCCTCGCCAACCAAATGCCATCCCCTCTCTTCGGAACAACAGCGTCCAAGCTTCTCCATGGACTCGGCTCGCTTCTTCTCCTCACGCGCAGCTCGCTTCAGCTCTCTGATCACTGCTGCCTGCTTTTTTAATGATAGCGTCTGAAAATAGCACCAGCCTAGTCAGACTTATACGATCAACTGTACTCAAGCCGCGGTGCACAGCTCACCTTCTCTTCATCTTTGGCCTGTAGTGATGCCTCCAGTGAGCGCAGCTTCAGATGCATTTCTTCCCTTTCGGATTCGAAAGCCTTTTCGCGATCGGCTAGCTTCTAAATTCTGGGTAACCTATGAGCAGTGCAGCCACATTATGGACAGCACCGTTTCAGACAAAGCCGAAGACTCACAAGCTGGAATCGCGTTTCAAGCAGCAATATTCGGTCTTCGATATGCTTATCACCAGATTTCTCGAGCGCAGCAAGCTTTTCCCTCAACTAATTCCGATTGTGAATAAAGTGAACAAGGCCGAGATCTGCTCACCTCGCTGCACCTGGCAGACGACTGTTCTTCGGCTGCTTGCATAGCACAACTATGAGCCTCCTGTTGACTGAGCAGTTGGGATTTGAGCAAATGGACCACCTCAAATAACCAATGAAAAGCTGCATTTTTTGTGACGAAACAGAGAAGGGCAAACACCAACTTCATTATTTGCCGCTTTTTCTTTCTTGTAAGTTTCATCTGTCTGCGAAAGTTTATTTGTCAATGTTTCTACTTCAATGCGAGCGGCTGACAGAGCTTGTTGAAAGGCGGCCTAGAAATCACGCAACATTGAACAATATCATGATGCAGAAAAGTATGCTAACCCACATTCTCTTCGGTTACTTTGCATAGTTCTGCTTGACCTGCTGATATATAACCCAAAATCGACGAAATTTCTTGGTCAAGCAAATCAATATCGAGGCACTGATCTGGGAAACAGCACTGATCCTGCGACAGTTTCACTTTAATAGATGATATGCATTGAAGCGCATGAGAAATGAAGACGTCCTTCTATAAAAACATCTTTCAAGACTGATATCAATAGATCACAGTGAGCTCAGTACCTTCGCAGAAGTCATGTCCGTCTGCTTCTGGAATTCAGAAGAGAATATGAGTTTCTCTTCTTTTTCCTGAATGGTGGACAATAGCTGCGCGTTCTCAGACGACAGCTGCTTCACGGAATCGTCCAGCTGATTTATTCTGAAAGATGCTGAATTATTAGCAGAGTTTATTCCCGAAACCACAACGTTTACATCAGTGCAGACGGCGCGTAACTGAAAAAATTGAGCCCTATCAGAGCCTATCGACATTCTAACCATAGCTACTATCTGAAAGACACTCCAGTTTTAAAGAGGGGTGGTAATTAACGGCAAGCCCTGTTGTCTCTCTCCTCAAAATCAACCACCTCGAGTCATAGCAAGTGAAACAACTCCATGGAATGGGAGAAACAGAACGTCTTGGAAAGATCATAAAATAGTATCATCCTCCATTTTCAGAATGCTGTCCTATTGTACTATGCAATACGTACTGCGACCCAATGCCGGAGTTGGCCAAGAAACGAGGAGCTTGGAGAGCTTTCAGGAGCGTCGCAGAAGGCCTGGAGAAGACGAAGAACATCCGGCTCCGTATCCACCTATTCAACCTTTTTGCGCTAACGTACGCCTCAGAGACCTGACTCATACGAAGACAGGATGAACACATGATCAGCATCGTGCAGCGTGGACTCGAGAGGACGATGCAGGGAGTGATACGATTCACGCAAGTGAGAGGCCTCCGGACTTCCGAGCTTCGCCATCGTTCGAAGATCAAAGACACTGTCGCACGGAGCAAGTCGTCGAAAATTAGGTGGGCCAATGACGTAATCGTGGATTCATTTCGCAGACACACATTACAGGAGAGTTGTCACTGACTGGATTCCGCGTGAGTCAAGAAAACTTCAAGTCACCCAGACAATCACGCGTTGGTCGGACTTCTTCGTGAAAGCCCTGAACTAACATTGTGACGCTCTTTGGGTCCCTCGAGCAAAGAGGATCTATGGGAGCACTCTGGCACGCGACAGGGGCTAATGGAGACGTAGCTCCCGTCTGTTCTAGAAAATCCATGATCAACGGGACGACAGGTGATACAAGTGATATATAAGGGTAACCGCCTTAGATCTCCCTCATGCAAATCCCACCGCAAACATATAATGTGGTTCAGGAAATGCGAAAATGAAAGTGAGCTGAAAATACTATTATTATATAATCTTCAGAGAGAACAAAAACGCAGCCGTTGACACTTATTTCTCAATGCCTTAACTCTGTTCTGAAGGGCGCAAATAGGGTCCGGGGGGGGGGGGGTCACCTTATAAAAAGTGTCACCAACATCAAGAAAACGAGACAAGGCACACTGATAGTAAAGAAAACAAACAAATAATGCTGTAGCTGTGCTCTGTGCTCTCCTCCGCTGACGCGGAGGAGAGCACAGATTTAGGCAGGGGAAGGGACTCCAGGGTGTGGCTCAAGTGATGCATCCGTGTTAAAATTGCCTACATCCTGGAGTTTCCTCCCTTGTCCAATTAGGAAGCACATAAGACGCGGATCTATAGTCGAAACGAAGAGACAAGACTGTATTTACATTCACTGTATGTAGCTACTCGCCACGCCGGCCCGCCGCGCCATGCTGCGGTGACCCCCCCCCGGACCCTATTCGCGCCTTCTGAAGTTCTGAAGCTACCCTTCATGTCCGATATAAAACACTCGGTAGGTCACGCTAGAATCACATTCGGTTCGGTGGGTTTAATGATGTCTAAACCAGGTACTGCATAAGCACCTAAAAAAGTTCCGATACGCAGCTATTGCACACCATATATCCGAATGGAAAGCAATATCACATCAAAACAGTTCGAGGAAGTTTTTATGGAATGAATTCCACTCCATCCAAAAACTCACAGAACTGCTAAAGTAGCTACTAAAAACTGCATTCCTAGAGCACAATCAAAGAATACCACAAAGCAAGACCTAATTGTTATTGATACTTCTGCAAGAAATCTGGTCAAGAAATTCGAAAGACCGTACCTCTCCTTATACTCTAGTAATTTGTTCTCCAGGGCCTCCACGATGGCGTTGTCTTCAACGTTATGAACTTCCGCTTGCTCCACAGGAGTAGCTGCATCACCTGCTACGAAACAGTTTTCCGCAATAACAATACAAACAGCTACGCGCGACAGAGAAAAGAAATGACTACCAGTTGTATCATGTGCAGCTTCGGTTTCGTGAGCAAGATTATGAGTGCCCAGACTGCTTACAGCGTCAGCAAGCAGAGCGTCCGACTTTTCACCTCTGCCTGCCTTGCCATCCGTGATCGAGCACGGGGGGTCGCATGGGGTACCTTGAGAGATTAATTGAGAACACGTGAAAGAGATACAGCATCGACAAATAACCGCCCTGGACCTGCTTGTGGAGAAGAATATATGGACCCATCTGCCTTGAAATGATCCAGTTCTCTGCGCATGCTTTCGTTTTGGGAAACAATCTGAACATGAGAAAAATCTGAACGGTGAATGCAGAAACATGCCGGGACTGTCTGCGTCACCTTATTCAGTTCCGATATGAGTGTCTCTTGCTGAAGCCGGAACTCCTCCTCTTGTGAAGATAACTTTTTCCGCATCGCATCCAACTCAGCCTCATACTTTTGAGTAACCTCTTTCTCTTTGTCACGGCGGTGTATCAGCTGCAAAGCTTGTTGAAACGACGATGGAACCTTCTGGATATGTATCAGAAAGGCGAGGATTAAAGTTTGAGTCACAATCCCTTCATGAGGTATTGATGTAGCCTTTTCAGTAGACGTTTTCAGTTGATGCAGTCAATACTGCGCTGTCAAAACGCAATTCCAGGTAGGATTGCAAATGTGTACTGCCGCATCAATGCAAAGAACGATTCGCACGCAGGTTTCTAGCACCAACTCCAAGCGCTAAACGTCTGCAGTAGAGCAGAAACAAGTTTCTTTTTTCCTAGCACTTGGATAAGCCATCAAACATGTGAAAGCAGCAGCAGTTCTCTGAGCTCTAATTATCGCAAGCTCCTAAATCGGCCTTGTCAAGCGGTGGGCTAAAGCGTACATAACCGTAAGAACCTAACATTTACAAAAGGTAATTGATTCATAGGGAATACGGCGGTTCTCGCCGACCAAAAAGGAACATTTCTGTTCTGTCAAAGATTTGGACAGCAGAAGCCACGGTACAGGAATGGCGATATGGATGACCTACGCGACTACGAAGCACGAACGAGATTTGCTGCGCGGTAGTGCAAGACAAGACAACCAGTAAACAAAGAGACCGACATTTTTAGGTCGACTTTAGGTCAATGTTTATGCAACCTGTTCACCATGCTCAACTATGGCCTGTAATTAATGAATACGGAAGAATAAGCTGATTGATGTGTTGGCACTATTGGGCTTTCACGACTCCTGAGGTTGACGAGAGGTCGAAAAAAGAAAAATTCGCCCAAACTTCGTCCATGTGGTTATTCGGGGTGCTGATCACGAATCTAACATCCGCTTCGTAAATATCGACCGATTACAGTAGGCTGCAGTAAATACGGGTCTAGGGTATGGGGACGTTGCGAGCAATCCCATCCTTCTAAGCCATTCCTGAATATCAGCTGCGTCCATGTTGAGCTTCCCAAAGACGTCCTTCAATTTAAAGTCGCAGAGCTGCTCTTGGCGGCGATTGCGGAACAGTGCCTATAGCACCATAACGCGTAAATTGCTGTCTCGCAACTAAGCCCATGCCAATGGAACTTTCCCGCAAATTTGTGCACCTTACGAGGCGATCGCCGCGGAACCCTTGCATGCTGTTCCACTACCGTATCTGCCCATTATGTAAGATGCTGGATCACCACCGCAAATAACCCTCATAGACGAAGTTTCATCGAAAGCGGTAACCATGACCTTAGCCACCCGTATCCATAGTAACCTAATATAATCGGACGAGATTTCAAAAGCGGATGTCAGACTCGTGATCAGCACCCCGATTAATCCCCTATAGGAAGTTCGGGCGAAAAAATTGTCCCCGGCTTCTCCTCGACCTCTGGAGTCGTGAAAGTACAATAGTGCCTCGTTTGATTTCACCGCACGTAAAGATAGCTGTGCAAATGCTGAAGCGCTGAAGTCGACTTCACGTTAGGAAACCCGCATAGCCACGCTCCCAGCTCCGTGAGGTTACCGAAATAACGCTCCACACTGCTTATACTCCTTATAGCTTTTGCAGCGCCGTATCTTCTTTTAAATTTGGGACGACAACGAGATGAGCTTGCTTAAAGCCACAGAGGACGGGTAGATAGAAGAGGTTACCTTGCTTGCGAATTGCAACGCCTCGGACTTTGGCGAAGCCATCTGAGCGATCTCATTGTTCTTCTTCTGCAATGCCTCCTGAAGTTCATAATTTCTGTTGCGCAGCGCAATCAGCTGCTCTTGTAGGACTAGGAATTCTTCGCCTGACAATCCGCCATTTGCAGACATATATGTGGTTCTGAAAAGCACACATTCAGTAGGAGAAAGGCTGTGAATTTACGAAGTAGAGGACGACCCGATCCATTTACGGTCGAGAGAAAACAGCACAGGTGACATCTTCTCCGAGTTTCACCACCATCCAATCCGCCAGATATAGGGCCAAAGCGAGAACGAAGGCAAGCTCCACTAAAGACAAGGAACCGGCTACGATCTAGGAAACCTCAGCGGGTTGAGATGCTCGACTGTCGTGGTCACATTCGAGGATACGTATTGTTGAGATGATCTAACAGGCGCTGGGCAAAGCATGCCAAACATCTGAGAATCTCAGTTCCACCTCAGGTCAACATGGGTGCGGGAACTTAAGGTCTGCGACATCATGTCGAGCTCACTCGCAACTCGCGACCACGGAGCAAGGAGTAAGACTAACGAGAGGAACAGCTGTTGTGGCCTGCTCCTACCCGGCAGATCATCTCTGCGAATCCTATGGTCTCCATTGCTTTAGAGACAATGCCACTCGTCGGCGGGAAGTCTGTCGCTACTTGCAAATATCTTCCGCATACGCAGAAGTATATACGTCCTCTGTATCTCTCCCTACCTACCCTATTCTTCCACAAGCACGCTGCTTCATAGGTTGCACTACCACAATTTCTTCGAGAAGGATTTCCTCCATGAGGATAAACTCCATGTTATTCCCTCCGTAGGCTGCCTGTTCGCTGTCGATCCTCCTACACGCTATTCATCCACCGGCGTTCTCCTCCTTCGGGAATGGCAGGGGGGGGGGGGTGACCATCACCATAGCACCCCGCGGCGCGTACGCATGGTCTGAAGCAACTTATAGCGGATGTCAACGCATCGTTCTCCTCTATTCGTTCTCCTCTATTCGATAGCAACCCGCCTTCTCATCGCAAGTGTTGAGCAAGGGAGCAACTCCAGGACGTAGGCAGCTTCAACCTACGGACGTGTTGTTCGGGGGCAGGCTTATTCCGGACCCCCTTCAGCCCGTCCATTTGCAGTTGATACCCCTGAATTAGGAATGCACCCAAGCCGCATGCGCTGGCAGACCCTGTCGACCGAACCACGTGCGACGAACAAGCAACAATCGACATCCGCCTTGCCATGCTCCACGGCGAATCGCGAACGCCGCCCTTAAAGGTCGCGTTCACCGTATGCTGTCATAGGAGCGCGTAATCTGCCGCTCCCTTGATGGTTGGCTTCTTCCTTGTCTTCTGGCTTTTGTCCCTCTCGTTTCACGATTGTTGCTAGTCGGCATTTCAGTCGGTTGGGTGTGGGTGTGTTGTTTCGAGAGGTATAGCGGTTCGAGTTTAACAGACGTAGAAGTGGAGGATACGCGTGAAGGAAGACTGTGTATTGATCTTTCTCTAACCTTGTCATTATGTTGGTGTAAGCCACTAGTGTAATGTGGGACGAGATAGTGAACAAATAGATAGCAGCGAATAATCGCCAGTTCAGTAACGAGGACCCCAAAACCAGGACCGTTCATCGATCTCTGTGGGCTTGATCGTCCTGACTGGATACTTAAGCCAGTCTGACCAGGAAACTACCTCACCGGTAGAACGGCCCAAGTGTTGTATATGGGCAGAATCGCCTCTCTCTGGGAAACTACAAAATGCACATATCTCGACCCCAGTACAACTGCACAGAGTTAGGGACGACTGAAGCTGGGCCGTCGGCGGCGTTAAGGCCTAGGTTATACTTCGGCGACGCTGTGTTGCGCAACACTGCCGCCGGCAACAGCGTCACCGAAGTATAACACAGGCCTAACCCTCTGCCTCCGGGCGAATGGCTGGTCAAGTTGGCTGGAAACTGCGATGGCGAGCATGCGGTAGTGGCGCAGTGGGTAGAGAGGCGGCGTAACCCCCATGATCGCTGTTTCCATCCAACTTGAGCCCACCCTCCGCGTGCAGGCAGAGGGCTAACGCCGCCAACGGCCCAGGTTCCGTCGTCCCTAACTCTGCACAGAGTTGTATTGGGGTCGAGATATTTGCATTTTGTTGTATCCCAGAGAGAGGTGATTCTGCCCATATACAACACTTGGGAGCTACCGTTGGCATAGTCTCCTGGTGAGACCTATCGTTGGCATAGTATCTTGGTGAGCCAGTTAGGTTTATCTTCATTTGCAGGTGACTGGTAATCCTCGTCAGCTTGCTCGCATATTGTGCATGACACTTCGGGTTTCATAGCAGTTCTCCTTGGGAGTTGTACTCTGTACAATGAAATAGTGCTTGTGTGAGTAGCCTAAAAATGTTCTACACTTTCTCAGGCTACGAAGAAGGCATAGGAGCCGAAGTAAAGTTTGTGACGATCTCGGCAAAAAACTCCCAAACAAAGAAGAAATAGTTTTTGAAAAAAAATTAAGTACAAATAATGTTTTTTCTCTGTCGAGCAGGCTTGTTTCCTTTGAGAGTTATCCCAACAGGGACGTGTTAGATAAACCACATCCTCGACTCTCCTCTCCCCCACTCTGTACGAGTTCGGTCGGAGCGGATGCAAAACCCACGTCTCCTGTGATTAGCTGGAAGACTTACGCAGTATCGATGGGGCCCCACCGCGCCGAGTACCTGTTTCTCTTCAAACATCTAGATAATTTTTCCGACAAATTTTAAAATGGGAGTTTTAAACAGAGTACCGGCGTCGCTTGTTATGTAGAGTTTTAGGATAGAGCATCGTCCCATCCACCCAGCTCGCTTTCGCATGTATTAGATAATGCACGCCACCAAGGAGTAGAACAAACGAACGGTTGTAGACTCCATGTCCGTTACGTTTCCCAGTTTAGAATCTTGGGCGCAATGTGCGTTAGGCTCCGTTTATACTTCGACGCTGAGCGATGCGACGCCACGTATTGTGGCCACATTGATCGGGCGACGCGATCGATCAATTTGGCCACAATGCGTGGCGCCGCGTCGCTCGGCGTCGGAAGTATAAACGAGGCCTTAAAGGCCTGCATAGGGCCCGGCAGCGCTGCGGCCCTATGCTTAACCATAGGGCAGAGACGCAGAGCTCGCCGCCAGCGGCGTCCCTGCCCCATCCTTAACCATAGCGACGAGCGGCGTTGCCGCAGAACTCTGTGGGGGCCTTTAGAGGGGGCAGCCCGTCAGCACTGAAACCCAAGTACGACGTGACGTAGAATCTCACACATGTAGGACGAATTTTTGCCCGTTTGGTTCGCATTGAAATAGCGTTTGATCTAGGCCCTTCTCGTTGCAACTTGCTTTGTAGTGAGGTGCGCGTCAGGTTGTTCACAATGGGAGCAATTCCCCGTAACCTTCCTCCGCGTTCGACTGCTACGTTCAAAAAGGTGGGAGCCCTCCCCCCCCCCCCCCTTCCCATAGAGCGCATTGCGCCGAACCGTGTGCTATTTAGCAGCGCTCTCGCCCTATACAGTCTTTTTGTACGATAGAGGAGCGAAGAAGTTACTTACAATTATAAATAGTTGCGAAACGCTCTAAGAAACGCTCGAAGGGGTAGAATGCACATGCACAGGAATCAAGGCGTCCTCTGTGTTTGAACTCTCCAACATGCCACAGCTGCTGCGAAACACCCGTTACCTTTTTCCATAGGTGGCATTGGCTGAGGCCGTTTAGTCTCGAAGTCTCTTGGCAGTTTGTGTCGATTCTTTCAGTGAGCTGTTATCAGTGACAAGTACTCTAACACTCCTAACGACGTGTCTCGCAGTTGCGCGCTTCGCGCGACTTTGCAACCTCACTGACCTACGGAAAGTAGTTTCTGTAAAACTTAAAATTCGTTGACATCTAGGACCTGCTGGCGTGCTTTATTGGTATCAATCCGTTCACCAATTCCATACGTTCATCATAGACATTCTCTCCGTACCGTCCAGTAACGCCATTGGTTTGTGCTGCGCAGTACTTCTGGCCTCAGGTTGCTCCTCCGCAACTGTTCTCCAGGTCTACTTCCTTGTTTCCACTATTGACCCCCTACTGGGCTCTCTTGCTAGTTCCCCGTTCTGGCAATTGCCGCTGTGTCAAGCAGGAGGCGGCTGCGCTTCCTCTGTTGCAGCTGCAGCCCTCGTTGAATTCTGAATGTGGCCGCTCGTCATACGACGACGGTGTCACCTCTTCTCCAGACGTTTCGCACGTATCTTCATCCAGACGCTCAGAAACGCGCGCCGACACCGCTGTGTCAAGCAGGAGGCTGCGATTCCTCTGCTGCAGCAGCGTCCCATGTTGAACGGTATATTTTGTCCGCGCGAGGTTCGATGAGGCGTATCTCACGATGAGATAGATGATGAGATATGTCTCATCATCTACAGCGCGGGCAAGTAACTCAGTTATATAGTGGTACATTACCTGGCAGTGGTTATAGTTTTGCAGAGAAACGAGAACTGGTGATGGACGAGCCAGTGGTTATTCAACTTAGCCGTCCCGAAGTGTACGTAAACCAAATCTCATTCGGTGGTCGAGATGCAGTGGCGGCCACACTGAGCAACGATTTCATTCACCTCGTCGATCTGGAAGCGAAGAAGTCCAAGCAAACACTCGATGTGGCCAAGAGAGTTGTAGGCATACATTTTGATCTCTCAGGGAATCCTGGTGAGCGATTTTCATTACCGTCTTTTTCTATTTCTGAACCACTCTTGTACTACACTCTATGCTGAATGTTGTGCTGTCGAAATTCGTAAAGTGAAATAGCCATGGGGAAGATGATAGAGTATCCCGAAAGTTCCTACCATTTGCAGTTTTTTTTATCTCAAGCGCCTGCACAGAAAAGTCAATGATGCTCTCTTGGTGGTGTGCTATCCTCAATATCTACCACTTTTCGCAAACCCTTAGAAAACCACTGGCTGCGGCTCAATTCAAAACCTAGCTTGCTGGTAGTTAAAATATCGAAGGAACCGGTTTCTGAGCTGCTTCTTTGCCATAGAGTGCCTCCCGGTGAAGAAGAGAGTCGAAGAAATGGAAATCTCGAACACACCAAGTTTGTGGAGCGGGGTGGATGGGGTGTGTCAAGTTCGAAGCCTAGCTTGGCTTGGCAAGTTGCCTCCAAAACTTGTGGTTGAGCACTGTCATGCAGAAGGAGAGTTGTCTTGCAGGCAGAGAATTTGTTGTCTTGCGATTGAGGTGTAGGATAGGCTGTGCTCCTCAGCGGCGTCCACGCGATTTGGTGCTCTGGCGGGGTTGGTAGAGGCGGCACTGCTTATTGCTAGTAGCCACGTTGGTCAACCGGCCTTGCCTTCGCGCTTTGGCGAGCAACGAAAGGTACGTAGCCCTCGACAGTTCCCGTTTACCAAACAATTCGTTAGTTCATGGTTAGTCGTTTCTTCCATGTTACGTACGGTACTGTGGCTTGGCCTGCAATCTTCCGGGTGCTGTGTGTCGAGTCACTCAGCTTGGTGCCTTACGGCAATTATGTTATGGTGAGTGTCGGTGGCAGTCGTTTAACGGAAAGTTCCACAGAACCAATACTTTCTAGTTCTGGGGATTACCTCGGACATGCAAGAACGTGAAGATCATTCAGATATGATTAGAGAGTGTAACACATAGCCTGCAAAAGCGCAACTTTAGATCATTGTTCAATCAGAAACTTGTGGCAACGCGCGGTTCAAAATCTATGGAATATCCCGATACGTTTTCAGTGGCCGCAGCGATTAGCGGCAGAAACAGCGGAGCGACTAGTTTGTCGCTGTTCTGGGGTCTTAGGGTCGTTTTTGGATTTAACACTAACTTTTATTAGCAAGAGGGTGACTGTTTGAAGTCCTTAAATCCCTCACCAAGAACTTTCTTTTCATAACTAGCTATGCTTCTTGCCCGTAGCTTTTAATGCACGCATAAATCTCTGTCAGGTTTCAAAAAAAGACAGTTGCTAGCTCACAACAAACTTCACAGAGATATCTGTGTTCATTAACGAACATTCCTTATCCGATAATTTGTGTGCAGATTTTTATCAACAGCCAAACCCAATATTTTTTCGGCCGTAGGAGTTCAAGAGATGTAGTCAGGGTACCTGTCAGCTTTTCGCAAACGATTCCTGGCGGTGTTATTTATTATGCCACTCCTGTATTTAGTTCTCCGTGCAGTTGATGACTCGTTCGGAATTCACTTGTTCGATATTAGAGCGGGCTCCAAGAAAAAGTCAAGGTAAGATCACTAACATATTCTGACGGATGGCGGCCCATTCTTGTAGTATACCCGAATTCACTTGCTCATGAGTGTTCTCACACGTTCTCATGGAGGCTTTACAGGGTGAATCCCTTGATGGAAAATCATCAGGTCGTATGCTCGGCTTGCTCTGATCAGTATATCGCTCTGGGCAGTTCGACTTTTGTTTTGGAAGGCGAAGAGAAGAAGAAATCCAAGGTAGTTGATCATCCGAGGTGAATGGCCTCAAACGAATTTTGCTGAAACATTGTGTACTTCATTTTCTAGAAACCAGAGGCAGGTGACGATGGTGATGGTGATGACAATAATGTTCCTGATGACGACGACGATGATGATGATGAAATTGAGGAGGAAAATGAAACCGAGGTATGTTGTCGAGTTTACCGACATTAACGAGAAAGTGCTTTTATTTTCATCAGGTGGACCCCAGTTTGAATCCACACGTCATCTCGGTCTTTGATCTGAGAAAGTGTACCGACCCTGTTCTCACTATCAAGGTTAGTTTCGAGGCTTTAGAACCTGTTATGTGCTCCTCACGAAACTGTTCCCGTTAGTGAACCTTTACGAATATTCTCAACAAAGAATTTATTATTGTGACAATAACTTAACCTGAAGGAGGCTCTCGTATTTATTCCGAAATTCTGAGAAGCGTTCTAGTGCAGGAACTATTATAGTTGACGATGTCGTGGTTTGTTAGGCGATCTGCTATTGTGCGATTCAGTGGATTTATAGTAGCGAAGTAGAGAGTGAAGAAATTTGTTTATTCTCTGGTTACCAGAAAAATAGTGCCTTAATTTCTTCTTCTTCAGCGTTTGTCCCGCTTCCTGGCGGGGTCCGCTTTCCTGGTGCCATGTCGCCATCTTTCCCGATCCCGTGCTAGATCAAGGTGGACACCTGCTACTTTAAAGTCCTTGTGTAACGTATCAGCCCAGCGCTACTTCGGGCGCCCTCTACGTCGTTTTCCAGACACTTCGAAGTTGAGGCCTATTTTACGGACGTTCCCACGCAGAACGTGGCCGTACCATCATAGACGTGCTTCGCGCATGTTGTCAGCTATCGGTGCGACACCGAACTTCTGCCGCATGGCATCGTATGGATGCGGTCCAGGCGCGTGACGCCACCTTCCGGTGCAGCACCTTCGTTTCCATCACGCTGAGGCGACTTTCCGCTTCCTTTGTCGCAGGCCAGCACTCAGCACCGTACATCACTACCGGCCGGACGACGATTCTGTAGGTCTTTGACTGTAACCGCTCTGGCATCTTCTTGTCGCAGAGTACTCCAGTCAACGAGCGCCACTTGGATCAGGCTGCACTCACGCGTGAGTTCATTTCAACGATCAGACTTCCATCAGACGCTATTGCTGATCCCAAGTACAGGGTGCGGAAAAATCCCCCGTGCACCTAAACATTTTAAATTTTTTTCGCTTTTTTCCGAAATTTTTCTGCTTTACTCGCCTGAGATATGTTGACTGAACATTGTGGAATCCATACGTATTGGAGTACAAAAGGGTTAGGCATCGGCGGATGAAGAAGAAGGAAATGGGGAGATGTGAAAGGTTGCTGCAAAGATTCACGGTGGCGCGCGCTCGAGACATCCTCTTTAACGATGAAAAGATTCTCACGTTGAATCCAACCTTTAACTCCCAAAATGAGAGGATTACTGGGGACTCGCTTGCTGATGCTACCGCCAAAAGACGACTTCAGGAAAGGGCGAAACAGCCTCACTAAATTGTGGTTTGAGGAGGAGTCACATCTTAGGAAAACTCCACTTGTTTTCGTCGAAGTTGGCGTGAAAGTCAACGCAGCGGTTTACAAGGATATCCTGGAAAAAGTTCACAAGCCGACTCCCACTTCGGAGAAGCCCACGGTGCTTTCAACAGGATTCTGCTCCTGCACACAAAGCGAAGGTGGTCCAGGAATGGTGCGCCGGCCAGCTGCCTGACTTTATCACACACGACGAATGGCCCTTCAGTTCTCCGGACCTTTACCCGATGGATTATTCTGTGTTGGCCACCTTAGAGAAAAAAGCTTGCTCTACCAGACACCCAAATTCGGACATGCGAAGCGTTTGTCGAATGTCTGAAAGACTGTGTGAAGGCCGAAGCGATCATTTTGAAAATTGTTAGCATGCTTTGAATTGCCATGATTGTAGTAGATAAATTTTATAGTTAGAATTGATATGCGAAGTTTGATTTCAAAATACCATTGAATTTGTAGTGCACGGGTAATTTTGCCGCATCCTGTAGTTAGACATCGAAGTGCGTGCAAGCTCAGTGCCATTAATCTTAATGGAGCCGGACTCGTTTACGTCAGTTGTTAGATACTCGGTCTTTTTAACGTTCACCCCGAGTCCGAACATCTTCAAGCGGTCGCACCAAGCTTGCACCTGCCGCTCGAGTTCACCTTTATCTTCGCAGGCGAGCATTACGTCATGAGCATATAGCAACGTCCAAGGGAGGGCTTCTGAAGATCTCGCGTAATGGCATCCATTACGACAACAAAGAGGAGTGGGGAAAGCGCAGAACCCTGAGGCCGGATTCACGATTGGTAAGATTAAGGATGAAAAAGTTTACTCAGTGAAGATAGTGGGTGGAGGGTAAGTTTGGTATTCATGAACAGCTTATCAGTGTAGTCATTTCATGCGAAAGGTTTGTAGAGCGGTTCATCTAGTGATTTGCACTTCGATTCAGTTCGAAATTTATATGTAGACATCTGTTCTACGCGGTAGATTAGATAGCTAGTGGAAGTCCTCGAAGAATAATCATCCGTAGACGCTTATGTATGGTGGGACATCTGTACTTTTAGCGAGACAGCGTTTCTTAGCCAAAAAATATTAGCAACCACAGAAAATTTTTACGCGCTTATGAAAAGGAGAAAGGAACCTCGTCTATCACTGCGGTTCGCAACGACACCAAGATGATGCAATATACTTAGAGTATATTAATTCTCCAGCTAGAATATATGTTTTGATCTCTAAATTAGGTGTTTTCAACACACTTCGCCTTGACTAACACTATAAGGCGTATGTTTGAGGTTGTTTATCGTTGTTTTGTTGCTTCAGAATCAAATACAAAGTAATTTTATGTGGAATGGAGTCCTTGACTACTGCATGAAGAATTACTCACTAATGAACCTCACCGGATAAAACGTACGCACTGATAAGCTTGCTTAGTTACTATGATGGGTATAGGGTAGATTCGGTATTCATAAGAGTGGGTAGCGCTATCACTGGATTCTGTCTACATTTCGAACTGATCGTATCCATATCGAAGGGCTAACGAAGATATTGAATTATTTGAATAGGTTTCCTTCATATATTTTCTATTTTATTTTAGTGGTTGTAGCAGCTCTCAATTACTATGGACATATAGGAACTTCTCTATTGGAGGAGCGACGGCTAGAAAATGGAAACAAACACAAACAGGGTGGCCTGCCCAAGCCAGAAAATTGAAAACAACGGGACGAGACCTCGTAGATTTTCTCACTGTGTAGTCTCTGTAAAATAGTGCCCTTTCTATTTTACCCTCCTTGTCAAATAAGTGAATGACCCTCCACTAGGACAGACCCAACATTTAGGCCTATGTGTAGCTTAATTTCAACATTTGTGCTTACGTGATGCTAGTAAATTCATGTGTTGGACCAGATAGGGAAGAAGGATCCGTCACTATGCAGGTTAGGAAAGGGCACTTCCCCATAGTTGCGGACTTCTTCAATGTACAGTCCGAGGTACACCGTAAGCTGGTTTACCTTGGTTCTAGGATTCAACTAGATTATGAATCTATAGCAAGAAAGAGAAGTATGAAAAGGTGTCACCACGACAGTGCACGTCTTCCACCGCGCATTATTGAACGATATCTCGCATAATATTTTTGAATTGCAGGAGGGATGTGCGTAAAAAAATAGAATTTATAAAGCATTTAGGGCTAACTTAGCAAGATAGCTTAAAGAATTGCCGTTTGGAAACGAAGCGATCGGCCAGGTTTATGCTAAAGCTGACGTCGTTATTGGCGGATCAGGTCCAGGAAGATAGGACTCTTCAAGAGTTTCTTATTGGACGGTGTTTTGCATAATATTTTTGAATTGTCAACAATAAACAATTGTTTCCAGGCGTAGTTGATTCACATATATTGGAATGTGGGTCTAAATACGAAAGAATGTAAAAGAAAGGAAATAAAAGCAAAATTGGCAACGCTTTTCTGTTTGGTAAAGGATCTACCCCATCTCTAGAGTCGGGTAGAGTTTCTCAGCACCCTTTACTCTAAACCGGTTTTCATGGATGCTGAGTAGCGCATGAAATTTTACCCCTCACTCTTGTCGACCTCTGAATATTTGCTTATCAATTTGGATTCGACGGTGATAGTAGCTATCAATCGCTGAATGATAAAATTCTACCCTGCCCTTCACCTACCGCTTCACTCTTGTGAATCACAAGAAATGCTCAAATTTCTACCCACTACCCACATAACCCAGAATAAACTCAATCATGAATCCGGCCTCTGTGGTGTAACCCGACAGAGATGGGGAACTCCATCGAGGTTCCTGCTGCAGCTTGCACACGGCTCTTTGGACAAGAGTATAGCATTCGCACCCACTCTACAAGTTCTTCAGGAACACCGTGCTGTCGTAGGGCGTACCAAATAACCTCACGCGGTACGCGATCGAAGGCCTTCTCCAAGTCGAGAAAGGCAAGATGCATCGGCCTCTCTTTCTCACGATGCTCCTCCACCAGAAGGCGGGCGGCATAAATGTCATCGATGGTGCCACTACCAGTCACGAATCCACACTGATTGTAGGAAAGCTGGACGATTTCACGGATTCGTCTATCGAGGCCTAACGGCCGCCAAACGTCTGGTTGGGGGCTTCACCCTCAAACCCCGAGAATAGAACACCCCGTCTATGCCTTCTTACTCGTGTTACAGTGAAAAACTGGTTCTAGAGGAAAGCTGGACAGTAGGGCACAATCTTGAAAACTGCTCCTATGAAGCTTGTCCACCCTCTATCGCTACGCCGATTTATTTTCCGAAGTACACATTCTCTACGTGGTGAGAAACAGATTGTGATAATCTTGTGAAAGCTCTATACCGCTACATATCCGACGGCAACAATAATCCTCCGATTCTCGAAGCCATTCTCACTACCCCCCCCCCCCCCCCCGATAATACACAGTACCCCCTTACCCATGTGCAGCCAGAGACAGGAAGAAAAATGTAGTGAGCATCAGTCAGTATAGTGGGAGTGAGAGGCATGTACACGCACACGCTCGCTGCCTTTCAAAGGTCATCTGAAAATCCAACGCATGCTTCGCAATGTTTGATCTGTGGCACATCTCTTGTTCTAGACAACGTTGTACGACATTCCTGTCACACATACGTTGGACGATAGTGAGAAAAAGTACTGATCCTCCCTTACAGGTTGCTTCCACTGATACCGTTCCCCCCCCCCCCTTCATACACAGGACTCTCCCACTTCACTGGTTGCCATTCACTGTCCCCCTTTTTGCTCGCCTCTTACTGCCTCTCCTCACCTAAGTGGCACCCTTTATTGGTCCCCATTAATGGTCCCTCCTTTACTGCCCCACACCCCTTCACAGCTCCCCCATTACTGGTCTCACCTTCACTCTTCCCTTCTACTGGTCCCCTCCCCTTCACTGGCCGCCATTACTGGTCCTACCTTTACTGGTCCCCTCTTCACTGGTCCTCCTTTAATGGTTCACCCTTTACCGGTTCCCCTTCCCACTTCACTGGTTCCCGTTCGCTTCCCCCAGCCTTCATCTTAAGGCCGCCACAGACTTCTGCGGCGCCGCTGCCCTATGCTTAACCATAGGGCAGAGACGCAGAGCCCGCCTCCAGCGGCGCCGCCAGCGGCGCCGCTGAGCGGCGTCGCTGGCCGGCCGGCGGCACCGGCGGCGTCGCTGGCGGAAATGACTTGAATCATTCCACCCGGCGGCGCCGCTCCAGCGTCTGTCTGTCTGCGCTCTGCGCTCTGCCCTTTCGCGGCGGGATCCAGAGCGGAGACGGTCGATGCGGGCGCGCGATCGTCATCGGGGCGCGTTATTGTTAAGCACCAGTCGGTCCCCACTAGAAACAGTACAGTACCTCGCCGTCACCGCTCCCACTGATGATGAGTCAAGCCGCTGAGCGGCGGCACCGGCGGCGTCGCCCAGCGGCACCGCTGAGCGGCGCCGCAGAAGTCTGTGGCGGCCTTTAGTGATATTCTTTATTGGTCCCCTTCACTGGCTTCCATTAAAGGTTCTACTCTTACTGGTACCCCCCCCCCCCCTCCCCGTCCTCCCTTCGCTGGTCCTCTCACCCTTCACTGGACCCCGCTTACTGGTCTCCTCTTTAGTGGTCTCCCATTACACGTGTTCGGAATCCGGACACCCCTTGCGCGACATAGGTGACACCTCTTCTGAACCCAGGCACCACTTGCATGAAATCCGTAGTACTTCTTCTGAGCCCAGACACCCCTTGCATAACATCGGTGACATGTCTTCTGACCCCAGACACCCATTAAGGGACATCGTTGACACCTCTTCTGAACCCAGACACCACTTGCATGACATCGGTGACACCTCTTCTAAACCGAAACACCCCTTGCATGAAATCCGTAGTACTTATTCTGAGCCCAGACACCCCTTGCATAACATCGGTGGCATGTCTTCTGACCCCAGACACCCATTAAGGGACATCGTTGACACCTCTTCTGAACCCAAACACCAAATGCGCGACATCGCTGAATCCGAGCGCCTGTTGCACGACGTCGGTGACGCATCTTCTAAATCCGAACGCGTGTTGAGCAAATTCGCTGGCATGTCTTTTGAATTTGAACGCCCTTTGCGCGACATCGGTGACACTTCTTCTGACGGTCTCGACGCGGTCAGGCACCTCGTCTGAACACGGACGCCTGCTACTCGACTTCTAGGAAAGGCCAGACGAATGAGCAGACGGAGGGACGGACGGACAACCGCTAACTCCTTTATATATAGTAGGATATCCAGATGCATTGGACGTTCGCAAATGCCAGTGATGGTTTTCCAAAATCCGATAATTTTGACCTGTCTGACTCCTCTCGATCAGGAAGACCCGTAACATTTGACAACGACATGCTGATGGCAGAATTGGAGGCGAACCCTTGTCAAACAGCGGAGCAACTTTCGAATACTCTCAACGAACCTAAATCAACCACACATTTTCATCTAAGCCAAATTGGCAAGGTATGGAGAGCAGGTGTTTGGGTACCGCACGATTTATCCGCAGAGAACCATGCAAACCGATGAACGCTTTGCAACGCACTGCCTCAGCGACTCCGTACAGACCGTTCTCTGATCGATTCATCACAGGAGACGGAAATTGATCTTGTACGATAACCGGAAGCGCGAAAAGCAGTGGCTTTCCAAAAATGAACAACCAAGAAGTATTGCGAAGCCGAATATTCATCTCAGAAAGGCACTCCTCTGTGTTTGGCGGAATATCCGTGGAATTGTCCACTTTGAAGTGCTTAAGTCTGGACAGGCCGTTGACGCAGACCTTTACGGTGAGCAACTGGATCGAGTGAACCAAGCCTTACTGGGAAAGTATCCGACACCTTCGGATTATCACTTATTCCGGTCTCTACAGCATTTTCTTAAAGGCATGGATTTTTAAAGTTTGTAGGATATTCAACATGCTATGTCCACTTATTTTGCTCAAAAAGAAAAACCACGACAGTTTTATTGCTCAGGTATTGAAGATTTCCTCGTTAGTTGGAGAAAGGTTGTTGATAATGATGGTGATTACATTGTTGGCTGAAATGAAGTTTTGTTGAAAATTTGTTCAATTGAAATCAAGGTTGAAAAACGACATTACTTATTGGATGGATAAAGGATAAAGGATAAAGGACGGCGTTATTCAATCCCCTTTGGGATGCGCACGCATTCTGTTCCTACGGGATGTCGTGGAGGCGAGTTGAATGCGTATTTGGCCATACAATGACTTGCCGTGGCCAGGCGATGAACATATCAGCGCTTTATCCTGCGCAGACAAGTTTGGTACCAATTCACCGACCCCGGAGGGATGGAAGGCCTGGTTGGCCTGGGCGCGGAATCC
>OX375865.1:68707033-68843879 GCA_947359475.1 Heligmosomoides polygyrus bakeri | reverse complement strand
AATTATGTTTCTGAAGATTGAGCACTTCGGATTGGGACTCTCATGATCTGTTTCTCGACACGTAGGGAACGGGCACTTTGGAGAATAAGTCGCGTGCATGCGATTGAGGGTGGATGCCCGTTGGAGCAGTGAAGATCCTGCGCTACCATATCCCGCTGCACCAATCTACATAATAAAACAATTTTTACTGTAATAAAAGTAAAAAAGCCTAAAGAAGAAAGGAGGAAGAATGGGGTTGTTCTATCACGGGGTTTGGGAGCGAGGCCCCCAACCAGATGTTTGGCGGCCTATCGGCCGCCAAACATCTGGTTGACAAAAACTATATCGCGCCATATCTCATTATCAACTGTGGTTATATTGTGTAGATTAGACATTGGATCCGACACAGATACGGATATTTTAGAATTTGTCATTTTTCAATTCCAGTTAAAAAGAGTATGCGGATAATAAGATTTTGGAGAAGCTCCGGATCTTGGAATGATTCAGATAAGAGTAGCCTTAACAGGAAAGATTTTCAGATGATCCAAATAACTGTTTTTTTTTTTGTCTTCGGACTTCACATCGGATATCCGAATCGGATAGGATATCAGTTTTCTCATCAAAAATCAGTTATCTGAATTTTCTGATAATTCATCTGCCGAAAATGGTCCCTATCCAATCACCCTAGGATCCAAGCTTTTCAAAGATGCCATTATTCACAAGTCCTTTTTAAACAGGGTTTGGAAAAAAAATTACGAATCCGAATTATCCGAGTCGGCTCCGGATCCAATGTCTAGTGTGGATCTCTCATCACATCGTGCGCCTTACATCGTCACTATATATACTGTTAAATATAATTGGCACAATGAATTATTGAATGAATGAATATAATGTATGTAAACTGATGATGGTCCGAGTTATTCAATCCCCTTGTGGGGTTCGCCATGCATTCTACATTTGTGGGGTAGCATGGAGGTGGTAGTGCGGTCATGTTCTGCACAAGTAAATTTTCTATACTTCTCACAAGGAGAACCTCCAAACATGCAGTGAGCTTCTGCGATGCAATTTTTACACGATGAAGGGTCCCCTGTGGAGAGTCCAAACCCATAGTTAATTTTTTCGGAATGCTCTTCTGTGTTCGAAAAAAAAGCTTGTGAGAACGTGAGCGAAGTTTATTACGACCTGCTGCCAGCCCACCGAGTGTGGTTGGGTTTTTGCATTTTGAGATTTATCGTCAGTGAGACCCTTTATCCCCATTTCCAACACATTTTTGAACAAAAACGAATGACGTTCATGAGAATCATATAGCTCTGCAGTATAAAAGTAGATCACAGGCAGCGTACCTTTGCAAGATGGTTCTAAGGTGATGCAGATCGGAAAAGCACTTTTGTTTCAGGTTTACTCAAGAACTGGAAGAAGGTGGTAATCAGTAGGGGAGAAATCTGGGCACAAGGAGTGTTAATTAGGATCTGGAGGCCTAACAGCGTTAATTTCCTGCGGATAAGTTCTGAACTGTGAGACTGAATGTTAACGTTAAATAGCACCTTTCTCGTCAAACTTGTCGTGCATTTCATACAATGCGGCTGAAGCTGAAATGTCGCACGCCATTATCTCTTTTAGAACGTGTCGTTCCGTTGATCAGCGAATGGATCCAGTGGGCGTCGGGAACCTCCATTCGCATGTCAGCACAATTCAGCAGATCCTCCTCGCTTAAGAGGCACGGGCTACGTCAAGATATTGTTCAGGGCTCCAACGAAGAACTGCGACCAACGCGTTGATGGCGCACTGTTGTTCTTTTGACCCGCGGAGTCGAATCGGTTAAGTCTCTTGTCCGGCGGGTGTCGTCCAAACGCATTCCACATCCCCAACCCACATAATTTTCGACGGCTTTGCCTAACAAACGATCTGTGTTACAACAACGTTGTCTCCTACGAAGCGCAAGTGGTGCAAGCAGGCCGTCGATCGTTACTCCCATGTGTTTCCATCCTTTGCTTGTTACAACACTTTCGAAGGTGGCGGAGAAGAGCTTCGAAAATCTGGTGTGCCCCTTCCCACCCCTCCCCTTGTTGTTGACATTGACGTCATTGTAGAAAAGAGAAATTTGTACATTGTACCTGGATAGAACACCTTATCTGACGAGGGCTTCGATGCTTCAGATTCGACAGAGGCGAATGATTTTCCATGTCGATAGACATAAGGCAGCGGCAGGTGTACGTACTCTCGTGATACTTCGATGATTTTCGTCACGGTGCATGAGGCAATCGTGCTGAAATCTCTCCGAAATCGTGCTTGTTTCCATGGCTGTCCTTCGCCTTGCCTTCTGCCGATTCCCTTATGGATGAAAACTCTTTGACCACGAACACAAACAGATTCGCGTTTTTGCCGATGTGGACGTCTTCCTTCTTGTACGAGTTGCGAACAGCACAGAGAGGGAGTAGCATCTTTATTACTCAACACCCCTTTATATACACTCTCCCTACTGCTATCACTATCTCTATCACTGCTCTATCCCCGCACTTCACACTTCCTTCCATTCCTCATCTACCGACTCCCTCACATCCCCCCGTAGTGACCGTCCAGGTCACTCAATTTAGTGAACTCGGGTGGAGGTTCAGTTCACCCTACATCCTCCACCCTTTTACTTACACTTGTAAAACATTTATTCCACAACATTTATTCACTGTTTCATGATATCACTGGGGGCCGCCCCCCGCTTCCCGTTCATTGCTCTGTCGCGAGCGGGACCGAGACCTGGACCGCAAGCGAGAGCTGGAACGGGAGCGGGAGCGGGTACGGGAGCGGGTACGAGAACGGTTGCGACGTCGACGATGGCCTTCTGCGGGGCTTCCTGACCGCCCGAGGCTTCTTCCAGCATTTGCCGCCCGGCTCCATGCCTTCACGGCTGCTATCGTCCATGGCCCTGGCGGGCCCCAACGCCGGGGTCTTCTGGGCTTTCTCCTTTTCCACGTCATGGTCGGCTGCTGCTGCTGTTGCTGCTGCTGCTGCGGTGTTGGTGGTGGCGCCACCGCAATAACCGGCACCATACTTGATGCTTGTGGCAGCGGCGGCGCCACCATGATCACGGCTGGGGGGCCCGCTGACGGGGCGACCAGTTGCCCCGTCCCCCCTCCTACGAACGGCCACTGCATCGGAGCTGGACTCCACATGAAAATGCCACCATACTCAGACTCACGGGTTATATACCCTTGCCCAACCTTATCTTCCTCTATCACGTCTAATGCTATCCTATTTACTCTTCTCTTCTTCTGATCCTGTATATAATCTTTCATTCGTTCAGTCTCTTTTCTCTTACGAGTCGATCTCCGCACTTCCTGCGATTCCATCGCTACCTCTGAATCGGTCAGTTTTTCCTTCCCTTTCCTCTCCATTCTTTTCAATTGATAGTCCTCTATCTCCTCCCATTTCATCACTCTCTCCTTCATTTGATTCACATGCACCTTCCGTTGCCCCGTTCCTACATTTACTTCGTATATGTTTGTTCCGCAAATTTTTACAATTATTCCGGGGATCCACCTATCCCCCGTGTTGGCATAATTCCGTATATATACTTCCTGGCCAACTCTAAAGTTGCGCTCTCTTTTCCCTTTATCGTACCACTCTTTCATCTTCGCCAAATATCCGCTCATAGGCTTCTCCTTTTGTTCAGCTTTAATGATATCGAGGGTTGTTCTAAAATTGCGCCCTTGCAACATTTCCGCGGGCGATTTCCCTGTCGCCCTGTGTGGGGTCACTCGGTATTCAAACAAGAGATCCAATACCGAGTTTTCTTCGGTCTTATTTGACCTCAATCCCTTGTACAATATACTTTTAAACGTTTGTACGAACCGTTCCGCTTCCCCATTTGAGTTGGGATGATACGGCGGTGTGAAGATTTGTTCAATTCCTCTACTTCCGCAATACTCTCGAAACATCTTAGAGGAGAACGGAGGTCCGTTATCGGACACCAACTGTTCTGGCAATCCATTCCTGCTGAAAATCTCCTTCAACTTAGCTATCGTCCTTTCCGCAGTCGTGGCTCCCATCCGTACAACCTCGGGCCATTTCGACTTCGCGTCTACGACTACTAACCACTTACTACCATTTGCTTCGCAGAAATCTATGTGCAGCCTTTGCCACACTTTTTCTGGCTCCTCCCAGGGGTGTAGCGGTGTGCGTACTGGGTCCCTACCCAAAGCGGCACATATGTGACATCCTTTCGCCACTCTTTCAATCGCTGCATCCATTCCTGGGAACCATATTTTCATTCTTGCCAAGCTAACCATCCGATTGCGGCCATAGTGGCTATTATGGAGAATTTTCAACACTTGGGCTTTAAATTGATCAGGGATCACTACCCGACTGTCCCATAATATACACCCTCTATGTATCGACAACGCCGCCCTCCTTGCCGCAAACGGCTTCAACCAGCTGTCCTTCACCTCCTTCGGCCAACCTTCACGAATATACTTCTCAACTACCCTTAGCACCTTGTCCTCCTTAGTGGCTTGTGCTATTTCTTTTTCCGTCATCGGAAGTCCATCCATTACTTCATCAGTCACCTGTCGCACCCGTATTTCATCAACTATCATTTCGGCACTCGGCAACTCTCTTGGATCCGGCAATCTCGACAACCCATCCGCGTTGCCGAACTCCTCGGTCTTCCTATATTCAATATCAAAGGAATAGGCCATTAACCTTAACCCCCAACGATGCAGTCTTTTCGCTGCTATTATGGGCAGGCCCTGTTCCAAAGCTTCCTTTGATGTGAGCTCTTCACGCTCAAGTAATCGCTTTCTGGTTTCCACCGACGCCAACCCTCCGATGAACACCATGGTCACCATGGCGTCTCGATGATCCTTTATTTTCTCAAAGCTGCATCCATTTGCAGCTTGTTGAAGCTCCGCATAGTACTCGTGCAGAGCTTGCCCTGGCTTTTGCACTTTGGACATCAAGCCAAAGCGTTCAGCCAGGATCAGCTTCTTCGGCTGATAATGCTTCTCCATCGCGGCGCGCAGCTCCTCCAGGCTCACGTCCTCCAGCTCGCGACCCTGAAGTAGCGACTCGAGTAATTCATAATTAGAATTACCAACCTCCTGTAAGAAAATTAAACGCTTATCTTTTTCCTCCGTCACTTTGCGGAGCACTAGGAAGTTGGTGAACTGCTTCCACCAGGTCCGCCAGGACGTGCCCGGCACATATGGGCCGGGAGTGCGGCCGCGGTAAGCTTCCCAGCTACCGCCTACGTCCATCGTCGCTGGCGTCCCTGGTGTCTTCTCCACTGCAGTCTTGACTGGGTCAGTCATCTTCTTCGCCGCTCAGATTCTCGTTTCTTCTCGTTTTTTTGTCGTTGTCTGTCCGTCGACGCGTTCTTCTTGGAGTTCTGACTGATCGCCAGTTGCGAACAGCACAGAGAGGGAGTAGCATCTTTATTACTCAACACCCCTTTATATACACTCTCCCTACTGCTATCACTATCTCTATCACTGCTCTATCCCCGCACTTCACACTTCCTTCCATTCCTCATCTACCGACTCCCTCACAGTACGGAAAGGTGATCTGGTCTTGAACTGGAACTCATGTAACCTGTTTATCCTGGAGGAAAGCTAGACGGAAGGTTGAGGAAGACTTTGAAAGGGAAGGAAATCATTCCATTTGAGTTGCTTCGTCGAAGCTACAATCTTTCGATACGTCGAGGTCGTCACAGTACTCATGGTTTTATACCACTGCAGCGGGAGCTAGACCACACTGGGTCAACGTGCCTTCCTTAAACTGTTTATATTCTATGTAATGGTAACAAGGTCTTAACACCAGTTTTACAGGAATCTCATTCTGACTCCATCAATACGTTGGCTTTCATGAGGGATGGTCAACACCTTATATCCGGCGGTTCTGACGGCTTAGTGAATATATTCAACGCGGCTTTTTCGAAGGAGGACCAGGCTTTGCAAAGCACATGTTCGGTTTGTTGTCATTTCCATTTTCAGACATACTTGGTGTCTCACCGATTGTCCCCTTTAAGGTTGGCTCTTCGATTAATCGCGTTGGTTCTCTGTCGAAACGTCTCATGTATGCTTGCACCGATGACAACAAATGCTCAGTGTTTCTTCCGAATGCTCCCGACGACGTGGACTACTTGTTCATGTGAGTACGTTCCTCCATTTTCTTTACTTAGCAACCTTACTCCTGTGTACAGGCGGAACGGAACAGAAGGGCGGTTCTTAGTGGACGCGTTGAAGGGCGGTGTTGACGAGCGTCCTGTTGCTCTCGTTGAATGCGACGCCGAAGGGACAGTGAGTTTTCATCTGGTTGTGTTTTGCGCTGTAATACGTGAATATGGATCAGGAGTATTAGGGGGCTCACTTTAGCTTTACGTGCGAACAGTTTCTAAAGATGGAAAGCACTCCGAGGTGGTCATGGAATGGAAGGGTCATACGGACATTGTTCGTAGTGCGGCTTTCAACAACCACCTGTTGGTGACGGGTGGGGAAGATGGCAAGATCGTAGTAAAGAATGTGGACTTAAGGTATGTTGCTTGCGTGTCCTCTTCTTTCCTTGAACATATGGATTGCACTTCTGCAGTTCTAGTTGAGCTCTTCTTTTGAGTTTCTGTTCTGTTAGGGCGTATGTGATCCTGTACATCCAAAACATGTTTCCTCTTTAACGTTCGGTTGAAGGACTACTCCCCCTCCAAACATTTGGTGCAGGAGTAAACCCGCTGCATGTAGGTATTGCTGCTGCTTTGTCCATACTTCTTTAATCTGGAATAAGTCGTGCGTGTTTCAAAGTGATATCTCTGGGCAGCCTTATTTTAGTTCCCCACCGAACAGCGAATTACAAAAGCAAAGCGTCTAGTGCCACACTACTGCAACGTAATTTCCTGTTGTAGGCCGGAAGGAGGGAAGCCGGAGAAGAAGAAGGAAAAGAAAGAGGATGGCAAGCATATATCTGAGAAGACGAAGGATAGAAAGGAGAAGAAGAAGGACAAGAAAACCGGAAATCCTTATTGATAGTTGTTGTTAGTGTTGGTTACCGTCGCACCTTGCGTGTTTTGTTTTCATTTTCGATCTCTTTGTTATCGGTTTGATTAATTTCTGAATTCTTGCGGTATTTTCAAAGCACTTTCAAATGTTTCTGTCCGACATCTTCTGTTAATAAGTCGTCTGGATGACGTTGGTGGTTACTTTGTCGTGCATTGGTTTCTTGCCTCAACAGATCTAGTTTTCGTTGCGTCGATGTTGTCTTCCTAGGTTCCTAACTGCAGTTTCTGTTGAATGTTCTCCATCTGCTTCAATTTCTTGATGTTGTCGTGCAAATAAGGACTTTTGAGTTCAGTTCGTTCTCGCTGACAATGTGAGGACCTCTTTTAGTGTGCTGTGCCAAAAGGATTTATGTAAGCAAAACCCATCCGGTTGCAAAATTGTTCTGCGATAGAGTAGTACTGCTTCCAGTGTTCTGAATATTGTAGCCTTGGCCTTACTAGTGTCACAGGACTCCGTACTCAGAAATGTGTTGCACCGGCGGACTAAATGACCTAACATTGGACGAGTGGTACAGGAGCCGCGTGACAGTGAAATAGCGCGGTCATTTGGCTAGGAATGCTATCAAAATTCTTCAAGAGCCGCTGAAGTGCTAGGGTGTTTTTGTTCTGGACGAGCTACTGTGTTCCATATAGTACAGCTATATTGCAATGACCGAAGCCTCGCGGATGTTGAGAATCGGGCGGTCCTTACCAACTCGTCGTAAACTTCTGGCACTGTATTGAAGTTGGGTGGCACATATTGAAGGGAGACAACCGACAGGATTTCACAGAAATCATGTGGCACAGGGACGCTCGGCGCTATGGTATTTGGGGGTGTCATCTTATAAAAAGTGCCACCAACACGAAAAAAAAGAAAAAGAAACGAGACACACTGGTAGTAGAGGAAACACACAGCTTTGTCCTGTGCTCTCCCTCGCTGACGCAGAACCAACAACGGCTGTTAATACGAGGTTTCGTCTTACCACGACAGCACAACACCGGGCTCAGCGCCCTGCACGCTGGGCTCCACCGTCTCTGACGTGAGACGATATGGCAACCGATGACGGGCACGCAGATCCTGCCGGTAGTACATGGTCTCAGTGATTCAAGACAAGGGCAGCTCGAGCATGGCACGCCAGGAGACTGCCTTATGCTTGCTACCTATGACGTCAGAACAGCCACCACAGAGGGCGAGTTACACGGTCTTCTAGTAGCGCGAGTGCGTGTCAAGTTCCATGTGATCGCCCTGGAGGTGATCAATGCTCTGAGGAGCGGCGTATGCCATTTGAGAGACGGAACCCTCGTCATTCGTGAAGAGGAAATTCCATGGCACAGTGTGGGAGACGTAGCATCTATCTGTCGAACAACATTCTCCCAAAATGAGTGTGTGAAGAGCGTTCAAATAATGAGAAGCAGTCGGGAATTAGCGATATTCACTTAAAACATTCAGCGTGTACTGGAACTTTGATACTGTAGCAGAGCGATGAGCCTTTGGAAACTGGGGCTTCATGGACAGTATAAAAGCCTTCTCAAATATTGGGGAAGTCAACGAAGGTCAAGCGGTGATGGGACTCGAGGCAAGTAGTCGTGATTCGTTCGCAACTGAAATGCCAGTTACGACGACAGCCGTGCAGCGAACGGCTGACTAACTGGCATTTGGAAGTGCCCTGCGAGGACTCTTGAGAGCGCAGGGAGAACTGTCGAGTCTAACAGCTGTTGTTCAAAAGCTAACAAGGAAGTGATGACAGGTTGAGCGCGCTTTCAAATCAGATGTATTAGATGGTCGCAGTCCCTGCCGTTTTTTGCAACGATTCATTGCGGATTTCGCCGGCGGTCTCTTGCATAGCGCTATACAGCTTTCGAAAGAGAATGACTTGCTCTATCAGATCATGTATTGCATTTCGTTTTTCATTCTGAATTTTGTCAATTTTAAGGTCGTTAAAGTGAAAAAGTAAAAAAGTGGCCATCTGCGCAGTCGTTCTCTCCGCTTAGTTTGGATTTTTTCATAGCACTTGGAAGACAATTTTCTGCACTACAAGAATACGTGTTGGTCCTATTTGCTCACTTCTCCTTTATTGATTTTTAGGCCATCAAATTGGGACGTCCGAAGGAGAGGAGTTGTTTTTACCGACAGCTCCTGCTTTGTGGTAGGACTTTTTTGCTCGGTGTTATAGGTCGGTCGAAAGAGAATGTCTTGCTCTATAAGAATTTGCGTCGCATTTATTGGCCCATGTGAATTTCTGTCAAATATCAACCAAATTCCAAAAAGAGAAAAATCATCTTCACCAACAACCTCTCGTTGTTCAGTTGTTGATATTCGACAGAAATCACCATGAGCCAATAAATGCGACACAAATTCTTATCGAGCAAGATATCCTCTTCCGAACAACATATAACACGAAGCAACAAAGTTCAACCACAGAACCGAGCTGTCGGTAAAAATTCGGACGTCCCAATTTGATGACCTAAAAATCAATAAAGGACAAATGGGCAAATAGGACCAACACGTATTCTTCTAGAACAGAACATTGTCTTCCAAATGCTATGGAAAGCTGAGCGTAAAATTCCAAACAAAGCGGAGAGGTGCAACTGTTGGCGACGGCCACTTTTCACTTTAACGACCTAAAAATTGACAAAGTTAAGGATGAAAAAAGAAACGCAATACATGCTCTAGCGCTGTGCAAGAGACCGCCGGTGAAGTCCGCAAGGAATCGTTGAAAAGAACGGCGGGGCTTATGGGACAACCTAACATATCTTTGGCGGCTGCGAACCCTGATTCCAAATGTGTGTCTCATAAGGACAGAACTCTCATCTGGTAAGGACATTGAATGGAGTTGTGGACCTTTTTCACTTCGCTTCGTGGGCCCTTCGCCTGCGCGCAGTCCGCCGATCACCGTCGCGGAGCCTCGAGTGGGCTGAAAGCAGCGCTCCGGGACGTTGCTTCAACGCGTAGCGTTCATAGCGCGCTGTGTTGCGCGCCGCGAGGGGAGGGAGGAGAACTCCGAGGTCCGGCGCTTACCCACGTGCAGCGTTGAATGCGGCCATGAGGCGATGTCCCGTTGAAGCAACCTCTGCCCCTGGAAGCACTGCCAGTGCCGACCCAGCAGTGGTGGCGCAGTGAAAAGCAAGCGGACGAAAGCCTCCGTGGTCGGTGAATTGGTACCAGACTTCTCTGGGGAGGGAGAAACACTGGCTTCTTCACCGGCTGACCACCGCATGTTTTGTATTGGGCAAATATGCATTCAAACTGCCCAAACAGACATCCCGTAGAAGTGGAATGCATGGCGCATCTCAAGATGGAGTGATTGACGCCATTCTTTATCCTTTGTGCTGCATGGAGTGTTAAGGCTTTGAAAAAAGGGATGTTGTGTTTCGAATTCACTCTGTGAATGCTCCAGCCGTTGTCGGTGGTTGCTGTGGGAACGAGATGTTAATTTACTGCCGCAATTCTCAATCAGTCACTTGCTTATTCACTCACTTTTCTCCAACTCATTATCGGCAGCTGGTTGGAGACGTTACCGTGGAGACTTGCGCCGATTCTCATACATCCCATTCCACTCTCTGCCGAATATCGCCTATCGCCTATTCTGCGGTAAATAACCGTTCTGTAGATATTTCTGCGTCGCTCATTTAGGTATCAGAGCAGTACTAATGTCAAAAATCCTTCTCCTCGCCGTCGTTTTGGCTACGGCGTTGGCGAAACCGCAGAACGTTACGGTGGAAATAGGAGAGGTTACGTGCGGAGGGGACGACTACCTCGATAACCTCAAGCTGCAGGTTTGGGACAAGGACATCTGTGAGTTTTTTTCTGCAAGCCCTGTCGTCGAAATGGGTCCAGTCTTTTAGCGTTTCAGTGACCGACGACCTGCTCGGGGAAATGTACTTCAACGCATCGCATCCTCCTCGTAACATCTCCTTCGTGGCGAGGGAGGACGAGTTCCTCACAATGTCGCCATACCTCATATTCCAGCACACCTGCAATGGGGTAAGTGCTTTCGTAGTGAATGTCTACTCGTGGTTGAAGAAAGACTTCATGGGTAGCTGAGTTTCAGATGAACATTAGGAAAAAGAATAAATTACGGCGTCAGTCAATCCCTTTGTAAGGTGCACCGAGCACTCTACTTTTCAGAATATCGCAGAGTAAACTCATATTCATGATAGGCCTGCTAGATAACTTACGGTGGTAGTTGACGAATAAGTTAGTGTTTTCTCCTTTCCAGACAGATCATCTACCAACTCAGTGGAAGATGGAATCATTAAATGGTCTGGGCGGGATCCGAACTATGGACATTGGATTATGGTGCACGCAATAGTCAACACTTCCTTCGATTGCGCTACACACGTCCATTGTGCTGATCTTATCTTGCGCGACAGCCCCATTTTTTCCGTCTTCATTTAGCTCTCTCAAGCTCGGTATTCTTCTTTTTTAACTAGCTGGCAACTTTCTTCGGGGCTCGGAGAGAAGATGAAGTTGGCAGTGTGGGAATCCTCTGCTTCTCAGATGATGCTACCACAGGGAATAGGACAGGGAGTGGCGTTATTTGGAAGCCTTAGTCGAATTAGATGTATACTGTGGACTTGATCACGAATGATGATTGATTTTCATTCAAATTTGAATATTCGAATGTTCAAAAAATCGCATATTTCGGATGTATATGAATACTGGTACTGAGAAAAACCGCCCTTTTCGGATAAATTTGAATTCGAGTATTCGAAATTTGTGAGCATTCGAAACGATCTGAATATTCGAAACAATGTCGAGAGCACAACCAGAGGGGGGGGGGGGCAGCTGGAGCGACTGATCTCAGCTGATGCCATTCCTATTCCAGTAAAAGATCGGAGGATGGCCTCCACCGTGACCAGATCGCAGAGGTGAATTTTGACCATTTAGTACGTTACTAACCCCTTCACGACAATGTCTGATAATACCGCCCCATGCTTACTAGCGGCATTTGTACGAGACGTAGCAATTTGTCCTTAGCAAATATTACTTGTTCCTATAGAACACAATGACCAATTAATTGGTAATGTAGTTTCTTGGCTCCGTGTTATCAACAAAGAGTTTTGCCATTTCTGGCGTGTTGGCAGGCGAAAAACGCTTTGTAGCGAAGGAGTCAAGAGAGACTTCGCTGCTTGTCAGTAGGGGTATGCGTTTTGCAGTATTTCATATTTCCTGGTCTTCATATGCCGAATAGGTACTTGGCGGGCTGGTGCCCCCATCGGCATTGCTCGTGCCCATCACTCATCATGGTTTCTGTGCTCTCCGCAGCGCATGCAGTTAGACCTGCCGGACTCCGCCCGTAGTTCTCTCCCTCCCTGGGTCATCAGCGGAGGAGAGCGCGGAACTATACAAAAGAAGGAGCTTCGGTGTCCAGCTGTTATAACTTACCCGCTCAAACAAGGGAAGGGTCTGAAGGTCTGTACGGGGGGAGCGAGTTATATAGGGAAAATCCTCACCCCTCAATTAGTATAAAAGTGTGGCTATTTTTTGCCAAGTAGTTAAACCCAAGAAGTAGGGGGTCTTTGAAGTCACAATGGAATACGGCGCATCACGAGTTTGGGGATCTTGTACGCCCGCGATGCCTCTGCCGGCACGCGGCTCGGAGCGCAGTGGACGCTGATGTTGCTTCTTACTTACTTTGATACTTTGATGGTCCTTTGTCGGCTGGAGGTCTTCTCAGCGGGACCACAACTCTTCCAGACCGCTCGATCTCTGGCTGCTTGCATCCAGTGAGGCAGACTCCGCTCTCTGAAAGATCTTGAGAATGAGTCTGCCCATCGCGTTGGCGGTCGTCCCAGTGGTCTCTTATGGTCTCTCGGAAGCCATTCTGTGACACGGAGACTCCATCTATCGTCCTTTCGTCGAAGCAGGTGTCCGGCCCAGCGGTATTTGGACTTGTTGCTGATGTTGCTTCACGCGAGGAAATTCGGGGGTTCGGTTTTTGCTGCAGCACTTTGCATTTCAACTGATTGGTTGGGATTTATGGGTTCTAACGTCTATACCATTTTCAGATGTTTTTTGCGCATTTTCTAGCTGTACGCTGTGAAGAGTACCTTTCTTACGACTTGTCTATTACTGAGCGGTTTTCTAACCACAAGACAATGAGAAAGCTATTCAATGATGTATAAACGTTCAATACCTTCGAAGTCCTTTAGTATGCTGGCCATCCGGCTTGATTTCTTATCTGGAAAGTTTCTTGTCTAAGGGTAGGCCACACTTCAGCGTGAGCAGGTGGATCACTACTCGAGCATCGGCGGACATTGTTGGTGTTAAGTTTTAGAAAACCTTCAGCAGACCCCTAATCAGCCGTGAGGAGCTTGTAGCTTTATACGCTGCTCGTATTGAGACCAGTGCTGCTTCATGCAATTTTTTGCATGATGAACACTGATGTTGAACATTTATACACAACCATGTTGAATACCACAGCACGCAACTGGAAAATTAGGCAAAAAAATCTCTGAAATTGGCATAGACGTCAGAATCCTCCAAATCTCAACCAGTCAGTCAAAGTGCAAAAACGCAGCAGCGCACAATAACGCTTCAGACCCTTCTCTTGTAAGATGCTTTGCCGGTGAGACGCGGCCAGCAGCCCATTAACTACCGCTAAATAATTTTGAAAAGAAGAATAACATGTGTTATATGTGTTTATGTGTTCCCTCCCATATACAACCCTCATTTGGGTACTTATGCTGTTTTTGCAAGCAGGCATACAGCTCCTTTCTAACCTTTTTCATACAGGAAATCTTGATCCATCGCCTTGTCATTATTGATATGGCGGTAGCCGCTTCTAGGGAATTTTCTTGGCGTACAAGTACGGAAGCATGTCATCCTCCATCTCGCTTTTCTTCATGGCACAACACATGTCCTGACAAAGAAAGGAAAGTCAACTAGCACGGTGGCAGTACTGAGGGACAGAGTGGGTGTGGAAGTGTCAGCTTCCTCAAAACAAGCCGCGCTCCTGAAAGCTGACATGTTTCACCCATGGTTAGGTTCACGTAGTGCAGCGGTACAGAAGGAACTACTCAGCACACCGTGCCTGCACAGCAGGGGTGTGCGTAAATGAAATTTGAAATTTCGTAAGGCGTAAATCGTAATTACGAAAAAATCGTCGTAAATCGTAAATTGTAAGAGTCTGGACCGTACTCCAATAAACTAAATTTCCTGAGGCTTTTTCTGCTAACTTAATTTCTCATGTTAATCAGATGTGGTTCAATATTGATTTAACTGTCGTGTTACTTTCAGCTTAAGCTGAACAGTTTTCTTACGAAACTATTTCTTCTTTCACGGCTTCCTGCTAGTAAAACACCTTTCAAACCAAACTTTACACGTTTCAGGAAAGTCGAAAAAACTCTAAATTCAAAAACTTTGCTTAAGCCTATGCATGGCATTCCAACAAAAACTTGCCTCGCTTGAATATTCATAAAATTCCTAACTTACTACCAATTTGTTTAGCTTTCATATAAATCTAGGATTATGCAGAAACAACGGCGAAAAAATCGCTGTCAAAGCTAAAAATTAAAAAAAAAGTTTTACGCTTGACGATCGTGCCGGTTTCCTGTTCTAGCCTGCACTTGTAGGATTTCGAAAACTTCATAATATTGCTCTACTATTTATTAACTCCCTGCACTCCCTCGGGGTACTCTTCGCCAGCTCTGTAACGAACGTTTCTCTCGGAGCGCCTGCAGCATCGTAATTGGATTATATAGGGCGAATACGATAAACTCAATCACACCACCGAAATTGGAGATCGAAACTGTCAAATCCACATCGACCCATTCTTGAAGTGCTCTATTTTGTCGTACTTTTTATATCAATTTGTTCAACCCTATAACGAACAATGCAAACCGGTAGAAACATTGGTACATGTTGCGAAGGTGACCAGCATTGGAGGTGGGAGCGCGCTAGCCAATAATAACCAGAGACCAGACCGAACACGTGCCACCCGATCGGAGTACCGACTGTACATACACGCTCTCTCTAAATGACATGTCCATTCAATGCGGTCTAATTCGATGGGGCATTTCCGTCTAACAATGCTGCCCGTCTTCGCGACATACACCGATACATTAGAGGTTTCCCTTTCCATACGAATGTAGCAAATTTCGAGGCCCCGTTTCCAATCACAAATGATGTTCGATCGTGAATTTGCGTCAATTCTATTCGGTAGGGTTAGCATGTATCTGTCGCAAACAAATTGACTAGAGGGCTGGAGTGGAACAACCTTCGTCAGTATGAATGCGATGTGTCCTGCTAGCTCTGGACCGGGAACGGAGGACTCCAGCCTCTCCTGCCTCCTAGACAGGAGCTTATCCCACCATATCATACTATATTGTAACCCGCTAATCGATGACTCATAAATTAGTCATAAAATCAGGGAAAAAATAACGGGAAAATCGGAGGGAAAATTACGGGCAACGAAAATAAAGGGGAAAAATACAGATTATTCCTATGTGTCTGGGAACTTCAGCCCTGGGGGTAATCGAAGTCACTGAACACGAATCTGAAGTTCGTTTTTAAAGTGTCGATCGCCATCAATCGATATTGATCAAATTAACGATCAGTACCAATAACGGGAAACCAGGTCCAGTCAGGGCTGCCAGTAGTGTTGGACCAGTACAAGTAGTGGGATGAGTTCCAGTAAGGGGGGACAAGTAGTGGGGACGCTGTTAGTAGCGGTCCTGCGTGAAACAATCTCAGTTCATCATAGCGTTAGAAGCGATGGGAATCCTCGGTTCTGACCAAATGGGCTTTCGTCGTGCGACCAAAATCGTTCAGACGCTTCGTATCTGTCGAAAATATCGATTTTTGCCTGAGGTTAACCTTTGTGGACGAGGAGTGAAGGTGTCTGCAGTCAAGTTGGCGCTAGAGTATTCAAATATTGCATATTGTACTGCTAGGGAGAGAAGAAAGCTGCATTAGCAGAGCAGCTAGCTTGATCTGATTCTCCTTAGCTTAGTGATACTGCAACGTCGCGCGAGGCACGGCGATTGGCGTGACGGAGCACGCGTTTTCTAATATTGTATTGCACTTGTTTCTCCTCTTGAACCTGTCCGGTTCCAATTGGGAGCCCTTACAATGTCAGTGAAATGGGAAAGTTGGTTAAGTGAAGAGAAAAGTCGGATTCGTGAAGCCTGTGCACAGGACGGCGTTGGCTAACACTGTAACGCATCAGAGGCCGGATTCATCAACAATTAACTCGTGGGTATGCGGGTGATAAGTGGTAGAGATAAGATAAGAGCCAGGCAGAGATAACGCAAGAGACGGAGACGCAGGCTTCATTGTGGGTATCTCTACCCCTTATACCCGCAGGTTAGTCGTTGATGAATCCGGCCCCAGATCATCAAGAATCAACTCTAAAGGGAAGTGGGAATAAGCCACATATAAGCGGGGACCATTAGAGTTGGCACATCTTTATAACCCACTCCACCCACTCCAAACAAATTTGAGCGACACTTGGTTGTTGATCAAAGATCATATTTACGAAAATTTACGATTTACGACCCAAAATGTCGTAAATCGTAAAAAATTTGACAAAAATAGCCGTAAATCGTAAATCGTAATTACGCACACCCCTGCTGCACAGATCTTGGAAGTCTGGGAATTCCAGGCCGAGGCCAATACCGGCGAGCCCCGTCTACGAGTGGCTGTTCTTTCAGACGTGTGTTCGCTCGCGACTGAACATTCCCAGCGACTACGTCGGCAGCGTGTACGAGAACCACCACGTGGACCTGAACTCGACGGCGTTCGACGACTCCAAGACGTGCTGAGGCGTGGTGGCGCCCCTGTCCCCAGTCCGCTCTGGTCGTCACCAATGCTGCCTTTGTAAAATGTGACTGTCCCTTCCCTTAGTCAGATCCTCATGCAAAGATGTCTGGAAGTGCGCGGAGACTGCGCAGTGTCCGTGCCTCCATGTGGCATGCCAAAAATCGTGCAGTGATCTC
This sequence comes from Heligmosomoides polygyrus bakeri, assembly GCA_947359475.1. Taxonomy (NCBI): domain Eukaryota; kingdom Metazoa; phylum Nematoda; class Chromadorea; order Rhabditida; family Heligmosomidae; genus Heligmosomoides; species Heligmosomoides polygyrus. The sequence continues at coordinate 68,826,940 of OX375865.1, read as the reverse complement.
ATTGATGTCTCTACTTCACGTCGATCGGACGCGCTCGATTGTGCTCTCAGAATGTCTTCCCTTATCGGGAGCGTGGCACGTGCGCTACTTTTTCTCTGTATTTACCTGCAGGTTCAACTTGCACTCGAATGATATGTCAGATGCTATTTCGAATAAAGGCTTTATCGTGATTGACGCGGTTCATTGCGTTCACTTCAACGCCAGTCGAAGGCCTGAGACGCGGCTCAAATAAAGAAGATCTTTCTGACACTTTGTCTCACAACCAAACAACAAGGATGGACATTCCAAGCACGTAGAAATTACTACCTGCCTGCTAGCGCAGCTGGCTGTGTTGTGATTCCGAAAAAGGGCGCTTCATCTTCTTATTTTGCATGCATGTCTGTGATCGTTGAAAAAATTCGCTTCCTTTGATAACAGATACTGAGCACTGCAGCTTAGCTCCACACACCATTTTTGGGAAACTTTTTGATATTGATTCCATAGTGACGGCGTATTTTTTTGATGGTCATCGTAGTCTTCTGATATAGACGCCTCAAGGTGATGCAAGCCGCTTTAGGACCACACTCTCTATGACTATGCGTCCATGTTCAACCGTCTTCTAGCTTAAAGGGCACTGTAACGTCATTAACTATTGGTTCTATGGGAGCGCTCTTTATTATTATTTATTACACGGTATGTCCGTGCGAAATCGCAATGATGACAGCAAAACACTGCACCCAACACAACAAGCATAACGATATTGACTCGAGTATAAGAACATAAATTTTGGAGGTTCTTTGAAAAGTATACCAGTGATATGAATCTCCTTAGGAAAAATCTAGCCTGTCAAGTCTCATTTTGAAAATTTTTCGCTGAGTAACAATGCCCAACCTTAGCGGTTTGTCGAACTTGGTGCCAGCTCTATTAACGAACAAACAGAACCGCACATTCCTTTTAGCCCTCGGAATGGCTAATTTCACCGGGTCTGCTCTAGTATTAGATGCCTACTCTTAAAGAAATAGTTGGGATTAGGTCTATAGTAGCCGTATAGAACCTTGTAGACTGTGAAAAGGTCAAGCTTTTCCTCCCATGTGATAGGGAAGGCAAGCCTAGCACCGTGTTTCGTATTGGTCTGCAGGGAATATTGTGGTACGAAAACGCTGATGAGCACCTTAATGAGCGCAAAACTTTTCTGCACCTTTTCCAGCTTATTTATTCGTTGTACCTTACGAAGATTAAAAATAACTGTGCTATAAGCTGGCAGCGTGCTTCGAAACTGAGGTCCATTACTTCCTGGACTTCCTCTAACTGTAGTCTTTCTATAGTGTACTTAAAATCTCCATGCCCCTTAGTCTCAACACTTTTTGTTTTTGTTTCTTTAGAAAGAGGCAGCCTTCACTCTTTAGCCCACTCTACGACGCTCTGCGCGTTCTGTAGAATTGCCAAGTCACCTACAAAAGCAATGGGTTAATCACCTGTATCACCTATCGTCCCGTTGATCATCGACTTGCTCGAGCGGGAGCCAGCAGCGTCTCCATTAGTCCCTGTCGCGTGCCAGAGTGCTCCAATGGATCCTCCTCGCTGGTGGGACATGAAGAGCGTCATATCGTTCGTTCAGGGCTTTCACGGAGAAGTCCGACCAACGCGTTGGTAGGCGTCCTGGTGTTCTCTTGCTATCCCGCGCAACCCAGTCGGTCGTCCAGAGGGTGTCTGGACTCCGGAAACCTCGGAACTCGGAACTCCGGAAGCCTTCTCTCACTTCAATGAATCGTGTCACTCCGAGCATCGTCCTCTCGATTCCGTGCTGCGCGACGTTGATCGCGTGTTCATTCTGCTTTCGAATGGCCCAGGTCTCTGAGGCGTACATTAGGGCGGGAAGAACGGTAGAGTCGCATAGGTAGGCACGGAGTCGGACGTTCTTCGTCTTCTTCGCGACTTCTTCGACGCTCTTGAAAGCTCCACAAGGCGCTCGTTTCCTTATCTCCTTTTTCGATTACAGGTTTCGATTTCGATTACCCAACTATTTCTTTAAGAGTAGGCATCTAATACTAGAGCAGACCCGGTGAAATTAGCCATTCCGAGGGCTAAAAGGAATGTGAGGTTCTGTTTGTTCGTTAATAGAGCTGGCACCAAGTTCGACAAACCGCTAAGGTTGGGCATTGTTACTCAGCGAAAAATTTTCAAAATGAGACTTGACAGGCTAGATTTTTCCTAAGGAGATTCATATCACTGGTATACTTTTCAAAGAACCTCCAAAATTTCTGTTCTTATACTCGAGTCAATATCGTTATGCTTGTTGTGTTGGGTGCAGTGTTTTGCTGTCATCATTGCGATTTCGCACGGACATACCGTGTAATAAATAATAATAAAGAGCGCTCCCATAGAACCAATAGTTAATGACGTTACAGTGCCCTTTAAGCTAGAAGACGGTGGAACATGGACGCATAGTCATAGAGAGTGTTGTCCCAACGCAGCTTGCATCACCTTGAGGCGTCTATATCAGAAGACTACGATGACCATCAAAAAATACGCCGTCACTATGGAATCAATATCAAAATGTTTCCCAAAAATGGTGTGTGGAGCTAAGCTGCAGTGCTCAGTATCTGTTATCAAAGGAAGCGAATTTTTTCAACGATCACAGACATGCATGCAAAATAAGAAGATGAAGCGCCCTTTTTCGGAATCACAACACAGCCAGCTGCGCTAGCAGGCAGGTAGTAATTTCTACGTGCTTGGAATGTCCATCCTTGTTGTTTGGTTGTGAGACAAAGTGTCAGAAAGATCTTCTTTATTTGAGCCGCGTCTCAGGCCTTCGACTGGCGTTGAAGCTGCACTAATCTATACAGTGAAACAGGTTTCTTACCTAATAGAAGTAAGAAGGCCTAAAGGAGAATGGAGGACGATTGGGGTTGTTCTATTCTCGGGGTTTTGGGGGCGAAGCCCCCAACCAGACGTTTGGCGGCCTCTAGGCCGCGGAAATTCTGGTGTTGGATATACAGGGTATCTCAAAAAATGTATACACTGTTTGAAAGCTGATAACTTTGCAGGATAGCAAGATTTCTAGGACGTGTAAATAGTCAAGGTTGCGCCATGCCGCCACCTGGAACCTTGCATTTCACACTCGATTGATGGTGCATGGGCTGAATGCTTGTTACATTCTTGTTAATACTTGGCCAGATGAACGTCTGCTGTGCTTTTTCAACGTTTAGAACTCGACAATCATATAAAAGACACGAGACGTGGGAATTTATTGATTCCTGATCACCTAGTTCTTGGTCAGTTGCTGGTCATTTCCTTGCCAAGGATTAAGATCTTTGTTCTTTCTCTTAGCAGTCCACATTCGTCCGCAACTCCTTTCAACGCATATATTCCAACAGAGAAGATTTAGTTGTTCCTATCCATCGTCTTCCCTTGTTTAGAAATCGTTCTGTTTTATACAGGTTCATTATACAGGGTGTTCCAAAAAAAGAGGTGGGTACTGTTTGATAACTTTGCGGCCAGTAAAGATAGTGAAGAAGTTAAGAGATCATATGAGAGCGCAAGAAAGTAAAAATTTTCTGGCATACGTGCGGTAGGGACTGAGCCACGTACTATTAGGAATTATTGCATTTTACACTCGATTGATTGTGTTTCGCCTGAATACTTGCCATAATTTCTCCCTGATGATGCTGTATCGCTTGATCTGCGCTTCTTTTAATGTTTAAAACTTAGAAACACACTACAGCTTGCAGAAAAATGCAGGTACTGTATGAAAGTTTCTAGCATTGCTGCTAGTGAATAAAAAATAGGAAAACTAAAAGTCTTTGACGTGCAAATGGTCGAGGTTGCGCCATGCACCCGTCTGAAGCCTTACATTTCAGGTCCCATTGTAAATACATGGGTTGAATGCTTGTCACAATCTTGCTAGTAATTCACCACGTTATCCTATGCCGTGCCTCTTTTAACGTTTAGAACTCGATAGTGCAGTACAACTTGTGGCAAAATGCAAGGTATTCTAGGAAGATAAGCGCCATATGAAACGCCATACCATTGCTCCTTGTACAAGTTTTGAAGGAGTATTTATTGAAGAGGTGCTATTATGGTGTGGAAGACGCTATTCTATACATTTTCTGTTAAGTTTAAGAGCGAGACAACGGCTTTACCAGTTTGCCGCAAAACTAAACCATGCATGTGGCTCCTTAGCAATTAATCGAGTCTGAGATGTAAGGTTTCAGACGGATGCATGGCCAAATCTCAACCTATTGCACTTCTCAAAATTTTCGTTATCCTTTACTTATGTACAAGTCTCAAACATCTTCAAGATCTTCATTAGCAGCAATGTTAGAGCCCTTCAAGGAGAATCCGTTTTTTGTTGTTGGTTATCCTTCACTTGGCTGCAACCTTTAGCGTGTTTTTAAGTTTTTAACTTTAAAAGGAGCACAAATCAGTCGATAAGGCCACTTTGTTGAGAAATTGTGACAAGCACTCATGCGAAACACTATCAATCGAGTGTAGAATGAAGGAAGTCAGAAGAGTGCGTCGCGCCATCTACCACTCATTTGTCATAAAATTCTTATTCTCTTCCGCTTTCATACGAGTTCTTGACTTCATCAGTACGCTTACTGGCAGCAAAGTTATCACCTTTCAAACATTGTTTAAATTTTTTGGGACGCCCTGTATAAAGAGCAACGTTATGAGGATCTGGTCTGGTTATTTCAAAACAGTCATGCAGCATTAAGGTTTTAGGAAAATTTATTTGCTGTTGAAATTCTTAGTCAATCCTTTACCAATTACCCTAGTACTAAGCGACCCTCAACGAAGGGAGTGCCTACGGTGGTCCTTGAGGGGCTACATGACCAGGTGCGATGTAGGTGCGATGTGTCTAAATAGGTTAGCTGATTGATTGAGGACGGAGATTTATTGGGAATCTTCTATACCAGTGATGGAAAACTCCAACGAGGAAGCTAATTCCGCCTTAGTTTTCTTCGATGGCTGATATTCTAAACAGATGGTAAGGTAAAAACATTGAGAAGGAGTTTCTGAAACCATTAATTCTTTCATCTTTTAGTGTCGAAGCTAATTTTCTATTTTTCTTTCCTTACTCTTGCTACTATAGGAATACTCTAATTTGTGGGGATCCAAGGAAGAAGTATTAAAGCTTCTGAAACTTAACGCTCTTAAAAGGTCCTTTTAGTCCAGACGAATTAATGCTGTTCACTAATCATTTAACATGTAAAGAACTGATGGCAGCCTGAACTTAATTTAGGCAGAAGCTAGTACCACGCTCCCACATATTAGGATCCTACCGTTGCCTCTAATATGTCCTGTTCATAACTTCCCACTCAACCACCATGTTCAATGGCAAAACAGATGGCCTCCGCCACCCTTGTTCTTGCGCGCTCGGACAACTGGTCCTCGATGGGTGGTCGGCGCACCCCTTGCTCCACCCTTTGTATGGGCGGTGTGAAGAACACCGTTCCGCCCGTTTTTAGCAGTTTGATTCGCTCCTCATCGTCACGTTGACTGCACAGACGGCCCGGCACCGATGACGTGGCATCGATCGATTGTGAGCGGTGTCGGCGGGGTGAGGGAGCGCGCCGAGCCAGCCAATCGCGGCCAGGGGCGGGGCTTGGGGCGCGCTCACTCCATATAAGCCGGCCGGCATGGGGCAGGGTCCATTCTTGCACTTGTGCTTTCTCCCGAGCGGTCGGGAACGAGTCTACTCTTGTCAGCAGCCGAGTAATCGGCAGGCAACCCATCTTCAGTCTCCCTCGGATCGGCAGAGTCCCCCAAACAGCATAGCCAAGTTCCGGAAAGGAGTCTGGGAACCAGGAGAGGCAAGCATCTCCCGCCAACCTTGCGTCCAAGGGGAATGTCTGCGCATAGTTTGTTAGCGCCGCCGCTAACTGAGTCATCGCTCAAGGGCGCACTCCCCGCTCAGCCGACACCGCGGGTGTAGGTCCCACTCCTCTCTGTGAAGTAGCTAGTGTCTGTGCTTCAGACTCTCCGTTTTATCGTTGCGTAGCTTTAGATAAACCTTTATATACACTGCGGCGTGTTGTGTCAGTGAAGTGGTCAACGGGCCAGAAGTATCGTTGGAGGTCGTCACGTACTGGTGCGGTACGAAGCCGAAACCTTCTACTTTCAGATCGAAACGTTCATCCCACTCCGGAAGCGAGTAATGAGCCAGCAGGCGGACAGCCCGGTAAGGGATATGAGCATCTCTGAGCCGGTCGGCAACGACCGGGAACGGTTGTGTGCGGATAAATCTGCCGACATAGCCGGCATGGGGGCCTGGCCGAGCTCCCCATGTCAGATTGCAGACCCAGCCACAAACCAACCATCCACTAGATACCAAAGGGTCACAACCCATACTGGCAATACTGACAAAGGAACTTTTACCTCAAAGGTAATTATATTGTGATCTTGACCAGATTCGACTGCCCGTAAGTCTTGGCATGATGATTGAACTTGTTGTTGTTTTGATTGTAGCCAAAGCCAAGGCGGTAATCGTTTATTCGGCTAACGATTCGGCTATTGCCTTCGTCAGAGCCTGGAAAATTCAAAGACCAAAATGATCCAACCGGTCCCAACTGTCTTTTCAGGCAACAATACAAGACAAAAGGCGGCCAATCAGTATCAAGTGTAGTGGAACACGTAGACACGGAAATGCTCACCTAGTGAGATGGAAAGGACTTGATGACCTCCTCGCGCAACGTGTAGTGGGTACCGGTGGCAACTTGCTAATAATACTAAGGTTTCCACCACAAGTGATCACGCCAGAGCCGCAGGTCAGGGCAGAACGTCGATCGGCAAGGAAGGTCGACCAGTTGCGGATCAATGAAGTGGAAGACGCGAACATTTAGCATACGCTAGTTTATCAGCCAGTAGAACTACACGGGGTAGACATAGGCTATACGACGCAGCGATGGCGTTTGGCCTCAAGAATTGCAGATAGAATACAGTTAGGTGTGTAGGAAGAAGACGGCGGGTGTGAAAGGTTAGAACCCTGTGACGCTGGCTAGTTTGCGCGATGGACTTTCAAAGTGAAGCGTATCTTCTATCTCTGACCAAACAACTCCAATAGCCTTCTACAGAAGGCCTAATAGACTTACATGAGGGGCGTGAGCCTCCATGACCGTTCTTAAAAATTTACTGGTACTTGGCAGGCTAGTGCCCGTATCGCAGCGGGAAGCATCACCAGGGATAGGCGAAACTTCTGTTTTCCGATTTTCTGGCCATTTTGGGCATTTTTTGTTTTCTAGGAAAATCTCCAAAAATTGGTCAGAAAACAGAAAATAAAGCCGCGTACAAATTTTGCCAATCCAATAACAAGAATTCATATGCAAAAATATGGTGTTTTTAGAGTATACAAGAGAGACTGTGCCATGTACTCATCGAGTATACTACTTTATTTACGAGAGCTCCTCGTCTTCACTTTTCCTCTGTAGGAGGGATTTATCTTCGTAAACCCGAACTCTTGTAGAGAGGAAGCGGAGACAAGAGCAGCGCAATCGGCGTGCAGGGGCTGGTTCCTGTCCGCCATTGCCTGACAGTCTCTGCAATTGGAGCGCACTAGATCTGCTTCTGGTCCAATGCAGATTTCTGTTGATACTGAGCAGGACAACTGATGTGTCCTCCTCGGATTAGGGCCCGTTTAAGTGTTTCTGTGTTCTGCCAATGTAAGATCGACCTCCAAAAATTCCGATTACGTCAACTTTTTACTGGGAAGAAACTTTGATATATTAGGTTGAGTCATAAGTTTTGCAACAGAATTTGTCTTCTAGCAAGAATAAGATTATGCCACAAAAGAGAATGTTTGACTTAAACGAATAATTGTCGTTGTTCTCAATGATTTTCTTCCGCTTTTCATACACTGAGTGGATTACATCTCTGTCGAATTTGGTCGGTTTCGATCTGAAGAAGTCGTGCACCACCGCCGTGATCTCATCGACTTCGGCGAAGCGCCTATCGTGGAGGAAGTGATCCATCGACCGAAGCAGATCGCAGTCAGACGGCGCAATGGCCGTGGTGTATGGCGGTTGCTTGATTTTGGTGCAGCCCAATTCCTAGATTTTTTTTCCAGCGTCTGAAGTGGCCTAAGCGACCGGCCGTTGCCCTGTGGAAGAAATATTGGTTCGTATCGACTTCTTTCTTCAGTAATTTTTGCTGAAACTAGTGAAGTTGTTGTCAAAAGCGAGCTCAAGGGATGGTTTGGCTACGTGGAGCAGCTCCATGTGAACTGGACCACTACATGCCCACTATACATTGGATCCGATCGAAAATCTTCGGGTGATTGTATAATTCGGATAAGGGCTTTTTTGCGGAATTCTGATTTTTGGATGATTCGGATAGCGACAATTTTGAGTACCCCGGATTTTTGGGGCCGGATTCATCAAAGTTACGGAGAACCGTATACAAAAGCTCAGATAACGTGGCTATCGCTCACCATATCGCTTGATAAGCCGCGTTATCTGAGCTACTTGCTTACAATTCTCCGTTAAAGTTACTGCAGTAACTTTGATGAACCCGGCCCCTGGATGATTCGGATAATGGCAATTTCGCGGACCCCGGATTTCGGATATCCGACTCATTAACGCAGGACTCAGTTTATCAGAATACTACCCATCCGTTTACAACAACAGTAACAATAACAATGCATTTATCGGAAGACTCTCACTTCTCGTCAAGGAAGGTACATCGAAGAGCTGGATCATTCCAAATAGGGATGTGCGGATTTTCCGCTTCCCTTTTCCGATTTTCGGAACGGAACGGAAGGGCCGTTTTCAGCCCTTCCGTTCCGTTCCGCGTTCCTCTCTCCTTTGGACCAGAAGACGGAAATGGTGACTCATCAGTCATTCATTGCTTTGCACTGCGTTCATTCACCTCTTGAACATAAACGAAAGGCTGAAGAAGGAAATTAATAATGCGTTTGTGATTATATTGCTTTCAAACCGGTGGTGCACCCTGATGTCGAAACACTAACCAAATTGGATTCTTTTTTTCTTTTCTTGAAACGATGTAATAACGAACAGCGTACGTCCACAAAGGTTCCTTGAGTGCTTGAGTAAAGAATCAAATTCCTTATCCGGAGCATGCTTATCTTTTTCCCCAATAATTTAAGGTCTGGCTTAAGGCAGCAAATCTAGACCAGTGTTCTATAAGCACACTTAGGCTATTGCCTCTCCAATCCCCTCCTCTGAGTTTGTTTCAGAGCTTCAGCTATTGCCAAATGATACAATTGTAGCCATGCGAACTCAGATCGTAGGTGTCGTGTCGTGGGTGCTGAACACAACTGTAACCGCAACTCTGCCCCCTCCTAATTGGGATAGACCTGGGACATTCAATAAGACCGGTTAAGTGCTGTGGGTGGCGAAATCTCTGGGCATCTTACTCGTCAGCTGGATTCATTGCGTTTAAAATACTTTCTTCCTATTTCTAGAGACGTTTTGCACAAACTTCGATTTGTTACACTAGTAATGTTTGAAAATTCATCTTAGTAATAACACGAATACAAGGATTTTTTATTGTTATATATTCCTGAAAAAGAATCGCATGATGCCTTACCCGCTATCTAAATTCGTTAACGGCAGCTCAGTTATTACTACCAATGTAGATATATGTATATTTATGAAAAAATAGACGAAGTAATGAGTTTTGAGTCATTACTTCGTCTATTCACACCACGTCCCCAAACGTGCATTTCGAGGTTCAGTAGACGTGCAGAACACGTCGCCGAACGTGCATTTCGAGGTTCAGTAGACGTGCAGAACACGTCGCCAAACGTGCATTTCGAGGTTCAGTAGACGTCCAGAACACGTCGCCAAACCTGCATTTCGAGGTTCAGTAGACGTGCAGAACACGTCGCCAAACGTGCATTTCGAGGTTCAGTTTTCGAAGTTCAGTAGACGTCCAGAATGTGCATTTCGAGGTTCAGTAGACGTCCAGAATGTGCATTTCGAGGTTCAGTAGACGTTCAGAATGTGCATTTCGAGGTTCAATAGACGTCCAGAACACGTCGCTAAATGTACATTTCGAGGTTCAGTAGACGTGCACAACACGTCGCCAAACGTGAATTTCGAGGTTCAGTAGACGTCCAGAGCGTGCATTTCGAGGTTCAGTAGACGTCCAGAACACGTCGCTAAATGTATGTACATTTCGAGGTTCAGTAGACGTGCAGAACACGTCGCCAAACCTGCATTTCGAGGTTCAGTAGACGTGCAGAACACGTCGCCAAACGTGCATTTCGAGGTTCAGTTTTCGAAGTTCAGTAGACGTCCAGAATGTGCATTTCGAGGTTCAGTAGACGTCCAGAATGTGCATTTCGAGGTTCAGTAGACGTTCAGAATGTGCATTTCGAGGTTCAATAGACGTCCAGAACACGTCGCTAAATGTACATTTCAGGGTTCAGTAGACGTGCACAAAACGTCGCCAAACGTGAATTTCGAGGTTCAGTTTTCGAAGTTCAGTAGACGTCCAGAATGTGCATTTCGAGGTTCAGTAGACGTCCAGAACACGTCGCCAAACGTGCATTTCGAGGTTCAGTTTTCGACGTTCAGTAGACGTCCAGAATGTGCATTTCGAGGTTCAGTAGACGTCCAGATCACGCCGCAAATTTGGGTCATTTCTGTTTCGGTGTTTCGTATTCCGGTTTCCGCCCATTTTTGAGCTCTTCCGTTTCGTCTTCGTCTTCCGCTTTTTTTAAAATTTCCTCACATCCCTGATTCCAATATAAATTATTGTAGGATCCGGGCTTTCTAAAATGCCACTATCAAATGACGCAAATTGGATCGGGGAGGGGGGGAGGATCACCATGTATTCAGTGCTTTTCTTCTTTCCCAAGAATGTCGAATTATGTCAGAGATGGTCACATTACACAGTTCGTCAAATGGAAAGCAACATGGTATTTGAAGAAAAGATGCCAAGATCGACGTAACGCTCAGCAGCCTGCTAAATGCTAGGCACATGAATGTCGAATTACGCCAGAAATGGTCTAACGCAGTTCACCAAATGGTGGACACACAAGTGCTGAATAACATTTTTAATTTCACGCAGCACAAAGTGCGGTATGGGACTGTTCTACATGGTGACCCCCCTCTCGACCCAATTTGCACCGAATGCTGTACAATATCGAAGTGCCGATCAGAGGGTGTGCGTAATCCATTCTCTCCTCACCATCAGTCTCCGTCCTTGCTGGCCCCGGCAACGCAACATGGTATTTGAAGAAAAAGATGCCAAGATCGACGTAACGCTCAGCAGCCTTCTAAATGTATTCAACGTCATCACGACACTACTTCACAGTGGGGCGCGAAATCGTGAAGGAACGTAAACGTACTCAGCAGCGTGCACGCCCGCGAAATTCGTTTTGAACGTGCTTTAATCCGAGATGTGCGATGTCAAAATGGAGCGAGGAAATTGAACGTGCTATCCGAATTAATCCGCTGCGGAATCGCATTGTTCAAGGTAGCTGCACTTGGCGAAGAGGTCGTTTCCAAAAGACAATGCGAGCCGTGGTTTCTACGTTTTGCCGCCGGCGACGAAAGTCTTGAAGACGAAAAGCACGGAAGACAAGCGCCTATCATGGATTGCGACTACTCACGGACTGCCGTTGAAGGTGATCCGACAAGATCGACTTAGGAGCTTGTAGTAGAGCTTGTCTGCTCCAAGTCCTACTCCAAATCCTGACCCAACTTTAAATCTAAATCGACTTGACACGTCCTCTACCAACTTGCTGCATGCTCAAACGAGGCCTCATATCGCAAAAGTCGTTCAGCAGAAATTAGAGGAACTTGGTTGGACCGTTTTGCCTCACCCGCCGAACAGCCTTAACATTGTTCCATCCCAATACCACATACTCCGCTCGATGCAGCTGGCCTTGACTGGGAAAAATTCGCCGACTACGACGAAAACCGGATATGGGTGTCCAACTTCCTCGATTCGCTGCCAGCTCATTTCTTTAAAGACGGGGCCCATTCTTTGCGTGTACGTTGTTGATAATTGTGGAGAATATGTTACCGAACAGAGGACAACATAGAAGAAATTCGGGAGAAACGGCATCACCAAACCAGAATAGCGGACCCCTCCACCAAGCCGGACAAATGCTATTGAAAATGATGATGATGATGATTACCAAATAAAACTTTGGTTTTAATTGTTTGTATGAATTTAACTTTTCGGTCTGAAGCGACATTCCGTGTGGGCACCCTAATAGGATCTCTTCTTTATACTTTTAGGCGACTAGCGACTAGACGAGAAGGCAAACGACAAGCTTACCATAAAATTGAGTTCTATAGTCTGTATGTGAAATATCATTGAAGAAAAGTGGCCATTGACTTCTCCTCGTTTTTGTTGATTTTCAGGTGTTTTCATGTGCTGTCCGTTTCAGGCGTGTACTGTTGTGCTACTCTCCAAGGAAACAAATCACGCCCTGACACTGTGCGAAAAAGCCCTCCAAGGTACTGAAACACTTGACAGAGGAGAAGAAGTGGACAGTGAAGAAACGTTCTCCCTGCGCTTCCTTCGTTACTTGGCTGTACCTGCATGTTTTCGAGTAATCAGCGGTTTTCTTCGCATTATATGTGGCTTCTCACCCTTGCTTGAAAAGGGCGCAACACGACATAAGACTGTGAAGAAAAGCGAAAACGTGAAGAGAACACTAGAGAATATGAGAGACTGACTGACACGAAACAGTTCTAGTACAAAGAATGGTGCAGAAACGTCAAAAAGTGGAAAACGATGGACAAAGAAGGAGGATGCTAACATATACATAGGTTGGTTAAACGAGCAAGAAACCAAGAAAAATGCGAACCGCTGGCGAAGCGGAGAATGACGAGGACGGCGTCGGCCTCCCCTTCCCACTGATTTGAATAAGTGGAGGATTCTCGTGCTAGAGTAGCGATACGGAGCCTCTGCAAAAACCTGTCCCGAAAAAACTCGCTCGAGATTTATCCGCTCAGAAAACTTCAAGTGAAATGCCTAAATCGTTAAACGCAAAATTGAATTGCGCTGAGGAAAGGTGTCTGCTTAGATGCAAACGAGATGGTTCCACTCAATTAACTTTTCCTAGCGATGAAAACGCAGAGACTGTTTCTCATCCTATATGACTTATGTTCTTGTCGTGATGTCACACCCCGAGGCTCTTTCTCGTGCCCACTTCTACGATTGGCCTTCGAGAACACAGTCTCGGTGCAAGCCCAAACCGCTCAATGCAGATTCAGCTTTATGGATTATGGGATTTTTTTCAGAGAATCAAAAGTTCATTTATTTTTGTAAAGGAACAGATTCGGTTCTATTTTTATTCCAACAAAACCTACACCATAAATGAACGACAGTGCCCCGGACACACTTACTTTCTAGCGAGAGGGAGAATTTTGCCTGGGGAACAGCAAAGCTGCGCAGTTAGAATAAGGAAGAAAATTCAAACAAGAAGCGACGACAAGGAAGAGTAGGAGAAATGATAATAACAGGAGATGGAGCGACTGTGGAAAGTCGCTTTCACCGCCGATCTTCCGAACACCATTGCAGTCGGATTTTCCCATATGACCACGCTCCTGTGTGTCTGCTGTCGGCTCTCCTTTATTCATTGCTGCAATGGTGTTTCAGTACGTGCTTGAGTCACGCTGACTCCACTTTTAATTTGGAGTGTTCTTCAGCATCACTTTTGCTTGCTGACTGTGATCCCCGTCTGGTATCCAAAGGTACTCTGAGTCAGTTTTCGTGATGTGGCAAGGTCAGCGTCTAAACCTGCTAATGCAGCGAAGATCCGCCTCCGTCTTCTACGGGAAATTTATTCCCTCCGTTCTCTTTCAATATTTCCATGTTGCTCTTACAAGATCTTAAGAAAGAGAATCGTTGCTGACGTAAGCCAAAGCGACGGAAAATCGTATGGATTAGAAAATACCTGCGCTACTTACATATATTTAGAAGAAATGTGGATGTTCCACCCTTTTTGAAAAAAAAAATCCGTGAAATCTCATTTTTGAAAGAATTTTCTGTGAAATACCTTAATCATAACTGTGATTAAGATATTTCACAAAAAATTTTCCTCATAATTTTCCTCATAATCACTGAAGTCCCCCACATGGTTCAGCGCCTCATCGCGCCGTGAGGGTGTTCAGTTGCGATGTACAGAAGAGGTTTCCAATCTCAAACAAGGACTCCCAAGCTGAGAAGGAGTTCAACAGCTCTTCGGAAACCTGAGGAGCTCTGATCCAAATCCGCACTCGCTCTGGCAAGACTGTTCACACGGGCTTTTTCATCACGACGACGCAACGCGCCCCTACACTCTGCACACCGGGGTTTACCGTCTCTAGGGTTGGACTGTACAGCAGCCGGTGAGGGGCACGCAATTCTAGGTTGTTCGGGGCCTCAGTGATTCAGGACAAAGGCAGCGCGAGCACACCACGCCAGGAGACTGCCTTCATGCCTTTTTCCTACAACGTCAGGGCGGTCGCCGACACACACGCTCATCTGGGGCCGGAGTTATCACGGACTTACAGCAATTTAACGGAAAAAATACAGCCGCGCTATCAGGGATTTCTGCTGTATTTTCTTCGTTAAAACTCATGTAAGTCGTTGATGAATCCGTCCACTGGAGGCGGCACAACGTTCAGGTTCCACGCGGTCGCCCTGCGAAAGGCTCGAATGAACGATGCTCGGCATTTGAGAAACGGAGCATCTCGTTGGTGAAGTCCTTTTTGCGCATCCAGTCCTCGTACATTTAGTCTTCCACGGCAATTTCTGAAGCATTTTTGGTTATACACGATGACGACTTAACAATTCGACTAACTCAGAGCTGACTAACTGCGGCGGACACAAATCCCCACTTTACCTCCTTGGCTTCGTAATTGTCATCAAATTGTTGAAGAAGGATGGTCCCGAATAGACAGGGATGATGAGGACTGGGAAGTATGTAATTGTTTTCTGCGGCAAGTTTAAAGAGGACCAGGAGCTTTGAAGGTCCCCAGGAACCCCTTTAGCGGTGGAACATTTTACCCGCCGTCTCCCTTTTGTCAGCTTGCTCGTACCAGAAATACGAGTTCCTGCTGGGGCATGCTCGAATTTTTCGGCGTCAATTCCAATTCGGACCAACTCAGGCTCTCCTTCCTCATTGTCGCTTTTCATCGAACATCCTTTTTTTCAACGATCACCTGTTCTCTACTGTTTGAAAATCCATCATCCAGACTAGAGAGACTTACAACTGCAATTACAGTAAGATAATCGGAGATGTAGATTGCATGGAGCGCATCCACGGAACAGAAGGCGTCGGCGAACACCCTGTCCATTCAAATACGGTAGGGTTATGACCCTTAGGTGAACATTTAGTGCAGTTCCAGCAGGTCGCCTGAAAATGCTTGCCGAGCAATGGATTAGAAGCAAATGCTCAGCGCAAGAGTTGTGAAAATGCGTCCTCCATGTGAGGAGCAAGAAACCCAGACGTAGTAGGGGGGTCGCAACATCTGCCAGGGGTCCCACTGCGCAAAATGCTTCCAAATCAACCGCACAACCTGCGTTCCACGCTGCGTTCTTTGCTTACGCTTGTAATGCAGCGTCTAGTTGATCTCTGGAGTCGGGTTCGTCAACGACTTACCTAACATTAACAGAGAAATCACAGCGGAAAACTCAGATAACGTGGCCTATCGCCCAAGATATCGCTTGATAAGCCGCGCTATCAGGGATTTCGGCTGTAATTTTCTCCGTTAAATTGCTGTAAGTCGTTGACGAATCCGGTCCCTGGTTACCAGTGTAAAATTGTAATTGACGAGTAGCTTCGCAGGCGACGATAGACAACGATACCGTGGTAGCTACCACCTGAAGTATTATAATAATGGAATAAATATAAGCCAATATAAAGGAACAGTTTTTATCGAGGAATATTGACGGACCACGTCGTGACGTGGCAATCGTATTCAAGTAAATATTTTCCACACGACGGAACACAGCAGTATAGCAGGTTGTTTATTTTGCTCACTAATGATATGCCTCGTTCCTCTTCGTTCGCGTTTCTGAAGTTTTTTTGGAACGTGACCGCCTCACAAGTATTATAGCGCCTCGACCAATTATCAGGACTGGAAAAAGTAGGGGCACTATTGTACTTTCACAACTCCACGAGTCGAGGAGAGGTCGAAAAAAAATTTTTCGCCCAAACTTCGGCTAGGGGGGTTATTTGGGGTGCTGATCACGAATCTGAGATCCGCTTTCAAAATTACGGCCGATTACGGTAGGTTACGGTAGGTACGGGTGACTAAGGCTGCCAAGGTCATGATCGCCGATTTCGCCCAAACTTCGGCTAGGGGGGTTATTTGGGGTGCTGATCACGAATATGACATCCGTTTTTCGTATTACGCTAGAGTTTTGGCGCAATCGGTGACCATTACCTTACTCACCGGTACCCACTGTAACCTGCCGTACTCCAACGTAAAACGAAAAACGGATGTCATATTCGTGATCAGCACCTCAAATAACCCCCCTAGCCGAAGTTTGGGCGAAATCGGCGATCATGACCTTGGCAGCCTTAGTCACCCGTACCTACCGTAACCTACCGTACTCCAGCGTAAAACGAAAAACGGATCTCAGTTTCGTGATCAGCACCCCAAATAACCCCCCTAGCCGAAGTTTGGGCGAAGAAAATTTTTCGACCTCTCCTCGACCCGTAGAGTTGTGAAAGTACAATAGTGCCAAAATAGGTCTATATTTTTTTAGTATGATTATATTTTATGTTGCATGTTTTTTATTTCCACCATCATTTAAATGAGAGCATCAGGTGGACCTCCATCCCCCGATTAGGTTTGCATCAGTTTTCTTTTACTCATTGCAGGTTGAGATTTTTTTGCGCGTTCAACTTCATCTCAAGCAATACGTTCCTTTAGACAGCGGATCTGCGTAGGATTTCACAGCGAATTTTGGAAATAATTTGTCGACAATAAGTAAGCTCCCAAAGTCGAACTTGAGATGCTGCAAAAGCCGTCGTGACAGCGAGATAGGGAGCCTCAAGACTCCCTGCTTGATCCCAAAACGAAGATCACACACGGTTCTTCCGTACCCAAGAGACAGAGGCTTAGTGGCGTTCCCACCTCCATCGTGCCGAAGTGGGGACTGATATGTGGGTGTCTCCAAGGTCTCGTAAGGCTGCTGCTAAGGTCTCGGGCGAGCCCCAGCGGCTGGGGTGGGCATGTCAGCGAGAAGAGGGGGAAGAACGCACGCCGCGGACGAGCCCCGCCCATTCGAGCCGCGCGCCGGCGGGCGTGTCGTCGCGGACAACGGGGTCTTCGCTCCTCCCGGTGTCGGTGAGCGGCGAGTGCTGCCGTTCCATCGTCTCGTTGCGATCCACCTCGTCTGATGCGGTCCTTCGGCCTCCTCGCCCTGTGCGTGCCGTTCGTGCTGTCGTCGTGAGTGGTTTGGTGCTTGTCAACTTGCGTAGAGACGCCTCGTCCTGCCGTCCCGGGACAGGTCCAGTGGACGTTCCTTCGTCTTCGGTTGCCACACTCGTGGGGCTTTCGTCCGATCTAGTCTGCTTCCGCTTGTTTCAGCAAAAGGGGACGGTGCGCTCGGACGCGGGGACCACAGGCGCGCGGCCGCGCTCTGGACCCTAAGGTGCCTGTGCCTCTTCTGTCCATCCGATGACTGGACGAGCTCGAGGACTCAGCCAGCTCTGCAGCCAGAGAAGTCGCACTTTCTAACTGGAATAAGCTCGTTTTCAAGCGGTTGCAGTGTGCATAGCCGTGGTCAGATCGTCAACCGATTCAGTGTCGCGCTAACCCTGGCATTCAGTGGTTCCCGCCAGAACTCGCATAGGGAGGGCTGCCCGACAGCGGCTGACCCCCCCCCCCCAAAAAAAAAAACTGCCAAAAGCGGTTAGTCTGCCGCAGTGCCCTTCAATAGTAGAAAACTAAGACTGGAAATAAGAAACATAATGTATGACGTAAGGCAGCCACTATCGAGAAGGCCCAGTGGGTTGGGGGTGTACATGCCAAGAGAGCGAGGGGTAGAACGCACATCCCATTATAAGGTGGATCCCCGCTTTGGGATTGTACCCGTAGTTTATCCATAGTAGCGCAGCGCTTCAGAGACATGTTCGGATGGGGATTACAGCAGTATCGAAGCTTCTCCCGCAATACTGTGCTGTGAGTTTTCAGCCAACGTTAGGAGTACGCCCAGGTTTTCCTTTTGTGAGGAAATCACATCAGGGACCAGATTCATCAACAGCTTACCGGCCGGTATCGATATATCGGTTATCGTATCTTACTACGTGGGCCGATGTGGTTAATCCGTCGTGAGATGATACCCGAGGTATCGTTGATGAATCTGGCCCCAGGTGTATTCCGCATACAGCATTCGAGTTCTAGAATGGAATGGTGAAATGGTCAAAATGTCCCCATCTAGTCTAGGCGAGTCACTTCTCTGTGTCTGACCATCTGACACTTTTAGTTAGTTCCGCTGTCAAGACGGCGGAAAGTGCTCAACCCAGAACAGAAGAAGGGCTCCCACGACCGTAGTTGAAAGAATCGTTTAAACAGTTCGTTTGACTTTATGACCGTGTGACTTTCACGGAAAGATAGACTTCTATCTCCAAGCAACCGACCTGATTCAAATTAGCTCGTATTTCTGATAACCTGGTCTGAAACATTCAACAACCATGCAAACCAACGTATGGATTGAGCACCGTAGCTTTAAAACAACGCCAAAGGAACTGGTGAAAACGCGGTTTTTTGTCAGAGGCGATGAACTGGAACTGGAATGTCTGGTGGGGTAGGGCACACTGCTTCGGTACGGACCGATTCCGTAGATTACTCTGCTTGATCACACTTCTTCGTCTGTATGGGTAACAGAGCTCGCACTCATCCTAGCGGCGAGGTGTTCTTACGATCTTCTTAACCGAACGTGTCGTTAAACATATCCCAGTGGGCCCAATGACTTCCGATGATACAACGTGGGCACCCTACCCAAAATGTTCCATCCCAAAACCGTTCGAAACAGTGCCAAGCCATTCCGTGCTAGTGCAGGTTCAGTATTGATTCCGCCAGGCATGACGACCGATTCGGGGACGTGGTGGTTCCGCCACGATTACTCCTACGGTAACGGTTTGAAAACGTGGTCTCCTAGCGCCTATCCATACTTTGCGATGGGAGCGACGGGAGGGAGCGGACGGTCGTGCAAATCATGCTTGTCGGTTTTTGCCGGGCGATTGCTCGGTATCAATCAATCCGTTTGCTTTGCACTAGCGACTCAGTCCGTGCCGTCGCTTCCGTCGCGAAATATGAACTGGTCCCTAGTAAGAGGTGTGCAGTATTGGGTGAAGGTCGTCTGAGTGGCATATCTTGTGGGGTCCAGCTCTCATGTCACAAGGTATGCTGAGGGTATTGCCCTCGTTAAGCTATCTACAGCAGACATTCAGCTCCGACGACTCTAATGCGATGGCAGCACACAAGACTATATACGATTTCTCGGTTAAAGCTAGCGACGGCAGCACTGTTTCTCTGAGTAAATACAGGTAAGTAGATAATTTTGATTTTTGGTTTCAGGTGGCAGTGGCGTGCGGCGCTTGTCACTTCAACAGCACTTCTGCACGAGTTTCTTTGAGGGGACAAGTTGTCATTGTTGTGAACGTTGCATCACAGTGTGGCTTCACCAAAAACCACTACACAGAACTGAAGGCTCTACAGGACAAGTATTACGACCAAGGCCTCCGAGTGGCTGCCTTCCCTTGCAATCAGTTTGGAGCACAGGTGTGTCAAGCGTCGGTTAGTAGCGTGTTCTGTGTTGGCCCGTCCTGGTTTCTGAAGGAAGGGAAGCGGTTGAGTCCTGCTAGGCTTCGAATAATTTGAGAGGCGGTGTTAGTTTAGTCCTTTGGCTTATTTAGCTCTTCTTGCAGAGCACAAAGACGCCTTTTGTGTGGTCTTAAATTGGACTAGGCTTTTAGATACTATTGTACTCCTCAAAACCGGGCCGGGCTTTTTCACCCAAGCTTCTCCAAGGGTGTTTAGAGTGGTAGAATGTGTAACCTATGGTGGACAAATCATTCGCGTCGGGATTAATCAAGGACATTCACAACCATCACTTGTAGTTTTACAGTCGGAACAAGAAGTCAAGTTTCCCAATCAGCGTACAGTCTAAGAGGAGTGTTACTGAAATCGGTCTCTGCCGTTCGGGATCTAGGTTTCTCAATATCAGCAGATCTCAGGTTTAATGAGCACTATAGAGCGTTGGTTAAGAAAGCAAATTTCCGAACTTATAACTTATTTAAGATATTAAAAACGAGCGACTTGCAGACGCTCTTGCGAGCTTACAAAATTTACGTGCGGCCCATTGTAGAATGTGGCACAACCGTGTTCAACCCCACCAAAAAGAAGGATATCGGTTTGTTGGAAAGCGTTCAGAATAATTATACACGTAAGCTGTTTATGAGATGTTATGGACTTCATTATTGCGATTTGCCAAATGAATCCACTAGAGCAAAGTTGCTTGGTCTTCCTAGTCTGTGTTCCAGAAGAAAAAAGGCCGATTTGCTCATGTTGTTAAAAATTCTGACTAAAACCGTTGCAGTTGACCCACTGCCATTCTTGAAGTCTCCGCTATCTGGAAATAGAAAAGGGAAACTTAGAATCTATGTCTCTGTTGCAAGGACGCAGACTAGGTCAAGCTTCCTCACCTATAGGAATCTCAGGAAGCTCAACTGCTTGCTTGGTGAATCCGAAAATGTCACACAGATGTTACTCCCGGCTCTCAAGGCATTTATTGCTCGTAGATTTTTCCTTTTAAGCTAATTTGGCGTTGTATTTTATCTGGCGATCATTTCTTGAGTCTTGATTTGATATGGCGTGGTTTCGTTTGATTTCCTTTCCTTTATGTTAATCCACGTGTATTGTATGACACGTCTTTGAATAAATAAATAAATAAATAACCATCAAGTCACTTCATATACCGCTGGCTCCAAAGCATTCTCAACACTGCGTTTTGAGCGTTTATGCTGAGTATTTTCTCACAGAACCGCCTTTTTAGTTATGCTAATAGGCCGTGGTTTTCCAATTATTTATATCATTTGGACGTTTATGAAAAACGAGATCCCTTGTTTATAGATATAAGATCCAATAAATCGTTGAAGTTGGCGAGCTTTCAGAAAAAATGTTCCGCATTATCAGCGACTTTGATGGCCACTGTTAGCGAATGTGTTCAGATCACTGTCCATGTTCGCCTTTCAGTGAATCTTGCCATGAAGATTTTAGGCTATTACGATGTCGTCTTAAGCTGTCAACCAATATTGATGTGGCTTTATTGAGGCCATAGTTTCAGCGTCTTCGCATTCTTCAGAGCCGGCTGAGTACCCTGACTTCAATAAAGACTCGTTCACCCGCACGTTCAGCTTACGGGTGATTGGTGGTCCACTCCGGCATACCACCTTTAAGGTTAGTCGTCTCTAGCAACGCCCATCCCTAGTCTTTTCTCTAATCTCCTCAAGAAAGGTACCTTTAAGATGAAATGGTGTTTTGGGGAGTAGTATCGTAAATGATTTGCCGGTTCTGAAGAAGGCGAAGACGCCGAAACGTTGGCCTCAATAAAGCTGATATCAGTCTTACCAGGGAATGGACTCAAGCGTAGGTCTGAACGGGGGAAATGGATAGTACTGCGACAGCCTTCATATAGCAGAAAACCATGTTTTGTTTTTGCTGAGTCCTTGAGCCAAAAGAGCTGCCTGCCCTCGAAGGCGGGGTACAGTAACGCGCCATCAGCACGTGCCCACGTGCATGCCCGCGCTGTTGTATGGGGTGCGGCTAAAGGCACTGCCGTAAGTGAGTCGGTTGCTCAGCAGGGTGTAGGGTTGCCTCGAAGATGCTAGGCCGGGTGTTCGAGTCTCGTGCTGTGCACTATTTTCGCATTTTTTCATAACCGCTGCCTCCTTCACCAATTTGCTTCCTACACATCTCCTACACAATTATTTATTTCACTCTATATTGTCAAAAGGGTCAGATTCGTGATCAGCACCCCAGATTCGAAATTAACACTCCATGACCTCGACAGCACTAGTTATCCGCACCTGCTGTGACCTACCGTAATCAGCCGAAAAGTCAAAAACTGATGTCAGATTCGTGATCAGCACCCCAAATAACTCCCTCCCCATGGGGAGGTTTGGCGAAAAAATTTTTCGACCTCTCCTCGACCTCTGGAGTAGTGAAAGTACAGTGTCTTCTCATGGCGGGTGAAATCATCTGACTTCCTACGCATTTCCTACACATTTATTTAACTCTAAATTCTCAAATAGGGGTTTACTATGAGCTGTGCGTCAGTCACTTCTCTCACTTTTTGAATTATACAACGCTTTGTGTTTTTCGGCGAATGTTGAACAGTGACCTCACAGCAAGCACGGGTTACAGCATGTACGGATGACTAGGGATGTCGAGGTCATAATCACCTATTTTGCTCGGACTTCTCCCAGGGGGATTATTTGGGGTGCTGATCATGAATCTGACCCTTTTGACAATATAGAGTGAAATAATTGTGTAGATGTATAGGAAGCAAATTGGTGAAGGAGGCAGCGCTTATGAAAAAATGCAAAAACAGTGCATAGCACGAGACTCGAACGTCCGGTCTAGCATCTTTGAGGCAGCCCCACACCCTGCTGAGGCGCCAACTCACTTACCGCAGTGCCTTTCGCCACGTCCCTACAACAGTGCGGGCATTCACGTGGGCACGTGCTTACGGTGCGCTACTGTACCCCGCCTTCGAGGGCCCTTAGCTCGTCTGGTTCAAGGACTCAGCAAAAACGAAACATGTTTTTCTGCTATATGAAGGGTGGAGATTCTCAAAGTACTATCCATTTTTCGCGTTCAGACCTACACCTGAGACCTTTCCCTGGGTAGTTGGTAGCTTGATTGCAGGAATATGCGGAATTTCCGTTTCCATGTTCCGAATTCCGGTTTCCGGCCATTTTGGGCTCTTCCGTTCTGTGTTCCGCCTGTTTTTGCGCCGGAAGGCAGAAATGGAAATGGGCACTGTTCCACACTAGTTTTCTATTGAACACAATCAGCTTATCAATAAAAAGGGTTCTTCATATAATTGTATACTGTTTGACAATTCTAGTATTAATGATCTTGGGCACTAGTGTACTTAATGCAAAGGATAAAGGACGGCGTTACTCAATCCCTTCTAGGATGCGCCAGCGCATTCTACTTCTACGGGATGTTGTGGAGGCGACATGAATGCGTATTTGGCCATACAATGACTTGCGGTGGCGAGCCGATGAACAAGTCAGCGTTCTATCCTTCCCAGACAAGTCTGGTACCAATTCACCGACCCCGGAGGGATGGAAGGCTTGGTTGGCCTGGGCGGGAAATCCGAACCAGGAACCTGGTATCGGTGCACGCGACAGTCGCGCCTCCTCCGACTGCGCTACGTACTTAATGTACCGCACTAAATCTTGTTCAAAATATGTCTATTAGGGTAATCTGCCATGGGAAGAACGAATATCATAGTCGTTTTTTGCGGAAATGCCTCATAAGCCCGCTATATTAAGTTCGAATCGCCCAAGGCCTTGCGAAATAGTGCGCGCTGGTAAGAGACGCAGAGACTCCGTCCCTTCCAGCACGCATTCGCGGCCGTCTCCGAGGGGGGGGGGGGGAGGAGGGGATTACCACAGCATGCCGTGGCGTGCAGGCGTGGCAACTAGATACACACAGCGAATGTAGATGCAGTCTTATCCCCTCCTACAGATTAGGTCTTATTTTTCTCCGAATTGGGTAAGGGAGGGAACTTTAGGATGAAGGCAATTTTAACACGGGCTAGTGGGCCCACACCCCGGAATCCCTTCCCCTGCCCGATGAACAGCTTTCATGGCTTTTCGAGATTTCAAGGCTTCTGCCCATGGCTAAGCTCTGCTGCAGACTAAAGACGGCGAAATAGTGTGCATCGGTAGGAGGCGCACACTGCGTCTATTACTAGCGTGCGCTATTTCGCAAGGCCTTGGGCGATTCGAGCTTAATATAGCGGGCTCATACGGCATTTCCGCAAAAAAACGGGTATAGTTTTCGTTCTTCTCATGGCAGATTACCCCTAGTAGACCTATTTTGAACAAGATTTAGTGCGGTACACTAAGTACACTAGTACCTGATCTTGAAATTGGTAAGCTACCAAAAAAAAAAACACTCAGAAATAGCAATGGCTGGGTGCAGAGCAAAATTAAAGTGCCACAAAGGCTATGTATGCATTGTAGGCAAAGAAAATGCACTCAACATTTGAATGATCATAAAATTCTTGATCCACTAGGAACAAATAGCTACAAAAACTTAGAAAGCATAGAGCGCAGTATCATGAAACAAAGGGTTCAGTGAAGGTTGTGGCAGTTGTCTGCTAAAAGATTTCATCAGTATTCCTGATCGAAGGTGCAAATTTCAATCTTTAATTTCTTTGGGTGTGATATTCATCCATATGGAGTTATGTAATTCATTTTTTAATGAAGCATCACGAATATCTAGCATGAGCTGTTATTTTGATTGACTGTGATGACTTATTGAATTCTGACACAAAAGTATTGCTCTGAGAACCATCTAGGTGACTGTCTAGCTGTGCCATCTTGGGGGTAGGGTTTCTAGGTTGGCACAGGCTGAATATTCCTGTGGAAGTGTGGACCCACCATGACTAATCAGTCATCCAGTTATCATCTTAGATCCCAGAATGAATTCTGACCAGGGAATGCTGTCAGCTTCCCATGGAACTTCGGATTGAGACCTATATCGTGTGAAAGAGCTCGAGACGCTGATCACAGATATGTAGACCAAATTTGCTGAATGGATCTCCTAAGCGAGTTATGGCCGGCGAAAGCCGCGTTAGGCGCGCTCAATCAGCCTTGGGCGCAGTACGGCGCGGTAATCAGCAGTTCGGCTATCAACGACGTTAGAAGCGGCGGCGGCGCAGTGGTAGGGTGCTCGCTTCAAAGGCATGGGTTCCTTGGTTCGGTTCCGCCTGTGACGACTTTTTGCATTTTGTGACCTATCTTCGACGAGGACCTATAATCTCATTTTTAGCACATTTTTGAGCGAACGGCTAATAGCGACTTGCATTTACGTCTATTTGAAGAAGGAAACGTGTTTCAGGTAAAATGTTTTATTCATGACGTGAAGCAAGTCAGAAATTCAAATCAAAACAAAATAGAAAGTAAAAAAAGAAAGTAAAATCAAAAATCAACAAAACTTAATAAACATAATAAATAAAAAGCAAAGACATTAGTTAAAAGTTCAGACTCCACCGACACGACTTCGGCCGAACGGCTGTAGCAACGGTATGGGTGGTCTTCGACCGAATCGTGAAAGCGGATTCGTGATTAGCACCCCAAATAACTCCCTAGGCGAAGTTTCAGCGAAAAAATTTTTTCGACCGAAGTCGTGTCGGTGGAGTCTGAACTTTTAACTAATGTCTTTGCTTTTTATTTATTATGTTTATTAAGTTTTGTTGATTTTTGATTTTACTTTCTTTTTTTACTTTCTATTTTGTTTTGATTTGAATTTCTGACTTGCTTCACGTCATGAATAAAACATTTTACCTGAAACACGTTTCCTTCTTCAAATAGACGTAAATGCAGTTCGCTTAGCCGTTCGCTCAAAAATGTGCTAAAAATGAGATTATAGGTCCTCGTCGAAGATAGGTCACAAAATGCAAAAAACCCGTCAGCGGCGGGAACCGAACCAACGAACCCAAACCTTTGGAGCGAGCACTCTACCACTGCGCCGCCGCCGCTGCTGACGGCTCTGATAGCCGAACCGCTGATTTCCGCGCAATACTGTACCCAACGCTGATTGAGCGCGCTTGACACATGGAAGACATGGCGGCTTCCGCCGGCCATAACTCGCTTAGGAGATCCATTTAGCAAATTTGGTCTACATATCTGTGATCAGCGTCTCGAGCTTTTCACGTGGTATAGGTCCCAATCCGAAGTTCCATGTGAAGCTGATGACATTCCCTGGTGAGTTCTAGTTTTGGTGATTACAATGTAACTGCTAATGTTGAATATGCAGATATCTGCAGTCACCACGTCATCCATGATGCCACTGGTTTCTAAAAGTGGTGAGAGGAATCTCTTTCCTGATTGACCTAGGTGGTTACTCTAGTTTTAGACTTCACCCAAGTCAGTTTTAGATGTGGGTCCCTGAGTAACTCAAGTGATTAAGTCGCTTAAGGAGGTATATCTTTCGCCTCTGATATACTCCGGCGAAACTTTCGCTTTGAAGTTTCTACACATAGAACGGGGGTGGGGGGAAGGCTTTATCTCTCGTCGTTGTGCATATATACGTTCTCGTTATGCATGTTATACGTTTAGATACATCCATATGGTATGCTAGATACATACGCGCCGTTTCACGTGAAGGATACACACATACATGTGAAATTGTCGGATCATACGCATACTGAGGCGTCAGAAGATGATATGTTAACTCTGAAGGTAACATCGCTAGGGTTGAATGGATTTCTCATGCGAGGCATGAGAAGATTATATGATCTGAATCAAATAACGACATATACTTCATAGTGTGTCCGTGAGCGTCGGCGACCGTAGTGTCGACGGCCATGTCAGTTGAGATGCTGCCGGTCCTGTGGAGGCACGAGCTGACCGTATCCTGAAGGTAGAACTAAATTCCCCGAGGGGAAGGCCAGTTGGGCACCCTGGTATGACAGTCGGTTCCATGGAGCATCTAAATGTCACGAACGACTTACAACGACCAGGTAACATAATTTTCCCACTGGCGATCCCAGTTCTTAACGCGTGGGTAGCTGCCCTAATAACCCAGGCAGCCAAATCTCCATTGGCTTGCCTACGTTGCGCGAACCGAATAGAAATGACTATGGCAACGGAAGGCTTCTGGCTTTACAGAACTGCCGCCTTTATAAGGTCTGGGTCAGGCCTAATTTACTCGCCACGTTAGACCCTACTGCAGTCTGGTCGGTCTTGGACTTAGCGATCAGAATCCACCATATGCCCTCACCTCTATAGGAAAAGTGTTGGAACTGGAGCGCGCAGATCTCACTAATCCTTAGCAGCCTCTGGAAAGCGATGAGGACTATGACGGCTTGGTCCGAGCTTGATCGAGGGCCGTTTTAACTACTATATCTAGGTCGGACTTGGAAGCCTTGGGATGATGCTTGGCAGGTGGTGAAGTCTCAGTGACCATCCTAAGCAGCGCTTTCAGAACGTGGGACGTCTGCATCGTCCGAAGGCAGAGGACCGAAGAAGTGTGAGGGCGCTGATGTGGTATCCTGGAGATCTAACTTTGCCTACATCTACATGGATCAGATGAGCCACAAAACCGTTCCTCAATTTAGGGAGACCTAATATGGGAACACGAAACTTGGAAATAAAATCCAAGAACTGGGTCTTCACTCCCCGGTAGATCTTGAGCGTCCCTGTCGCTACAGCGAGATCGATACAAGCCTCGATAATGGTGGCTACTTGCTGAAGACCCACTGCTGACGCCATGTGAGCCGTGTCGACGGCTGCTGTATGGCGTAGGTTGCGGATCACAGCTGTAAATGGTTTGCCTACGTTGCGCGAACCGAATAGAAATGACTATGGCAACGGAAGGCTTCTGGCTTTACAGAACTGCCGCCTTTATAAGGTCTGGGTCAGGCCTAATTTACTCGCCACGTTAGACCCTACTGCAGTCTGGTCGGTCTTGGACTTAGCGATCAGAATCCACCATATGCCCTCACCTCTATAGGAAAAGTGTTGGAACTGGAGCGCGCAGATCTCACTAATCCTTAGCAGCCTCTGGAAAGCGATGAGGACTATGACGGCTTGGTCCGAGCTTGATCGAGGGCCGTTTTAACTACTATATCTAGGTCGGACTTGGAAGCCTTGGGATGATGCTTGGCAGGTGGTGAAGTCTCAGTGACCATCCTAAGCAGCGCTTTCAGAACGTGGGACGTCTGCATCGTCCGAAGGCAGAGGACCGAAGAAGTGTGAGGGCGCTGATGTGGTATCCTGGAGATCTAACTTTGCCTACATCTACATGGATCAGATGAGCCACAAAACCGTTCCTCAATTTAGGGAGACCTGATATGGGAACACGAAACTTGGAAATAAAATCCAAGAACTGGGTCTTCACTCCCCGGTAGATCTTGAGCGTCCCTGTCGCTACAGCGAGATCGATACAAGCCTCGATAATGGTGGCTACTTGCTGAAGACCCACTGCTGACGCCATGTGAGCCGTGTCGACGGCTGCTGTATGGCGTAGGTTGCGGATCACAGCTGTAAATGGATTTTATATGCTTTCAGCTTTTTCCAACTCGAATGGGAGGGCGGGTGGGGTCGCTAGACGAGAAAAAGCCGGAATGGGTTTAGCCGGGGCCCTCCCTCTTTCGTCAGCGCTAGCGCTTGCTGACCTCAGCGAGCGGTACCGGTCCCTGCGGAGTCAACCACGAAACGGAGAAATGTACGGACCACGAAACGTAAAGACGAGAACACTTGCTTGGAGCACCGGTGAGCCTGCTGGAAGGACAATGAGGCTTTTGATTTCGGGCATCCTGGAGTCATTAGCTCTAAGTAGGGGGAAAACAGGTTTGATTGTCACAGGGGAAATCCTTGGATTCCTTTACAGCGATGGGACTTTGCACAGCGAAGAGTTTTGGGTGTTAAATAGGGAGGAGGAACCAATCAAATGATTCCTTGGTTCCACAGTACTCCAGTTTCGTGCGCAAATGCGTCCACTGCGTAAGCGCCTTCGGAGGCCCATCTAGAAAAGAAAATCGGACATTTGGCTGTACGATTACTTGCGATCATGTCCACTGGACAAGTACCCCATGAGTTTGGTTATTGCAAAACTAGATGCATTCTTCTGAAGAAATGGACTTCGCGAACGCCTTAATCGCTGAGAAAGCAGCGTACATTTCGCGGAAAGTCGAAGATGACTCTAACGTGGATGAGGGGAGAAGCGATGAGAAAGTTTTGGATGAATGGTTATGATAAAATACTGCCCCCATACCGAAATGATGAAGCGATGAGCGCGTTCTCAGAAACTGCATGGGGTGCATGTAGCAAAATTCCTTTAAAAGAATTTTCGAATTCTAACCACTTTCTTATCGCACTTCTTTCCTGCTTGCTTAAACTCCACCTGAAGGGTGGAGCAGTCTGGACACTGCTTATCAGCCATCTCTCCAATCGTGGCTCTCCACCACCTCTTCAGATCTAAAGGGTTGACAAGATGCATGGAGGAGATAAAGCCTTGCCATTTGAGTCGCTGTCGCGAAGAGGGCCGAGGTTCTTTAGTAACCTCAAACCAAACTCTCTAATTCTGGCTCTTCTTTCACTAGTGAGGTCTTGTGCGAGATCTTTCAAATCTGTCATATGGCCTCGCCATGTTAGCTTCTGGGTAGGGACCCAGCAGCGCTTGCCTTCAGCTATCGAGAAGCCCGCAGAGTCGTGATCTGCACGTATAGTCTTCACCGACTCTTCGCACCAGTTGCCGATGCGCTCCAGATCAGGCCATCTTCAAGATATATGGCCACACAAATGCCTAGGGCTCTCCACTTTTTTAGAAGAAGTTTTAGAAGCTTGGTAAAAATAGATGGAGCTAATGACATCCCAAAGGGCGGAACGATAAACTTTAAAAAACCTATTTCTCCACTTCAAACTCAGGGACTTCGAGAAGTCCTTATGCGTACTCACGTGATGGAAACCTGACTTTAGGTTGAAAGATGCCATGAATCCTCCCCTCGGGAGCAGAGGTGCAACCTTCCTCATATCTTCATATTTAATCCCAACTTTTGGGAAACATCTGTTCAGAACAGAGAGATCTAGTATCAGTCTCAAGTTCTCACCTTCCGCGACGGAAAGTGAGTTGACGCGAATGAAAGAACCTCTGACCTCCTCGACAGGCTTTCAGTAGGCGATCAGTTTGTGAATCAATAAATGCAGCATTTATGAAAGCTGAAATCGAATTTTCCTTGCTGAAATTTAGTGAAGCAATTTCCACACAAAACGGTTGAAGCCGTGCAAAATAACCGATCGGATTAACTCGGGAGATGCCAATCTAGACCAAAACTCCTGTTTAGTGTGGATGTTCGCAGCCACGCTGGGAAAGCAACTGAAACGCTCTCGCGATCGTTGCTTTAATACGATAGTCCTCGGGAGCTATCGGCAGCAAAGGGCTAATTGAAGCCAGCGCTATATTACTATTAAAACGCATACTGCTTCTCGAGACCTGGTCTCTTGAACACAGGCTTACTCACGGTGGAAATGGGCATCATTGTTGAAAGGAGAACGATCTCCTTGGCGGCATGTGCGGCTTGTGCGACAGATGCGGACTCTCCAATTGCTGACAATAGGACCAAAGCAGCGGCGGCTTCGGCTTGGACGTTTGCTCTACAGCAGGATCGTCGAAGACAGCTTTAAGCATGGTAATATCTGACGTGACGATGTCCTGACTGTTAGTAGAGGACAAGTGCGACAACCAGTCGCTAGATGAGAAAAAGCCGGAATGAGTTTAGCCGGGGCCCTCCCTCTTTCGTCAGCGCTGGCGCTTACTGACCTCAGCGAGCGCGAGGCGCTGCCCCTGCGGAGTCCCGAATGCATCGACCGCTGTCGATGAGACATGTAGGAATTCAAATCATCATGTTCAAAGAATATCATCAACAAAAAGTCAGCGAAAACCCGTCGCAGCAACTAGATATGGAAACAGCGGAGAGACTGCATGCTGAAATAGTGAGACAGGACCCTGAATTTGTTTTCGTTTGTTGCTCTAGCCATAACTAAAAAGTTATCAAAACAACATTATGAATTCATGCTTCGCTATGTTACGTTATGATGAGGATTAGCATCAATCGTGGAAGATTTTGCTGCTCGCAAAGTTCTGAACAAGAAAAGGTGCAATAGGAGCCGCTTCTGACGCCGTTTCAGATGCACTTTTGAAAAAAAAATGGCGAACATGTGTCATTTCCGTTTCCGCTTTCGTATTCCGGTTTCCGGCGATTTTGGTCGTTTCGGCTCCGTGTTTCGTCTTCCGCTTTATCCAGAAAATTTTCTGCACATCCCTGCTTGATAGTGTTCAGATCAGCTGCACATTCTGTTTTTAGAAGCTGAGGCCAAGGATGGGAATCAAAGGAATGGAATCGCAGGCTCGAAGGGCGAAGTTTGTAAGAGCGCTAACCTGTACATAGATAATAGAAAGTGGGTGGCCACATCCGGTCCAGTTGCCGGAAAATGAGTGAAAATGCTTGAAATTAGCTCAGCACATCTGCTGAAACAGTGCTGGTGAATTAGTGGAAACTGCACAGGGGAAAAACATGGTTCTTTTAACTTAATTTTAAAAAAATAGTTTCTTGTAACAGGATATTCAGTTGCGATAAAAGCTCTTGTGCCACTCAAGGGGTCCTCTGTTTTTCAAGTAGTTCGCCACCATCGGTGTTTGATCGCTCGCAACATCCGCGATATCCTCGTTGCAATGACCTATCACTTCTCGCCCGTAGTAAAGGGATGACCAGCTGCTGATATAAACATGGAACCGGTTAAGCTGATGGACATTAGCTTAGTTTCATGCTGATAGGCTGAACATTTGTTTCTTTGCGATCGTAGCAGTGCGTACTCACTATCTCCAGCTTGGCCGTAGTGGACCAGCAGAAGTTACAAAATACATTTCATGGCTGCTTCTATTCACAGTCAAAGAAGAATAATTCAAGAAGCGCTTGCAAGGTGACATAACAGGGGAGGGGGACGTTCTGCCTGAAAGCGGCGCGGGCAAAGACGCGGGACAGTGCCTGCGGAGCCAATTAGCGTCGACTCGCGCAGTGACACCCGCCGCTTCGCGCTCAGCCAGGCAGCCCTCGCTGCGGAGGCGATGCTGACCCAGCCAACCACGGGAGCCTGTAGGTCGACCAGATTTGGTGTGATTACAGTCGATAGAGGGATAGGAAGCCCAGACGGCTTGAATTGACAGTCCGAAAATTGGGATTGATCCCAACCCTACCATCTCCTATATTAGAATTTCGAGCTCTATCGAATGAGCCAGAAAAGAATCTTGCCTCATTATCCCTTAAACAAGTATTTTCAGGCGCGTTAAATAACTTTCGTTAAATATCAACTTTTATTTGTATCAGAATTAACCACGAGGCATGCTTCCAGGCACTGATGTGAACTTTACCATCTCCTGTATTAGAATTTCGATCTTTATCGAATGAGCTAGAAATTACCTTGTCTAAATAACCCTTAAGGCGACTTCTTAGGCGTTGTTTGTTTTCGTTAAATATCAGTTTTTGTTTATATCAGAATTATTTGGCAGGCATGCTTCCAGGCTGAAATTGTGCGAGGAATATAACTAGATAGACGAGAGATTTTCTAAGAGCACCACAAGTGCTCAACCTTTTTGAAAACGACATTATGATCCTTCAGTGCGTAGAGCATGTTCACAGTCTGAAATTGCCCAACGAGCTCAATTTGATAGTGGATCTCCTAAGAACACCGAAGTACCCAGTTTTTTTTTTTGCATTTCATCAGTGTTTCCTAACTCGTTAATTGGGGAGGAGACATTGGCTATGCAGGTAAACTACCTGTGGAACGCGAGGTCAAAAAACTGCTAGAAGCCACAAACGATTGGACGGGCAATTTTAAGTATTGTGTGATGAAATTTATTCTCGGTGAACTTTAGATTTGAAGAACCACCTATTCAATGTTTTTTTCGAAATATATGATGTGTGTATTATAAAGTTCCATGGAAAAATCAGTTACGAAATGCTAAACAGATGCCATGTTGAAAGTAACGTTTTAAACTTCTGTTAAAAGATCTCTCGTCTATCTAATAGGAATCCTTGTGCAATTTTCGCCTCGAAGCAAGTGTCGCATTTATTCATGATATATCTGAATAAAAACCGATAATTAGCGAAAATTAAAAAACGCCTAAAAAATGCGCTTTAAGGGTTACTTAGACAGGATAATTTCTAGTTCATTCGATAGAGATCGAAATTCTAATAAAGGAGATGATATACAGAAAGTATTGTAGAAAGTATTGACGCAGTAAATGGCGGTTGTGGAAATAGTAATGCGCAGCAAATTTCGAAATATTCATTTGAGAAATATGGAAAATGATCTTACAAATACGATAGAATAACTCACAGTCGACATTGGCTCCTTTACTGTGAATACAGGAGCGAAAACGGCGGAAACATTCATGAGCACGCGCCGCAAGTATTCGCTTGCATTTTGTTCCGTGCTTCGAACAGGGTAGCCTTCTGCGACTGGTCACTTCTGTTGAAAGTAGCACAGACCTCATTCTTTAAAATCGCCTAGAAAGAGTAATCCAGCGGATTCATGTTCAAGCTGTGCTCTTCTGAGAAGCTGTTCACACCTGCGCGCGTTATCTGTTTGCCGTTATGGGACAGAGGTTGACAATTTTTGATTTGAGCGTTATCGTGCTTGAACATCTTGTAATCATCATCTGTTATGACAGACTCGCGGCCGACGTTTTTGTTGTTGACCTCTTTTGTCATCCACCATTTCAAACACAGCTTAATTCTTTTGTTAATGAAGTATTCATTTCCTTTGGTAACAGCCAGGAAAGGCTCACCGTAACCACGACGGTATCATGTTTCTTCAGTTTTTACAAGAATATTTTTTGAACACGATATAGACAACAAAAATAACACACAAAAACTTTGAAAAGTAGAAAGAGAAAGTTGGAGCTGAAACAAAAACTAGGTGCGTCAATACTTTTTACGCACCCTGTAGTTCACATCAGTAGGTTGGAAGCATGCCTCGTAGTTAATTCTGTTATAAATAAAAACTGATGTTTAACGAAAGTTAAAAGCGCTAGAAAAAAATGGTTGTAAGGGTTATTCAGGCAAGATTCTTTCCTGTCTCATTCAATAGAGGTCGAAATTCTGATATAGGAGATGGTAGGGTTCAGATCAATCCCAATTTTCGCACTGTCAATTCAAGCCGTCTGGGCCTCCTATCCCTCTATCGATTGTAATCACACAAAATCCTACCTGCGGACTCCCGTGGTTGCCTGGGTCACAATCGCCTCCGCGGCGAGGGCTGTCTGGCTGAGCGCGAAGCGGCGGGTGTCACTGCGCGAGTCGACGCTAATTGGCTCCGCAGGCACTGTACCCCGTCTTTGCCCGCGCCGCTTTCAGGCAGAACGTCCCTCACCCACATAACAGTCATGAACTGCTGTAGGTTCCAAATCTATTTCTTTTTGGGAAACTGGAGCAGGATTCACACCTAAGGAAAACAAGTCGGGATGTCTTAACAGGATTTTTTATGATTTTGTTCTGTTATTTTGCTAAGTTGCTTTTATACGTCTTTTGAGAAACATAAACTTTTCGTTACATGGCATGAACAGTATCGCATACCGTGTTGTTTTATAGTCAGATATACAGGAGGACTGCAGAAAATCTTTGACTACTTCTTTTTTATAGAAAGGCTAGCTGCATAGCAAAAATGATGCGATGGCCCAAGCTCGCACATGCTACGTATTGCTTAGTACTGCTTATTGTAGTTAATGTGTCCGCCTACGCTTTGACTTCCTTCCCGAACTCCAGGATGTAACCCAACCCGGCAGGAAATGCACCAAAAAGGTACCGGAATACTTCCGGCAGACCAGGTATTCTATGCAATGGCGTGATGCCTTTGTTATGAGGCTAATTAGAGTGTGCGAGAATGTACTCCTTGAGTGTCCCGAATCGCAATCGTGTTCCTTTCCTGAAAGCAATGCTTGAGGCTGCTAGCTACCTGTAGTCATTCCCTGGGGATGGATGGGAAGGTTGGAGCTGACTTGATACAGCATTTCGATTCAACTTCACAGACTCACACTCCATAACGTGTTGCTGATACTTGGCATTTCCGACCTCAACGAGATCAGTGGAGGGTTCTAGAATTGTTATTGGTAGGACAGCGCTTCCTACATACGTTCCCTTTCGTACTCGTGAAAGCTCCTGTGTTCTTCTGTTCATTCTGCAGAGTTGAGATCAACTGCGCTACCTAGGCATGAGTTAATAATTCACAGAGTAGATCTTCGCTCCGATGTTCGAGCACCGCGTGAAACAACGAAAGCACAAGTTTTTCAATAGTTTGACATTATAGTCATTATAAATGTCTTCGAGGGTAGTTCTGCTTGTCGTTTGACATTCTTAGAGTACCGACTTGTAGAGTAGTGCGCACTGAGCTGGAGACTCCTTTGTACTGGAGTGGTCCTAGTGTGCTGGTGTGATAAAGTTATCTTTGTAGCTAAATCCCGAATGTATCCTCTATAGGAGCCGTCTTGTGAGGCTGACATCATCAAGTTCGTCAAGGAAAAATTCAATTACGAGCCAGACCTGTATGGAAAGGTAAGTGCTTTTTTGGCTCCCCTTTTAACGAAGTTGTTGCTTTTTCTAGCAGTGAAACTCTTGATAACCTATAGAGTACGTAGCCACGACGATGGATTTTATTGCAGGTGAACGTGAACGGAGACGATGCTGATCCCTTCTGGAACTTCCTAAAGAAGGAGCAAGGTGGATTTGTGACCGATGGTATTAAGTGGAATTTCACCAAATTCTTGATCAATCGAAAAGGTCAGGTGGTGAAGAGGTAAGCGCGGTGAGCGAAGAAGTGCACCTTATGTGGGCTATTTTGGTCTTGAGGAAGCCCTGCACCGAGTGTCCGGATTGTACATTCGAACACATTTGAGCAGTGGAAAAATGGCGGAACTGGAAAGAACGCGAACTCGTAAATGCTACACGAGCGAAATGCTGGGTTTAGCTACCCTCGGGGTCTAATCCGGGTTTGGTCGTGCAGCATTGAGTACCTACTGCCATTGTAATTGCATGGTAGGAAAAGGAAAGATACGCGTTCTAAACACGTAGAAGAACATGGGTTCGAATGCGCGTTTTCGTAGGTGCGTCTTGTTCCTTTAGAGGGGGTGGACAGTTGGCTTAATAATTCTAAATCAGGTAGGCTTGGTATATTAGAACAACCTTATGTCGGCCTGTTGTTTCGTCAAATTCGTCATTCTTAGGCCTGAAAGAAGTTCGATTTGTGATAGCAGGCGCATCTCGGCATGGACTTACGTCCCCTTCTCAGGCGCTTCAATGGATTCCCAAGAGTGTTAGCGGTACAAAGTGATGAGTGATGATGCAAACCGAACTCCACCAACTTTTTGTCAATTCTCGGCTGTATGATACCTTGAGCAACTAAAACCCACCATGTGTAAATCCAGACTGATGTTTACTATACAGCGCATCGTCTTATAGCACACACGACAGAATGGAAGGCAAAAAGATGCTGGTGCTTGCAATGCAGTCATCTCGGTTGTTTGTTGTGGGTTACGTTCGGTAATCTTTGTGAGGTCGATCTTACTCTTTGCCGTTCATCACATTTGTGGCCTATGAGAGGGATTCTCCAGTTGGATACCCAACTATTTCTTTAAGAGTAGGCATCTAATACTAGAGCAGACCCGGTGAAATTAGCCATTCCGAGGGCTAAAAGGAATGTGAGGTTCTGTTTGTTCGTTAATAGAGCTGGCACCAAGTTCGACAAACCGCTAAGGTTGGGCATTGTTACTCAGCGAAAAATTTTCAAAATGAGACTTGACAGGCTAGATTTTTCCTAAGGAGATTCATATCACTGGTATACTTTTCAAAGAACCTCCAAAATTTCTGTTCTTATACTCGAGTCAATATCGTTATGCTTGTTGTGTTGGGTGCAGTGTTTTGCTGTCATCATTGCGATTTCGCACGGACATACCGTGTAATAAATAATAATAAAGAGCGCTCCCATAGAACCAATAGTTAATGACGTTACAGTGCCCTTTAAGCTAGAAGACGGTGGAACATGGACGCATAGTCATAGAGAGTGTTGTCCCAACGCAGCTTGCATCACCTTGAGGCGTCTATATCAGAAGACTACGATGACCATCAAAAAATACGCCGTCACTATGGAATCAATATCAAAATGTTTCCCAAAAATGGTGTGTGGAGCTAAGCTGCAGTGCTCAGTATCTGTTATCAAAGGAAGCGAATTTTTTCAACGATCACAGACATGCATGCAAAATAAGAAGATGAAGCGCCCTTTTTCGGAATCACAACACAGCCAGCTGCGCTAGCAGGCAGGTAGTAATTTCTACGTGCTTGGAATGTCCATCCTTGTTGTTTGGTTGTGAGACAAAGTGTCAGAAAGATCTTCTTTATTTGAGCCGCGTCTCAGGCCTTCGACTGGCGTTGAAGCTGCACTAATCTATACAGTGAAACAGGTTTCTTACCTAATAGAAGTAAGAAGGCCTAAAGGAGAATGGAGGACGATTGGGGTTGTTCTATTCTCGGGGTTTTGGGGGCGAAGCCCCCAACCAGACGTTTGGCGGCCTCTAGGCCGCGGAAATTCTGGTGTTGGATATACAGGGTATCTCAAAAAATGTATACACTGTTTGAAAGCTGATAACTTTGCAGGATAGCAAGATTTCTAGGACGTGTAAATAGTCAAGGTTGCGCCATGCCGCCACCTGGAACCTTGCATTTCACACTCGATTGATGGTGCATGGGCTGAATGCTTGTTACATTCTTGTTAATACTTGGCCAGATGAACGTCTGCTGTGCTTTTTCAACGTTTAGAACTCGACAATCATATAAAAGACACGAGACGTGGGAATTTATTGATTCCTGATCACCTAGTTCTTGGTCAGTTGCTGGTCATTTCCTTGCCAAGGATTAAGATCTTTGTTCTTTCTCTTAGCAGTCCACATTCGTCCGCAACTCCTTTCAACGCATATATTCCAACAGAGAAGATTTAGTTGTTCCTATCCATCGTCTTCCCTTGTTTAGAAATCGTTCTGTTTTATACAGGTTCATTATACAGGGTGTTCCAAAAAAAGAGGTGGGTACTGTTTGATAACTTTGCGGCCAGTAAAGATAGTGAAGAAGTTAAGAGATCATATGAGAGCGCAAGAAAGTAAAAATTTTCTGGCATACGTGCGGTAGGGACTGAGCCACGTACTATTAGGAATTATTGCATTTTACACTCGATTGATTGTGTTTCGCCTGAATACTTGCCATAATTTCTCCCTGATGATGCTGTATCGCTTGATCTGCGCTTCTTTTAATGTTTAAAACTTAGAAACACACTACAGCTTGCAGAAAAATGCAGGTACTGTATGAAAGTTTCTAGCATTGCTGCTAGTGAATAAAAAATAGGAAAACTAAAAGTCTTTGACGTGCAAATGGTCGAGGTTGCGCCATGCACCCGTCTGAAGCCTTACATTTCAGGTCCCATTGTAAATACATGGGTTGAATGCTTGTCACAATCTTGCTAGTAATTCACCACGTTATCCTATGCCGTGCCTCTTTTAACGTTTAGAACTCGATAGTGCAGTACAACTTGTGGCAAAATGCAAGGTATTCTAGGAAGATAAGCGCCATATGAAACGCCATACCATTGCTCCTTGTACAAGTTTTGAAGGAGTATTTATTGAAGAGGTGCTATTATGGTGTGGAAGACGCTATTCTATACATTTTCTGTTAAGTTTAAGAGCGAGACAACGGCTTTACCAGTTTGCCGCAAAACTAAACCATGCATGTGGCTCCTTAGCAATTAATCGAGTCTGAGATGTAAGGTTTCAGACGGATGCATGGCCAAATCTCAACCTATTGCACTTCTCAAAATTTTCGTTATCCTTTACTTATGTACAAGTCTCAAACATCTTCAAGATCTTCATTAGCAGCAATGTTAGAGCCCTTCAAGGAGAATCCGTTTTTTGTTGTTGGTTATCCTTCACTTGGCTGCAACCTTTAGCGTGTTTTTAAGTTTTTAACTTTAAAAGGAGCACAAATCAGTCGATAAGGCCACTTTGTTGAGAAATTGTGACAAGCACTCATGCGAAACACTATCAATCGAGTGTAGAATGAAGGAAGTCAGAAGAGTGCGTCGCGCCATCTACCACTCATTTGTCATAAAATTCTTATTCTCTTCCGCTTTCATACGAGTTCTTGACTTCATCAGTACGCTTACTGGCAGCAAAGTTATCACCTTTCAAACATTGTTTAAATTTTTTGGGACGCCCTGTATAAAGAGCAACGTTATGAGGATCTGGTCTGGTTATTTCAAAACAGTCATGCAGCATTAAGGTTTTAGGAAAATTTATTTGCTGTTGAAATTCTTAGTCAATCCTTTACCAATTACCCTAGTACTAAGCGACCCTCAACGAAGGGAGTGCCTACGGTGGTCCTTGAGGGGCTACATGACCAGGTGCGATGTAGGTGCGATGTGTCTAAATAGGTTAGCTGATTGATTGAGGACGGAGATTTATTGGGAATCTTCTATACCAGTGATGGAAAACTCCAACGAGGAAGCTAATTCCGCCTTAGTTTTCTTCGATGGCTGATATTCTAAACAGATGGTAAGGTAAAAACATTGAGAAGGAGTTTCTGAAACCATTAATTCTTTCATCTTTTAGTGTCGAAGCTAATTTTCTATTTTTCTTTCCTTACTCTTGCTACTATAGGAATACTCTAATTTGTGGGGATCCAAGGAAGAAGTATTAAAGCTTCTGAAACTTAACGCTCTTAAAAGGTCCTTTTAGTCCAGACGAATTAATGCTGTTCACTAATCATTTAACATGTAAAGAACTGATGGCAGCCTGAACTTAATTTAGGCAGAAGCTAGTACCACGCTCCCACATATTAGGATCCTACCGTTGCCTCTAATATGTCCTGTTCATAACTTCCCACTCAACCACCATGTTCAATGGCAAAACAGATGGCCTCCGCCACCCTTGTTCTTGCGCGCTCGGACAACTGGTCCTCGATGGGTGGTCGGCGCACCCCTTGCTCCACCCTTTGTATGGGCGGTGTGAAGAACACCGTTCCGCCCGTTTTTAGCAGTTTGATTCGCTCCTCATCGTCACGTTGACTGCACAGACGGCCCGGCACCGATGACGTGGCATCGATCGATTGTGAGCGGTGTCGGCGGGGTGAGGGAGCGCGCCGAGCCAGCCAATCGCGGCCAGGGGCGGGGCTTGGGGCGCGCTCACTCCATATAAGCCGGCCGGCATGGGGCAGGGTCCATTCTTGCACTTGTGCTTTCTCCCGAGCGGTCGGGAACGAGTCTACTCTTGTCAGCAGCCGAGTAATCGGCAGGCAACCCATCTTCAGTCTCCCTCGGATCGGCAGAGTCCCCCAAACAGCATAGCCAAGTTCCGGAAAGGAGTCTGGGAACCAGGAGAGGCAAGCATCTCCCGCCAACCTTGCGTCCAAGGGGAATGTCTGCGCATAGTTTGTTAGCGCCGCCGCTAACTGAGTCATCGCTCAAGGGCGCACTCCCCGCTCAGCCGACACCGCGGGTGTAGGTCCCACTCCTCTCTGTGAAGTAGCTAGTGTCTGTGCTTCAGACTCTCCGTTTTATCGTTGCGTAGCTTTAGATAAACCTTTATATACACTGCGGCGTGTTGTGTCAGTGAAGTGGTCAACGGGCCAGAAGTATCGTTGGAGGTCGTCACGTACTGGTGCGGTACGAAGCCGAAACCTTCTACTTTCAGATCGAAACGTTCATCCCACTCCGGAAGCGAGTAATGAGCCAGCAGGCGGACAGCCCGGTAAGGGATATGAGCATCTCTGAGCCGGTCGGCAACGACCGGGAACGGTTGTGTGCGGATAAATCTGCCGACATAGCCGGCATGGGGGCCTGGCCGAGCTCCCCATGTCAGATTGCAGACCCAGCCACAAACCAACCATCCACTAGATACCAAAGGGTCACAACCCATACTGGCAATACTGACAAAGGAACTTTTACCTCAAAGGTAATTATATTGTGATCTTGACCAGATTCGACTGCCCGTAAGTCTTGGCATGATGATTGAACTTGTTGTTGTTTTGATTGTAGCCAAAGCCAAGGCGGTAATCGTTTATTCGGCTAACGATTCGGCTATTGCCTTCGTCAGAGCCTGGAAAATTCAAAGACCAAAATGATCCAACCGGTCCCAACTGTCTTTTCAGGCAACAATACAAGACAAAAGGCGGCCAATCAGTATCAAGTGTAGTGGAACACGTAGACACGGAAATGCTCACCTAGTGAGATGGAAAGGACTTGATGACCTCCTCGCGCAACGTGTAGTGGGTACCGGTGGCAACTTGCTAATAATACTAAGGTTTCCACCACAAGTGATCACGCCAGAGCCGCAGGTCAGGGCAGAACGTCGATCGGCAAGGAAGGTCGACCAGTTGCGGATCAATGAAGTGGAAGACGCGAACATTTAGCATACGCTAGTTTATCAGCCAGTAGAACTACACGGGGTAGACATAGGCTATACGACGCAGCGATGGCGTTTGGCCTCAAGAATTGCAGATAGAATACAGTTAGGTGTGTAGGAAGAAGACGGCGGGTGTGAAAGGTTAGAACCCTGTGACGCTGGCTAGTTTGCGCGATGGACTTTCAAAGTGAAGCGTATCTTCTATCTCTGACCAAACAACTCCAATAGCCTTCTACAGAAGGCCTAATAGACTTACATGAGGGGCGTGAGCCTCCATGACCGTTCTTAAAAATTTACTGGTACTTGGCAGGCTAGTGCCCGTATCGCAGCGGGAAGCATCACCAGGGATAGGCGAAACTTCTGTTTTCCGATTTTCTGGCCATTTTGGGCATTTTTTGTTTTCTAGGAAAATCTCCAAAAATTGGTCAGAAAACAGAAAATAAAGCCGCGTACAAATTTTGCCAATCCAATAACAAGAATTCATATGCAAAAATATGGTGTTTTTAGAGTATACAAGAGAGACTGTGCCATGTACTCATCGAGTATACTACTTTATTTACGAGAGCTCCTCGTCTTCACTTTTCCTCTGTAGGAGGGATTTATCTTCGTAAACCCGAACTCTTGTAGAGAGGAAGCGGAGACAAGAGCAGCGCAATCGGCGTGCAGGGGCTGGTTCCTGTCCGCCATTGCCTGACAGTCTCTGCAATTGGAGCGCACTAGATCTGCTTCTGGTCCAATGCAGATTTCTGTTGATACTGAGCAGGACAACTGATGTGTCCTCCTCGGATTAGGGCCCGTTTAAGTGTTTCTGTGTTCTGCCAATGTAAGATCGACCTCCAAAAATTCCGATTACGTCAACTTTTTACTGGGAAGAAACTTTGATATATTAGGTTGAGTCATAAGTTTTGCAACAGAATTTGTCTTCTAGCAAGAATAAGATTATGCCACAAAAGAGAATGTTTGACTTAAACGAATAATTGTCGTTGTTCTCAATGATTTTCTTCCGCTTTTCATACACTGAGTGGATTACATCTCTGTCGAATTTGGTCGGTTTCGATCTGAAGAAGTCGTGCACCACCGCCGTGATCTCATCGACTTCGGCGAAGCGCCTATCGTGGAGGAAGTGATCCATCGACCGAAGCAGATCGCAGTCAGACGGCGCAATGGCCGTGGTGTATGGCGGTTGCTTGATTTTGGTGCAGCCCAATTCCTAGATTTTTTTTCCAGCGTCTGAAGTGGCCTAAGCGACCGGCCGTTGCCCTGTGGAAGAAATATTGGTTCGTATCGACTTCTTTCTTCAGTAATTTTTGCTGAAACTAGTGAAGTTGTTGTCAAAAGCGAGCTCAAGGGATGGTTTGGCTACGTGGAGCAGCTCCATGTGAACTGGACCACTACATGCCCACTATACATTGGATCCGATCGAAAATCTTCGGGTGATTGTATAATTCGGATAAGGGCTTTTTTGCGGAATTCTGATTTTTGGATGATTCGGATAGCGACAATTTTGAGTACCCCGGATTTTTGGGGCCGGATTCATCAAAGTTACGGAGAACCGTATACAAAAGCTCAGATAACGTGGCTATCGCTCACCATATCGCTTGATAAGCCGCGTTATCTGAGCTACTTGCTTACAATTCTCCGTTAAAGTTACTGCAGTAACTTTGATGAACCCGGCCCCTGGATGATTCGGATAATGGCAATTTCGCGGACCCCGGATTTCGGATATCCGACTCATTAACGCAGGACTCAGTTTATCAGAATACTACCCATCCGTTTACAACAACAGTAACAATAACAATGCATTTATCGGAAGACTCTCACTTCTCGTCAAGGAAGGTACATCGAAGAGCTGGATCATTCCAAATAGGGATGTGCGGATTTTCCGCTTCCCTTTTCCGATTTTCGGAACGGAACGGAAGGGCCGTTTTCAGCCCTTCCGTTCCGTTCCGCGTTCCTCTCTCCTTTGGACCAGAAGACGGAAATGGTGACTCATCAGTCATTCATTGCTTTGCACTGCGTTCATTCACCTCTTGAACATAAACGAAAGGCTGAAGAAGGAAATTAATAATGCGTT
Organism: Heligmosomoides polygyrus bakeri; assembly: GCA_947359475.1. Lineage (NCBI taxonomy): Eukaryota > Metazoa > Nematoda > Chromadorea > Rhabditida > Heligmosomidae > Heligmosomoides > Heligmosomoides polygyrus. The sequence goes on along the minus strand of OX375865.1, from coordinate 68,783,728 downwards.
TGTGATTATATTGCTTTCAAACCGGTGGTGCACCCTGATGTCGAAACACTAACCAAATTGGATTCTTTTTTTCTTTTCTTGAAACGATGTAATAACGAACAGCGTACGTCCACAAAGGTTCCTTGAGTGCTTGAGTAAAGAATCAAATTCCTTATCCGGAGCATGCTTATCTTTTTCCCCAATAATTTAAGGTCTGGCTTAAGGCAGCAAATCTAGACCAGTGTTCTATAAGCACACTTAGGCTATTGCCTCTCCAATCCCCTCCTCTGAGTTTGTTTCAGAGCTTCAGCTATTGCCAAATGATACAATTGTAGCCATGCGAACTCAGATCGTAGGTGTCGTGTCGTGGGTGCTGAACACAACTGTAACCGCAACTCTGCCCCCTCCTAATTGGGATAGACCTGGGACATTCAATAAGACCGGTTAAGTGCTGTGGGTGGCGAAATCTCTGGGCATCTTACTCGTCAGCTGGATTCATTGCGTTTAAAATACTTTCTTCCTATTTCTAGAGACGTTTTGCACAAACTTCGATTTGTTACACTAGTAATGTTTGAAAATTCATCTTAGTAATAACACGAATACAAGGATTTTTTATTGTTATATATTCCTGAAAAAGAATCGCATGATGCCTTACCCGCTATCTAAATTCGTTAACGGCAGCTCAGTTATTACTACCAATGTAGATATATGTATATTTATGAAAAAATAGACGAAGTAATGAGTTTTGAGTCATTACTTCGTCTATTCACACCACGTCCCCAAACGTGCATTTCGAGGTTCAGTAGACGTGCAGAACACGTCGCCGAACGTGCATTTCGAGGTTCAGTAGACGTGCAGAACACGTCGCCAAACGTGCATTTCGAGGTTCAGTAGACGTCCAGAACACGTCGCCAAACCTGCATTTCGAGGTTCAGTAGACGTGCAGAACACGTCGCCAAACGTGCATTTCGAGGTTCAGTTTTCGAAGTTCAGTAGACGTCCAGAATGTGCATTTCGAGGTTCAGTAGACGTCCAGAATGTGCATTTCGAGGTTCAGTAGACGTTCAGAATGTGCATTTCGAGGTTCAATAGACGTCCAGAACACGTCGCTAAATGTACATTTCGAGGTTCAGTAGACGTGCACAACACGTCGCCAAACGTGAATTTCGAGGTTCAGTAGACGTCCAGAGCGTGCATTTCGAGGTTCAGTAGACGTCCAGAACACGTCGCTAAATGTATGTACATTTCGAGGTTCAGTAGACGTGCAGAACACGTCGCCAAACCTGCATTTCGAGGTTCAGTAGACGTGCAGAACACGTCGCCAAACGTGCATTTCGAGGTTCAGTTTTCGAAGTTCAGTAGACGTCCAGAATGTGCATTTCGAGGTTCAGTAGACGTCCAGAATGTGCATTTCGAGGTTCAGTAGACGTTCAGAATGTGCATTTCGAGGTTCAATAGACGTCCAGAACACGTCGCTAAATGTACATTTCAGGGTTCAGTAGACGTGCACAAAACGTCGCCAAACGTGAATTTCGAGGTTCAGTTTTCGAAGTTCAGTAGACGTCCAGAATGTGCATTTCGAGGTTCAGTAGACGTCCAGAACACGTCGCCAAACGTGCATTTCGAGGTTCAGTTTTCGACGTTCAGTAGACGTCCAGAATGTGCATTTCGAGGTTCAGTAGACGTCCAGATCACGCCGCAAATTTGGGTCATTTCTGTTTCGGTGTTTCGTATTCCGGTTTCCGCCCATTTTTGAGCTCTTCCGTTTCGTCTTCGTCTTCCGCTTTTTTTAAAATTTCCTCACATCCCTGATTCCAATATAAATTATTGTAGGATCCGGGCTTTCTAAAATGCCACTATCAAATGACGCAAATTGGATCGGGGAGGGGGGGAGGATCACCATGTATTCAGTGCTTTTCTTCTTTCCCAAGAATGTCGAATTATGTCAGAGATGGTCACATTACACAGTTCGTCAAATGGAAAGCAACATGGTATTTGAAGAAAAGATGCCAAGATCGACGTAACGCTCAGCAGCCTGCTAAATGCTAGGCACATGAATGTCGAATTACGCCAGAAATGGTCTAACGCAGTTCACCAAATGGTGGACACACAAGTGCTGAATAACATTTTTAATTTCACGCAGCACAAAGTGCGGTATGGGACTGTTCTACATGGTGACCCCCCTCTCGACCCAATTTGCACCGAATGCTGTACAATATCGAAGTGCCGATCAGAGGGTGTGCGTAATCCATTCTCTCCTCACCATCAGTCTCCGTCCTTGCTGGCCCCGGCAACGCAACATGGTATTTGAAGAAAAAGATGCCAAGATCGACGTAACGCTCAGCAGCCTTCTAAATGTATTCAACGTCATCACGACACTACTTCACAGTGGGGCGCGAAATCGTGAAGGAACGTAAACGTACTCAGCAGCGTGCACGCCCGCGAAATTCGTTTTGAACGTGCTTTAATCCGAGATGTGCGATGTCAAAATGGAGCGAGGAAATTGAACGTGCTATCCGAATTAATCCGCTGCGGAATCGCATTGTTCAAGGTAGCTGCACTTGGCGAAGAGGTCGTTTCCAAAAGACAATGCGAGCCGTGGTTTCTACGTTTTGCCGCCGGCGACGAAAGTCTTGAAGACGAAAAGCACGGAAGACAAGCGCCTATCATGGATTGCGACTACTCACGGACTGCCGTTGAAGGTGATCCGACAAGATCGACTTAGGAGCTTGTAGTAGAGCTTGTCTGCTCCAAGTCCTACTCCAAATCCTGACCCAACTTTAAATCTAAATCGACTTGACACGTCCTCTACCAACTTGCTGCATGCTCAAACGAGGCCTCATATCGCAAAAGTCGTTCAGCAGAAATTAGAGGAACTTGGTTGGACCGTTTTGCCTCACCCGCCGAACAGCCTTAACATTGTTCCATCCCAATACCACATACTCCGCTCGATGCAGCTGGCCTTGACTGGGAAAAATTCGCCGACTACGACGAAAACCGGATATGGGTGTCCAACTTCCTCGATTCGCTGCCAGCTCATTTCTTTAAAGACGGGGCCCATTCTTTGCGTGTACGTTGTTGATAATTGTGGAGAATATGTTACCGAACAGAGGACAACATAGAAGAAATTCGGGAGAAACGGCATCACCAAACCAGAATAGCGGACCCCTCCACCAAGCCGGACAAATGCTATTGAAAATGATGATGATGATGATTACCAAATAAAACTTTGGTTTTAATTGTTTGTATGAATTTAACTTTTCGGTCTGAAGCGACATTCCGTGTGGGCACCCTAATAGGATCTCTTCTTTATACTTTTAGGCGACTAGCGACTAGACGAGAAGGCAAACGACAAGCTTACCATAAAATTGAGTTCTATAGTCTGTATGTGAAATATCATTGAAGAAAAGTGGCCATTGACTTCTCCTCGTTTTTGTTGATTTTCAGGTGTTTTCATGTGCTGTCCGTTTCAGGCGTGTACTGTTGTGCTACTCTCCAAGGAAACAAATCACGCCCTGACACTGTGCGAAAAAGCCCTCCAAGGTACTGAAACACTTGACAGAGGAGAAGAAGTGGACAGTGAAGAAACGTTCTCCCTGCGCTTCCTTCGTTACTTGGCTGTACCTGCATGTTTTCGAGTAATCAGCGGTTTTCTTCGCATTATATGTGGCTTCTCACCCTTGCTTGAAAAGGGCGCAACACGACATAAGACTGTGAAGAAAAGCGAAAACGTGAAGAGAACACTAGAGAATATGAGAGACTGACTGACACGAAACAGTTCTAGTACAAAGAATGGTGCAGAAACGTCAAAAAGTGGAAAACGATGGACAAAGAAGGAGGATGCTAACATATACATAGGTTGGTTAAACGAGCAAGAAACCAAGAAAAATGCGAACCGCTGGCGAAGCGGAGAATGACGAGGACGGCGTCGGCCTCCCCTTCCCACTGATTTGAATAAGTGGAGGATTCTCGTGCTAGAGTAGCGATACGGAGCCTCTGCAAAAACCTGTCCCGAAAAAACTCGCTCGAGATTTATCCGCTCAGAAAACTTCAAGTGAAATGCCTAAATCGTTAAACGCAAAATTGAATTGCGCTGAGGAAAGGTGTCTGCTTAGATGCAAACGAGATGGTTCCACTCAATTAACTTTTCCTAGCGATGAAAACGCAGAGACTGTTTCTCATCCTATATGACTTATGTTCTTGTCGTGATGTCACACCCCGAGGCTCTTTCTCGTGCCCACTTCTACGATTGGCCTTCGAGAACACAGTCTCGGTGCAAGCCCAAACCGCTCAATGCAGATTCAGCTTTATGGATTATGGGATTTTTTTCAGAGAATCAAAAGTTCATTTATTTTTGTAAAGGAACAGATTCGGTTCTATTTTTATTCCAACAAAACCTACACCATAAATGAACGACAGTGCCCCGGACACACTTACTTTCTAGCGAGAGGGAGAATTTTGCCTGGGGAACAGCAAAGCTGCGCAGTTAGAATAAGGAAGAAAATTCAAACAAGAAGCGACGACAAGGAAGAGTAGGAGAAATGATAATAACAGGAGATGGAGCGACTGTGGAAAGTCGCTTTCACCGCCGATCTTCCGAACACCATTGCAGTCGGATTTTCCCATATGACCACGCTCCTGTGTGTCTGCTGTCGGCTCTCCTTTATTCATTGCTGCAATGGTGTTTCAGTACGTGCTTGAGTCACGCTGACTCCACTTTTAATTTGGAGTGTTCTTCAGCATCACTTTTGCTTGCTGACTGTGATCCCCGTCTGGTATCCAAAGGTACTCTGAGTCAGTTTTCGTGATGTGGCAAGGTCAGCGTCTAAACCTGCTAATGCAGCGAAGATCCGCCTCCGTCTTCTACGGGAAATTTATTCCCTCCGTTCTCTTTCAATATTTCCATGTTGCTCTTACAAGATCTTAAGAAAGAGAATCGTTGCTGACGTAAGCCAAAGCGACGGAAAATCGTATGGATTAGAAAATACCTGCGCTACTTACATATATTTAGAAGAAATGTGGATGTTCCACCCTTTTTGAAAAAAAAAATCCGTGAAATCTCATTTTTGAAAGAATTTTCTGTGAAATACCTTAATCATAACTGTGATTAAGATATTTCACAAAAAATTTTCCTCATAATTTTCCTCATAATCACTGAAGTCCCCCACATGGTTCAGCGCCTCATCGCGCCGTGAGGGTGTTCAGTTGCGATGTACAGAAGAGGTTTCCAATCTCAAACAAGGACTCCCAAGCTGAGAAGGAGTTCAACAGCTCTTCGGAAACCTGAGGAGCTCTGATCCAAATCCGCACTCGCTCTGGCAAGACTGTTCACACGGGCTTTTTCATCACGACGACGCAACGCGCCCCTACACTCTGCACACCGGGGTTTACCGTCTCTAGGGTTGGACTGTACAGCAGCCGGTGAGGGGCACGCAATTCTAGGTTGTTCGGGGCCTCAGTGATTCAGGACAAAGGCAGCGCGAGCACACCACGCCAGGAGACTGCCTTCATGCCTTTTTCCTACAACGTCAGGGCGGTCGCCGACACACACGCTCATCTGGGGCCGGAGTTATCACGGACTTACAGCAATTTAACGGAAAAAATACAGCCGCGCTATCAGGGATTTCTGCTGTATTTTCTTCGTTAAAACTCATGTAAGTCGTTGATGAATCCGTCCACTGGAGGCGGCACAACGTTCAGGTTCCACGCGGTCGCCCTGCGAAAGGCTCGAATGAACGATGCTCGGCATTTGAGAAACGGAGCATCTCGTTGGTGAAGTCCTTTTTGCGCATCCAGTCCTCGTACATTTAGTCTTCCACGGCAATTTCTGAAGCATTTTTGGTTATACACGATGACGACTTAACAATTCGACTAACTCAGAGCTGACTAACTGCGGCGGACACAAATCCCCACTTTACCTCCTTGGCTTCGTAATTGTCATCAAATTGTTGAAGAAGGATGGTCCCGAATAGACAGGGATGATGAGGACTGGGAAGTATGTAATTGTTTTCTGCGGCAAGTTTAAAGAGGACCAGGAGCTTTGAAGGTCCCCAGGAACCCCTTTAGCGGTGGAACATTTTACCCGCCGTCTCCCTTTTGTCAGCTTGCTCGTACCAGAAATACGAGTTCCTGCTGGGGCATGCTCGAATTTTTCGGCGTCAATTCCAATTCGGACCAACTCAGGCTCTCCTTCCTCATTGTCGCTTTTCATCGAACATCCTTTTTTTCAACGATCACCTGTTCTCTACTGTTTGAAAATCCATCATCCAGACTAGAGAGACTTACAACTGCAATTACAGTAAGATAATCGGAGATGTAGATTGCATGGAGCGCATCCACGGAACAGAAGGCGTCGGCGAACACCCTGTCCATTCAAATACGGTAGGGTTATGACCCTTAGGTGAACATTTAGTGCAGTTCCAGCAGGTCGCCTGAAAATGCTTGCCGAGCAATGGATTAGAAGCAAATGCTCAGCGCAAGAGTTGTGAAAATGCGTCCTCCATGTGAGGAGCAAGAAACCCAGACGTAGTAGGGGGGTCGCAACATCTGCCAGGGGTCCCACTGCGCAAAATGCTTCCAAATCAACCGCACAACCTGCGTTCCACGCTGCGTTCTTTGCTTACGCTTGTAATGCAGCGTCTAGTTGATCTCTGGAGTCGGGTTCGTCAACGACTTACCTAACATTAACAGAGAAATCACAGCGGAAAACTCAGATAACGTGGCCTATCGCCCAAGATATCGCTTGATAAGCCGCGCTATCAGGGATTTCGGCTGTAATTTTCTCCGTTAAATTGCTGTAAGTCGTTGACGAATCCGGTCCCTGGTTACCAGTGTAAAATTGTAATTGACGAGTAGCTTCGCAGGCGACGATAGACAACGATACCGTGGTAGCTACCACCTGAAGTATTATAATAATGGAATAAATATAAGCCAATATAAAGGAACAGTTTTTATCGAGGAATATTGACGGACCACGTCGTGACGTGGCAATCGTATTCAAGTAAATATTTTCCACACGACGGAACACAGCAGTATAGCAGGTTGTTTATTTTGCTCACTAATGATATGCCTCGTTCCTCTTCGTTCGCGTTTCTGAAGTTTTTTTGGAACGTGACCGCCTCACAAGTATTATAGCGCCTCGACCAATTATCAGGACTGGAAAAAGTAGGGGCACTATTGTACTTTCACAACTCCACGAGTCGAGGAGAGGTCGAAAAAAAATTTTTCGCCCAAACTTCGGCTAGGGGGGTTATTTGGGGTGCTGATCACGAATCTGAGATCCGCTTTCAAAATTACGGCCGATTACGGTAGGTTACGGTAGGTACGGGTGACTAAGGCTGCCAAGGTCATGATCGCCGATTTCGCCCAAACTTCGGCTAGGGGGGTTATTTGGGGTGCTGATCACGAATATGACATCCGTTTTTCGTATTACGCTAGAGTTTTGGCGCAATCGGTGACCATTACCTTACTCACCGGTACCCACTGTAACCTGCCGTACTCCAACGTAAAACGAAAAACGGATGTCATATTCGTGATCAGCACCTCAAATAACCCCCCTAGCCGAAGTTTGGGCGAAATCGGCGATCATGACCTTGGCAGCCTTAGTCACCCGTACCTACCGTAACCTACCGTACTCCAGCGTAAAACGAAAAACGGATCTCAGTTTCGTGATCAGCACCCCAAATAACCCCCCTAGCCGAAGTTTGGGCGAAGAAAATTTTTCGACCTCTCCTCGACCCGTAGAGTTGTGAAAGTACAATAGTGCCAAAATAGGTCTATATTTTTTTAGTATGATTATATTTTATGTTGCATGTTTTTTATTTCCACCATCATTTAAATGAGAGCATCAGGTGGACCTCCATCCCCCGATTAGGTTTGCATCAGTTTTCTTTTACTCATTGCAGGTTGAGATTTTTTTGCGCGTTCAACTTCATCTCAAGCAATACGTTCCTTTAGACAGCGGATCTGCGTAGGATTTCACAGCGAATTTTGGAAATAATTTGTCGACAATAAGTAAGCTCCCAAAGTCGAACTTGAGATGCTGCAAAAGCCGTCGTGACAGCGAGATAGGGAGCCTCAAGACTCCCTGCTTGATCCCAAAACGAAGATCACACACGGTTCTTCCGTACCCAAGAGACAGAGGCTTAGTGGCGTTCCCACCTCCATCGTGCCGAAGTGGGGACTGATATGTGGGTGTCTCCAAGGTCTCGTAAGGCTGCTGCTAAGGTCTCGGGCGAGCCCCAGCGGCTGGGGTGGGCATGTCAGCGAGAAGAGGGGGAAGAACGCACGCCGCGGACGAGCCCCGCCCATTCGAGCCGCGCGCCGGCGGGCGTGTCGTCGCGGACAACGGGGTCTTCGCTCCTCCCGGTGTCGGTGAGCGGCGAGTGCTGCCGTTCCATCGTCTCGTTGCGATCCACCTCGTCTGATGCGGTCCTTCGGCCTCCTCGCCCTGTGCGTGCCGTTCGTGCTGTCGTCGTGAGTGGTTTGGTGCTTGTCAACTTGCGTAGAGACGCCTCGTCCTGCCGTCCCGGGACAGGTCCAGTGGACGTTCCTTCGTCTTCGGTTGCCACACTCGTGGGGCTTTCGTCCGATCTAGTCTGCTTCCGCTTGTTTCAGCAAAAGGGGACGGTGCGCTCGGACGCGGGGACCACAGGCGCGCGGCCGCGCTCTGGACCCTAAGGTGCCTGTGCCTCTTCTGTCCATCCGATGACTGGACGAGCTCGAGGACTCAGCCAGCTCTGCAGCCAGAGAAGTCGCACTTTCTAACTGGAATAAGCTCGTTTTCAAGCGGTTGCAGTGTGCATAGCCGTGGTCAGATCGTCAACCGATTCAGTGTCGCGCTAACCCTGGCATTCAGTGGTTCCCGCCAGAACTCGCATAGGGAGGGCTGCCCGACAGCGGCTGACCCCCCCCCCCCAAAAAAAAAAACTGCCAAAAGCGGTTAGTCTGCCGCAGTGCCCTTCAATAGTAGAAAACTAAGACTGGAAATAAGAAACATAATGTATGACGTAAGGCAGCCACTATCGAGAAGGCCCAGTGGGTTGGGGGTGTACATGCCAAGAGAGCGAGGGGTAGAACGCACATCCCATTATAAGGTGGATCCCCGCTTTGGGATTGTACCCGTAGTTTATCCATAGTAGCGCAGCGCTTCAGAGACATGTTCGGATGGGGATTACAGCAGTATCGAAGCTTCTCCCGCAATACTGTGCTGTGAGTTTTCAGCCAACGTTAGGAGTACGCCCAGGTTTTCCTTTTGTGAGGAAATCACATCAGGGACCAGATTCATCAACAGCTTACCGGCCGGTATCGATATATCGGTTATCGTATCTTACTACGTGGGCCGATGTGGTTAATCCGTCGTGAGATGATACCCGAGGTATCGTTGATGAATCTGGCCCCAGGTGTATTCCGCATACAGCATTCGAGTTCTAGAATGGAATGGTGAAATGGTCAAAATGTCCCCATCTAGTCTAGGCGAGTCACTTCTCTGTGTCTGACCATCTGACACTTTTAGTTAGTTCCGCTGTCAAGACGGCGGAAAGTGCTCAACCCAGAACAGAAGAAGGGCTCCCACGACCGTAGTTGAAAGAATCGTTTAAACAGTTCGTTTGACTTTATGACCGTGTGACTTTCACGGAAAGATAGACTTCTATCTCCAAGCAACCGACCTGATTCAAATTAGCTCGTATTTCTGATAACCTGGTCTGAAACATTCAACAACCATGCAAACCAACGTATGGATTGAGCACCGTAGCTTTAAAACAACGCCAAAGGAACTGGTGAAAACGCGGTTTTTTGTCAGAGGCGATGAACTGGAACTGGAATGTCTGGTGGGGTAGGGCACACTGCTTCGGTACGGACCGATTCCGTAGATTACTCTGCTTGATCACACTTCTTCGTCTGTATGGGTAACAGAGCTCGCACTCATCCTAGCGGCGAGGTGTTCTTACGATCTTCTTAACCGAACGTGTCGTTAAACATATCCCAGTGGGCCCAATGACTTCCGATGATACAACGTGGGCACCCTACCCAAAATGTTCCATCCCAAAACCGTTCGAAACAGTGCCAAGCCATTCCGTGCTAGTGCAGGTTCAGTATTGATTCCGCCAGGCATGACGACCGATTCGGGGACGTGGTGGTTCCGCCACGATTACTCCTACGGTAACGGTTTGAAAACGTGGTCTCCTAGCGCCTATCCATACTTTGCGATGGGAGCGACGGGAGGGAGCGGACGGTCGTGCAAATCATGCTTGTCGGTTTTTGCCGGGCGATTGCTCGGTATCAATCAATCCGTTTGCTTTGCACTAGCGACTCAGTCCGTGCCGTCGCTTCCGTCGCGAAATATGAACTGGTCCCTAGTAAGAGGTGTGCAGTATTGGGTGAAGGTCGTCTGAGTGGCATATCTTGTGGGGTCCAGCTCTCATGTCACAAGGTATGCTGAGGGTATTGCCCTCGTTAAGCTATCTACAGCAGACATTCAGCTCCGACGACTCTAATGCGATGGCAGCACACAAGACTATATACGATTTCTCGGTTAAAGCTAGCGACGGCAGCACTGTTTCTCTGAGTAAATACAGGTAAGTAGATAATTTTGATTTTTGGTTTCAGGTGGCAGTGGCGTGCGGCGCTTGTCACTTCAACAGCACTTCTGCACGAGTTTCTTTGAGGGGACAAGTTGTCATTGTTGTGAACGTTGCATCACAGTGTGGCTTCACCAAAAACCACTACACAGAACTGAAGGCTCTACAGGACAAGTATTACGACCAAGGCCTCCGAGTGGCTGCCTTCCCTTGCAATCAGTTTGGAGCACAGGTGTGTCAAGCGTCGGTTAGTAGCGTGTTCTGTGTTGGCCCGTCCTGGTTTCTGAAGGAAGGGAAGCGGTTGAGTCCTGCTAGGCTTCGAATAATTTGAGAGGCGGTGTTAGTTTAGTCCTTTGGCTTATTTAGCTCTTCTTGCAGAGCACAAAGACGCCTTTTGTGTGGTCTTAAATTGGACTAGGCTTTTAGATACTATTGTACTCCTCAAAACCGGGCCGGGCTTTTTCACCCAAGCTTCTCCAAGGGTGTTTAGAGTGGTAGAATGTGTAACCTATGGTGGACAAATCATTCGCGTCGGGATTAATCAAGGACATTCACAACCATCACTTGTAGTTTTACAGTCGGAACAAGAAGTCAAGTTTCCCAATCAGCGTACAGTCTAAGAGGAGTGTTACTGAAATCGGTCTCTGCCGTTCGGGATCTAGGTTTCTCAATATCAGCAGATCTCAGGTTTAATGAGCACTATAGAGCGTTGGTTAAGAAAGCAAATTTCCGAACTTATAACTTATTTAAGATATTAAAAACGAGCGACTTGCAGACGCTCTTGCGAGCTTACAAAATTTACGTGCGGCCCATTGTAGAATGTGGCACAACCGTGTTCAACCCCACCAAAAAGAAGGATATCGGTTTGTTGGAAAGCGTTCAGAATAATTATACACGTAAGCTGTTTATGAGATGTTATGGACTTCATTATTGCGATTTGCCAAATGAATCCACTAGAGCAAAGTTGCTTGGTCTTCCTAGTCTGTGTTCCAGAAGAAAAAAGGCCGATTTGCTCATGTTGTTAAAAATTCTGACTAAAACCGTTGCAGTTGACCCACTGCCATTCTTGAAGTCTCCGCTATCTGGAAATAGAAAAGGGAAACTTAGAATCTATGTCTCTGTTGCAAGGACGCAGACTAGGTCAAGCTTCCTCACCTATAGGAATCTCAGGAAGCTCAACTGCTTGCTTGGTGAATCCGAAAATGTCACACAGATGTTACTCCCGGCTCTCAAGGCATTTATTGCTCGTAGATTTTTCCTTTTAAGCTAATTTGGCGTTGTATTTTATCTGGCGATCATTTCTTGAGTCTTGATTTGATATGGCGTGGTTTCGTTTGATTTCCTTTCCTTTATGTTAATCCACGTGTATTGTATGACACGTCTTTGAATAAATAAATAAATAAATAACCATCAAGTCACTTCATATACCGCTGGCTCCAAAGCATTCTCAACACTGCGTTTTGAGCGTTTATGCTGAGTATTTTCTCACAGAACCGCCTTTTTAGTTATGCTAATAGGCCGTGGTTTTCCAATTATTTATATCATTTGGACGTTTATGAAAAACGAGATCCCTTGTTTATAGATATAAGATCCAATAAATCGTTGAAGTTGGCGAGCTTTCAGAAAAAATGTTCCGCATTATCAGCGACTTTGATGGCCACTGTTAGCGAATGTGTTCAGATCACTGTCCATGTTCGCCTTTCAGTGAATCTTGCCATGAAGATTTTAGGCTATTACGATGTCGTCTTAAGCTGTCAACCAATATTGATGTGGCTTTATTGAGGCCATAGTTTCAGCGTCTTCGCATTCTTCAGAGCCGGCTGAGTACCCTGACTTCAATAAAGACTCGTTCACCCGCACGTTCAGCTTACGGGTGATTGGTGGTCCACTCCGGCATACCACCTTTAAGGTTAGTCGTCTCTAGCAACGCCCATCCCTAGTCTTTTCTCTAATCTCCTCAAGAAAGGTACCTTTAAGATGAAATGGTGTTTTGGGGAGTAGTATCGTAAATGATTTGCCGGTTCTGAAGAAGGCGAAGACGCCGAAACGTTGGCCTCAATAAAGCTGATATCAGTCTTACCAGGGAATGGACTCAAGCGTAGGTCTGAACGGGGGAAATGGATAGTACTGCGACAGCCTTCATATAGCAGAAAACCATGTTTTGTTTTTGCTGAGTCCTTGAGCCAAAAGAGCTGCCTGCCCTCGAAGGCGGGGTACAGTAACGCGCCATCAGCACGTGCCCACGTGCATGCCCGCGCTGTTGTATGGGGTGCGGCTAAAGGCACTGCCGTAAGTGAGTCGGTTGCTCAGCAGGGTGTAGGGTTGCCTCGAAGATGCTAGGCCGGGTGTTCGAGTCTCGTGCTGTGCACTATTTTCGCATTTTTTCATAACCGCTGCCTCCTTCACCAATTTGCTTCCTACACATCTCCTACACAATTATTTATTTCACTCTATATTGTCAAAAGGGTCAGATTCGTGATCAGCACCCCAGATTCGAAATTAACACTCCATGACCTCGACAGCACTAGTTATCCGCACCTGCTGTGACCTACCGTAATCAGCCGAAAAGTCAAAAACTGATGTCAGATTCGTGATCAGCACCCCAAATAACTCCCTCCCCATGGGGAGGTTTGGCGAAAAAATTTTTCGACCTCTCCTCGACCTCTGGAGTAGTGAAAGTACAGTGTCTTCTCATGGCGGGTGAAATCATCTGACTTCCTACGCATTTCCTACACATTTATTTAACTCTAAATTCTCAAATAGGGGTTTACTATGAGCTGTGCGTCAGTCACTTCTCTCACTTTTTGAATTATACAACGCTTTGTGTTTTTCGGCGAATGTTGAACAGTGACCTCACAGCAAGCACGGGTTACAGCATGTACGGATGACTAGGGATGTCGAGGTCATAATCACCTATTTTGCTCGGACTTCTCCCAGGGGGATTATTTGGGGTGCTGATCATGAATCTGACCCTTTTGACAATATAGAGTGAAATAATTGTGTAGATGTATAGGAAGCAAATTGGTGAAGGAGGCAGCGCTTATGAAAAAATGCAAAAACAGTGCATAGCACGAGACTCGAACGTCCGGTCTAGCATCTTTGAGGCAGCCCCACACCCTGCTGAGGCGCCAACTCACTTACCGCAGTGCCTTTCGCCACGTCCCTACAACAGTGCGGGCATTCACGTGGGCACGTGCTTACGGTGCGCTACTGTACCCCGCCTTCGAGGGCCCTTAGCTCGTCTGGTTCAAGGACTCAGCAAAAACGAAACATGTTTTTCTGCTATATGAAGGGTGGAGATTCTCAAAGTACTATCCATTTTTCGCGTTCAGACCTACACCTGAGACCTTTCCCTGGGTAGTTGGTAGCTTGATTGCAGGAATATGCGGAATTTCCGTTTCCATGTTCCGAATTCCGGTTTCCGGCCATTTTGGGCTCTTCCGTTCTGTGTTCCGCCTGTTTTTGCGCCGGAAGGCAGAAATGGAAATGGGCACTGTTCCACACTAGTTTTCTATTGAACACAATCAGCTTATCAATAAAAAGGGTTCTTCATATAATTGTATACTGTTTGACAATTCTAGTATTAATGATCTTGGGCACTAGTGTACTTAATGCAAAGGATAAAGGACGGCGTTACTCAATCCCTTCTAGGATGCGCCAGCGCATTCTACTTCTACGGGATGTTGTGGAGGCGACATGAATGCGTATTTGGCCATACAATGACTTGCGGTGGCGAGCCGATGAACAAGTCAGCGTTCTATCCTTCCCAGACAAGTCTGGTACCAATTCACCGACCCCGGAGGGATGGAAGGCTTGGTTGGCCTGGGCGGGAAATCCGAACCAGGAACCTGGTATCGGTGCACGCGACAGTCGCGCCTCCTCCGACTGCGCTACGTACTTAATGTACCGCACTAAATCTTGTTCAAAATATGTCTATTAGGGTAATCTGCCATGGGAAGAACGAATATCATAGTCGTTTTTTGCGGAAATGCCTCATAAGCCCGCTATATTAAGTTCGAATCGCCCAAGGCCTTGCGAAATAGTGCGCGCTGGTAAGAGACGCAGAGACTCCGTCCCTTCCAGCACGCATTCGCGGCCGTCTCCGAGGGGGGGGGGGGGAGGAGGGGATTACCACAGCATGCCGTGGCGTGCAGGCGTGGCAACTAGATACACACAGCGAATGTAGATGCAGTCTTATCCCCTCCTACAGATTAGGTCTTATTTTTCTCCGAATTGGGTAAGGGAGGGAACTTTAGGATGAAGGCAATTTTAACACGGGCTAGTGGGCCCACACCCCGGAATCCCTTCCCCTGCCCGATGAACAGCTTTCATGGCTTTTCGAGATTTCAAGGCTTCTGCCCATGGCTAAGCTCTGCTGCAGACTAAAGACGGCGAAATAGTGTGCATCGGTAGGAGGCGCACACTGCGTCTATTACTAGCGTGCGCTATTTCGCAAGGCCTTGGGCGATTCGAGCTTAATATAGCGGGCTCATACGGCATTTCCGCAAAAAAACGGGTATAGTTTTCGTTCTTCTCATGGCAGATTACCCCTAGTAGACCTATTTTGAACAAGATTTAGTGCGGTACACTAAGTACACTAGTACCTGATCTTGAAATTGGTAAGCTACCAAAAAAAAAAACACTCAGAAATAGCAATGGCTGGGTGCAGAGCAAAATTAAAGTGCCACAAAGGCTATGTATGCATTGTAGGCAAAGAAAATGCACTCAACATTTGAATGATCATAAAATTCTTGATCCACTAGGAACAAATAGCTACAAAAACTTAGAAAGCATAGAGCGCAGTATCATGAAACAAAGGGTTCAGTGAAGGTTGTGGCAGTTGTCTGCTAAAAGATTTCATCAGTATTCCTGATCGAAGGTGCAAATTTCAATCTTTAATTTCTTTGGGTGTGATATTCATCCATATGGAGTTATGTAATTCATTTTTTAATGAAGCATCACGAATATCTAGCATGAGCTGTTATTTTGATTGACTGTGATGACTTATTGAATTCTGACACAAAAGTATTGCTCTGAGAACCATCTAGGTGACTGTCTAGCTGTGCCATCTTGGGGGTAGGGTTTCTAGGTTGGCACAGGCTGAATATTCCTGTGGAAGTGTGGACCCACCATGACTAATCAGTCATCCAGTTATCATCTTAGATCCCAGAATGAATTCTGACCAGGGAATGCTGTCAGCTTCCCATGGAACTTCGGATTGAGACCTATATCGTGTGAAAGAGCTCGAGACGCTGATCACAGATATGTAGACCAAATTTGCTGAATGGATCTCCTAAGCGAGTTATGGCCGGCGAAAGCCGCGTTAGGCGCGCTCAATCAGCCTTGGGCGCAGTACGGCGCGGTAATCAGCAGTTCGGCTATCAACGACGTTAGAAGCGGCGGCGGCGCAGTGGTAGGGTGCTCGCTTCAAAGGCATGGGTTCCTTGGTTCGGTTCCGCCTGTGACGACTTTTTGCATTTTGTGACCTATCTTCGACGAGGACCTATAATCTCATTTTTAGCACATTTTTGAGCGAACGGCTAATAGCGACTTGCATTTACGTCTATTTGAAGAAGGAAACGTGTTTCAGGTAAAATGTTTTATTCATGACGTGAAGCAAGTCAGAAATTCAAATCAAAACAAAATAGAAAGTAAAAAAAGAAAGTAAAATCAAAAATCAACAAAACTTAATAAACATAATAAATAAAAAGCAAAGACATTAGTTAAAAGTTCAGACTCCACCGACACGACTTCGGCCGAACGGCTGTAGCAACGGTATGGGTGGTCTTCGACCGAATCGTGAAAGCGGATTCGTGATTAGCACCCCAAATAACTCCCTAGGCGAAGTTTCAGCGAAAAAATTTTTTCGACCGAAGTCGTGTCGGTGGAGTCTGAACTTTTAACTAATGTCTTTGCTTTTTATTTATTATGTTTATTAAGTTTTGTTGATTTTTGATTTTACTTTCTTTTTTTACTTTCTATTTTGTTTTGATTTGAATTTCTGACTTGCTTCACGTCATGAATAAAACATTTTACCTGAAACACGTTTCCTTCTTCAAATAGACGTAAATGCAGTTCGCTTAGCCGTTCGCTCAAAAATGTGCTAAAAATGAGATTATAGGTCCTCGTCGAAGATAGGTCACAAAATGCAAAAAACCCGTCAGCGGCGGGAACCGAACCAACGAACCCAAACCTTTGGAGCGAGCACTCTACCACTGCGCCGCCGCCGCTGCTGACGGCTCTGATAGCCGAACCGCTGATTTCCGCGCAATACTGTACCCAACGCTGATTGAGCGCGCTTGACACATGGAAGACATGGCGGCTTCCGCCGGCCATAACTCGCTTAGGAGATCCATTTAGCAAATTTGGTCTACATATCTGTGATCAGCGTCTCGAGCTTTTCACGTGGTATAGGTCCCAATCCGAAGTTCCATGTGAAGCTGATGACATTCCCTGGTGAGTTCTAGTTTTGGTGATTACAATGTAACTGCTAATGTTGAATATGCAGATATCTGCAGTCACCACGTCATCCATG
Organism: Heligmosomoides polygyrus bakeri; assembly: GCA_947359475.1. NCBI lineage: Eukaryota > Metazoa > Nematoda > Chromadorea > Rhabditida > Heligmosomidae > Heligmosomoides > Heligmosomoides polygyrus. The sequence goes on along the minus strand of OX375865.1, from coordinate 68,766,634 downwards.
ATGCCACTGGTTTCTAAAAGTGGTGAGAGGAATCTCTTTCCTGATTGACCTAGGTGGTTACTCTAGTTTTAGACTTCACCCAAGTCAGTTTTAGATGTGGGTCCCTGAGTAACTCAAGTGATTAAGTCGCTTAAGGAGGTATATCTTTCGCCTCTGATATACTCCGGCGAAACTTTCGCTTTGAAGTTTCTACACATAGAACGGGGGTGGGGGGAAGGCTTTATCTCTCGTCGTTGTGCATATATACGTTCTCGTTATGCATGTTATACGTTTAGATACATCCATATGGTATGCTAGATACATACGCGCCGTTTCACGTGAAGGATACACACATACATGTGAAATTGTCGGATCATACGCATACTGAGGCGTCAGAAGATGATATGTTAACTCTGAAGGTAACATCGCTAGGGTTGAATGGATTTCTCATGCGAGGCATGAGAAGATTATATGATCTGAATCAAATAACGACATATACTTCATAGTGTGTCCGTGAGCGTCGGCGACCGTAGTGTCGACGGCCATGTCAGTTGAGATGCTGCCGGTCCTGTGGAGGCACGAGCTGACCGTATCCTGAAGGTAGAACTAAATTCCCCGAGGGGAAGGCCAGTTGGGCACCCTGGTATGACAGTCGGTTCCATGGAGCATCTAAATGTCACGAACGACTTACAACGACCAGGTAACATAATTTTCCCACTGGCGATCCCAGTTCTTAACGCGTGGGTAGCTGCCCTAATAACCCAGGCAGCCAAATCTCCATTGGCTTGCCTACGTTGCGCGAACCGAATAGAAATGACTATGGCAACGGAAGGCTTCTGGCTTTACAGAACTGCCGCCTTTATAAGGTCTGGGTCAGGCCTAATTTACTCGCCACGTTAGACCCTACTGCAGTCTGGTCGGTCTTGGACTTAGCGATCAGAATCCACCATATGCCCTCACCTCTATAGGAAAAGTGTTGGAACTGGAGCGCGCAGATCTCACTAATCCTTAGCAGCCTCTGGAAAGCGATGAGGACTATGACGGCTTGGTCCGAGCTTGATCGAGGGCCGTTTTAACTACTATATCTAGGTCGGACTTGGAAGCCTTGGGATGATGCTTGGCAGGTGGTGAAGTCTCAGTGACCATCCTAAGCAGCGCTTTCAGAACGTGGGACGTCTGCATCGTCCGAAGGCAGAGGACCGAAGAAGTGTGAGGGCGCTGATGTGGTATCCTGGAGATCTAACTTTGCCTACATCTACATGGATCAGATGAGCCACAAAACCGTTCCTCAATTTAGGGAGACCTGATATGGGAACACGAAACTTGGAAATAAAATCCAAGAACTGGGTCTTCACTCCCCGGTAGATCTTGAGCGTCCCTGTCGCTACAGCGAGATCGATACAAGCCTCGATAATGGTGGCTACTTGCTGAAGACCCACTGCTGACGCCATGTGAGCCGTGTCGACGGCTGCTGTATGGCGTAGGTTGCGGATCACAGCTGTAAATGGATTTTATATGCTTTCAGCTTTTTCCAACTCGAATGGGAGGGCGGGTGGGGTCGCTAGACGAGAAAAAGCCGGAATGGGTTTAGCCGGGGCCCTCCCTCTTTCGTCAGCGCTAGCGCTTGCTGACCTCAGCGAGCGGTACCGGTCCCTGCGGAGTCAACCACGAAACGGAGAAACGTACGGACCACGAAACGTAAAGACGAGAACACTTGCTTGGAGCACCGGTGAGCCTGCTGGAAGGACAATGAGGCTTTTGATTTCGGGCATCCTGGAGTCATTAGCTCTAAGTAGGGGGAAAACAGGTTTGATTGTCACAGGGGAAATCCTTGGATTCCTTTACAGCGATGGGACTTTGCACAGCGAAGAGTTTTGGGTGTTAAATAGGGAGGAGGAACCAATCAAATGATTCCTTGGTTCCACAGTACTCCAGTTTCGTGCGCAAATGCGTCCACTGCGTAAGCGCCTTCGGAGGCCCATCTAGAAAAGAAAATCGGACATTTGGCTGTACGATTACTTGCGATCATGTCCACTGGACAAGTACCCCATGAGTTTGGTTATTGCAAAACTAGATGCATTCTTCTGAAGAAATGGACTTCGCGAACGCCTTAATCGCTGAGAAAGCAGCGTACATTTCGCGGAAAGTCGAAGATGACTCTAACGTGGATGAGGGGAGAAGCGATGAGAAAGTTTTGGATGAATGGTTATGATAAAATACTGCCCCCATACCGAAATGATGAAGCGATGAGCGCGTTCTCAGAAACTGCATGGGGTGCATGTAGCAAAATTCCTTTAAAAGAATTTTCGAATTCTAACCACTTTCTTATCGCACTTCTTTCCTGCTTGCTTAAACTCCACCTGAAGGGTGGAGCAGTCTGGACACTGCTTATCAGCCATCTCTCCAATCGTGGCTCTCCACCACCTCTTCAGATCTAAAGGGTTGACAAGATGCATGGAGGAGATAAAGCCTTGCCATTTGAGTCGCTGTCGCGAAGAGGGCCGAGGTTCTTTAGTAACCTCAAACCAAACTCTCTAATTCTGGCTCTTCTTTCACTAGTGAGGTCTTGTGCGAGATCTTTCAAATCTGTCATATGGCCTCGCCATGTTAGCTTCTGGGTAGGGACCCAGCAGCGCTTGCCTTCAGCTATCGAGAAGCCCGCAGAGTCGTGATCTGCACGTATAGTCTTCACCGACTCTTCGCACCAGTTGCCGATGCGCTCCAGATCAGGCCATCTTCAAGATATATGGCCACACAAATGCCTAGGGCTCTCCACTTTTTTAGAAGAAGTTTTAGAAGCTTGGTAAAAATAGATGGAGCTAATGACATCCCAAAGGGCGGAACGATAAACTTTAAAAAACCTATTTCTCCACTTCAAACTCAGGGACTTCGAGAAGTCCTTATGCGTACTCACGTGATGGAAACCTGACTTTAGGTTGAAAGATGCCATGAATCCTCCCCTCGGGAGCAGAGGTGCAACCTTCCTCATATCTTCATATTTAATCCCAACTTTTGGGAAACATCTGTTCAGAACAGAGAGATCTAGTATCAGTCTCAAGTTCTCACCTTCCGCGACGGAAAGTGAGTTGACGCGAATGAAAGAACCTCTGACCTCCTCGACAGGCTTTCAGTAGGCGATCAGTTTGTGAATCAATAAATGCAGCATTTATGAAAGCTGAAATCGAATTTTCCTTGCTGAAATTTAGTGAAGCAATTTCCACACAAAACGGTTGAAGCCGTGCAAAATAACCGATCGGATTAACTCGGGAGATGCCAATCTAGACCAAAACTCCTGTTTAGTGTGGATGTTCGCAGCCACGCTGGGAAAGCAACTGAAACGCTCTCGCGATCGTTGCTTTAATACGATAGTCCTCGGGAGCTATCGGCAGCAAAGGGCTAATTGAAGCCAGCGCTATATTACTATTAAAACGCATACTGCTTCTCGAGACCTGGTCTCTTGAACACAGGCTTACTCACGGTGGAAATGGGCATCATTGTTGAAAGGAGAACGATCTCCTTGGCGGCATGTGCGGCTTGTGCGACAGATGCGGACTCTCCAATTGCTGACAATAGGACCAAAGCAGCGGCGGCTTCGGCTTGGACGTTTGCTCTACAGCAGGATCGTCGAAGACAGCTTTAAGCATGGTAATATCTGACGTGACGATGTCCTGACTGTTAGTAGAGGACAAGTGCGACAACCAGTCGCTAGATGAGAAAAAGCCGGAATGAGTTTAGCCGGGGCCCTCCCTCTTTCGTCAGCGCTGGCGCTTACTGACCTCAGCGAGCGCGAGGCGCTGCCCCTGCGGAGTCCCGAATGCATCGACCGCTGTCGATGAGACATGTAGGAATTCAAATCATCATGTTCAAAGAATATCATCAACAAAAAGTCAGCGAAAACCCGTCGCAGCAACTAGATATGGAAACAGCGGAGAGACTGCATGCTGAAATAGTGAGACAGGACCCTGAATTTGTTTTCGTTTGTTGCTCTAGCCATAACTAAAAAGTTATCAAAACAACATTATGAATTCATGCTTCGCTATGTTACGTTATGATGAGGATTAGCATCAATCGTGGAAGATTTTGCTGCTCGCAAAGTTCTGAACAAGAAAAGGTGCAATAGGAGCCGCTTCTGACGCCGTTTCAGATGCACTTTTGAAAAAAAAATGGCGAACATGTGTCATTTCCGTTTCCGCTTTCGTATTCCGGTTTCCGGCGATTTTGGTCGTTTCGGCTCCGTGTTTCGTCTTCCGCTTTATCCAGAAAATTTTCTGCACATCCCTGCTTGATAGTGTTCAGATCAGCTGCACATTCTGTTTTTAGAAGCTGAGGCCAAGGATGGGAATCAAAGGAATGGAATCGCAGGCTCGAAGGGCGAAGTTTGTAAGAGCGCTAACCTGTACATAGATAATAGAAAGTGGGTGGCCACATCCGGTCCAGTTGCCGGAAAATGAGTGAAAATGCTTGAAATTAGCTCAGCACATCTGCTGAAACAGTGCTGGTGAATTAGTGGAAACTGCACAGGGGAAAAACATGGTTCTTTTAACTTAATTTTAAAAAAATAGTTTCTTGTAACAGGATATTCAGTTGCGATAAAAGCTCTTGTGCCACTCAAGGGGTCCTCTGTTTTTCAAGTAGTTCGCCACCATCGGTGTTTGATCGCTCGCAACATCCGCGATATCCTCGTTGCAATGACCTATCACTTCTCGCCCGTAGTAAAGGGATGACCAGCTGCTGATATAAACATGGAACCGGTTAAGCTGATGGACATTAGCTTAGTTTCATGCTGATAGGCTGAACATTTGTTTCTTTGCGATCGTAGCAGTGCGTACTCACTATCTCCAGCTTGGCCGTAGTGGACCAGCAGAAGTTACAAAATACATTTCATGGCTGCTTCTATTCACAGTCAAAGAAGAATAATTCAAGAAGCGCTTGCAAGGTGACATAACAGGGGAGGGGGACGTTCTGCCTGAAAGCGGCGCGGGCAAAGACGCGGGACAGTGCCTGCGGAGCCAATTAGCGTCGACTCGCGCAGTGACACCCGCCGCTTCGCGCTCAGCCAGGCAGCCCTCGCTGCGGAGGCGATGCTGACCCAGCCAACCACGGGAGCCTGTAGGTCGACCAGATTTGGTGTGATTACAGTCGATAGAGGGATAGGAAGCCCAGACGGCTTGAATTGACAGTCCGAAAATTGGGATTGATCCCAACCCTACCATCTCCTATATTAGAATTTCGAGCTCTATCGAATGAGCCAGAAAAGAATCTTGCCTCATTATCCCTTAAACAAGTATTTTCAGGCGCGTTAAATAACTTTCGTTAAATATCAACTTTTATTTGTATCAGAATTAACCACGAGGCATGCTTCCAGGCACTGATGTGAACTTTACCATCTCCTGTATTAGAATTTCGATCTTTATCGAATGAGCTAGAAATTACCTTGTCTAAATAACCCTTAAGGCGACTTCTTAGGCGTTGTTTGTTTTCGTTAAATATCAGTTTTTGTTTATATCAGAATTATTTGGCAGGCATGCTTCCAGGCTGAAATTGTGCGAGGAATATAACTAGATAGACGAGAGATTTTCTAAGAGCACCACAAGTGCTCAACCTTTTTGAAAACGACATTATGATCCTTCAGTGCGTAGAGCATGTTCACAGTCTGAAATTGCCCAACGAGCTCAATTTGATAGTGGATCTCCTAAGAACACCGAAGTACCCAGTTTTTTTTTTTGCATTTCATCAGTGTTTCCTAACTCGTTAATTGGGGAGGAGACATTGGCTATGCAGGTAAACTACCTGTGGAACGCGAGGTCAAAAAACTGCTAGAAGCCACAAACGATTGGACGGGCAATTTTAGGTATTGTGTGATGAAATTTATTCTCGGTGAACTTTAGATTTGAAGAACCACCTATTCAATGTTTTTTTTCGAAATATATGATGTGTGTATTATAAAGTTCCATGGAAAAATCAGTTACGAAATGCTAAACAGATGCCATGTTGAAAGTAACGTTTTAAACTTCTGTTAAAAGATCTCTCGTCTATCTAATAGGAATCCTTGTGCAATTTTCGCCTCGAAGCAAGTGTCGCATTTATTCATGATATATCTGAATAAAAACCGATAATTAGCGAAAATTAAAAAACGCCTAAAAAATGCGCTTTAAGGGTTACTTAGACAGGATAATTTCTAGTTCATTCGATAGAGATCGAAATTCTAATAAAGGAGATGATATACAGAAAGTATTGTAGAAAGTATTGACGCAGTAAATGGCGGTTGTGGAAATAGTAATGCGCAGCAAATTTCGAAATATTCATTTGAGAAATATGGAAAATGATCTTACAAATACGATAGAATAACTCACAGTCGACATTGGCTCCTTTACTGTGAATACAGGAGCGAAAACGGCGGAAACATTCATGAGCACGCGCCGCAAGTATTCGCTTGCATTTTGTTCCGTGCTTCGAACAGGGTAGCCTTCTGCGACTGGTCACTTCTGTTGAAAGTAGCACAGACCTCATTCTTTAAAATCGCCTAGAAAGAGTAATCCAGCGGATTCATGTTCAAGCTGTGCTCTTCTGAGAAGCTGTTCACACCTGCGCGCGTTATCTGTTTGCCGTTATGGGACAGAGGTTGACAATTTTTGATTTGAGCGTTATCGTGCTTGAACATCTTGTAATCATCATCTGTTATGACAGACTCGCGGCCGACGTTTTTGTTGTTGACCTCTTTTGTCATCCACCATTTCAAACACAGCTTAATTCTTTTGTTAATGAAGTATTCATTTCCTTTGGTAACAGCCAGGAAAGGCTCACCGTAACCACGACGGTATCATGTTTCTTCAGTTTTTACAAGAATATTTTTTGAACACGATATAGACAACAAAAATAACACACAAAAACTTTGAAAAGTAGAAAGAGAAAGTTGGAGCTGAAACAAAAACTAGGTGCGTCAATACTTTTTACGCACCCTGTAGTTCACATCAGTAGGTTGGAAGCATGCCTCGTAGTTAATTCTGTTATAAATAAAAACTGATGTTTAACGAAAGTTAAAAGCGCTAGAAAAAAATGGTTGTAAGGGTTATTCAGGCAAGATTCTTTCCTGTCTCATTCAATAGAGGTCGAAATTCTGATATAGGAGATGGTAGGGTTCAGATCAATCCCAATTTTCGCACTGTCAATTCAAGCCGTCTGGGCCTCCTATCCCTCTATCGATTGTAATCACACAAAATCCTACCTGCGGACTCCCGTGGTTGCCTGGGTCACAATCGCCTCCGCGGCGAGGGCTGTCTGGCTGAGCGCGAAGCGGCGGGTGTCACTGCGCGAGTCGACGCTAATTGGCTCCGCAGGCACTGTACCCCGTCTTTGCCCGCGCCGCTTTCAGGCAGAACGTCCCTCACCCACATAACAGTCATGAACTGCTGTAGGTTCCAAATCTATTTCTTTTTGGGAAACTGGAGCAGGATTCACACATAAGGAAAACAAGTCGGGATGTCTTAACAGGATTTTTTATGATTTTGTTCTGTTATTTTGCTAAGTTGCTTTTATACGTCTTTTGAGAAACATAAACTTTTCGTTACATGGCATGAACAGTATCGCATACCGTGTTGTTTTATAGTCAGATATACAGGAGGACTGCAGAAAATCTTTGACTACTTCTTTTTTATAGAAAGGCTAGCTGCATAGCAAAAATGATGCGATGGCCCAAGCTCGCACATGCTACGTATTGCTTAGTACTGCTTATTGTAGTTAATGTGTCCGCCTACGCTTTGACTTCCTTCCCGAACTCCAGGATGTAACCCAACCCGGCAGGAAATGCACCAAAAAGGTACCGGAATACTTCCGGCAGACCAGGTATTCTATGCAATGGCGTGATGCCTTTGTTATGAGGCTAATTAGAGTGTGCGAGAATGTACTCCTTGAGTGTCCCGAATCGCAATCGTGTTCCTTTCCTGAAAGCAATGCTTGAGGCTGCTAGCTACCTGTAGTCATTCCCTGGGGATGGATGGGAAGGTTGGAGCTGACTTGATACAGCATTTCGATTCAACTTCACAGACTCACACTCCATAACGTGTTGCTGATACTTGGCATTTCCGACCTCAACGAGATCAGTGGAGGGTTCTAGAATTGTTATTGGTAGGACAGCGCTTCCTACATACGTTCCCTTTCGTACTCGTGAAAGCTCCTGTGTTCTTCTGTTCATTCTGCAGAGTTGAGATCAACTGCGCTACCTAGGCATGAGTTAATAATTCACAGAGTAGATCTTCGCTCCGATGTTCGAGCACCGCGTGAAACAACGAAAGCACAAGTTTTTCAATAGTTTGACATTATAGTCATTATAAATGTCTTCGAGGGTAGTTCTGCTTGTCGTTTGACATTCTTAGAGTACCGACTTGTAGAGTAGTGCGCACTGAGCTGGAGACTCCTTTGTACTGGAGTGGTCCTAGTGTGCTGGTGTGATAAAGTTATCTTTGTAGCTAAATCCCGAATGTATCCTCTATAGGAGCCGTCTTGTGAGGCTGACATCATCAAGTTCGTCAAGGAAAAATTCAATTACGAGCCAGACCTGTATGGAAAGGTAAGTGCTTTTTTGGCTCCCCTTTTAACGAAGTTGTTGCTTTTTCTAGCAGTGAAACTCTTGATAACCTATAGAGTACGTAGCCACGACGATGGATTTTATTGCAGGTGAACGTGAACGGAGACGATGCTGATCCCTTCTGGAACTTCCTAAAGAAGGAGCAAGGTGGATTTGTGACCGATGGTATTAAGTGGAATTTCACCAAATTCTTGATCAATCGAAAAGGTCAGGTGGTGAAGAGGTAAGCGCGGTGAGCGAAGAAGTGCACCTTATGTGGGCTATTTTGGTCTTGAGGAAGCCCTGCACCGAGTGTCCGGATTGTACATTCGAACACATTTGAGCAGTGGAAAAATGGCGGAACTGGAAAGAACGCGAACTCGTAAATGCTACACGAGCGAAATGCTGGGTTTAGCTACCCTCGGGGTCTAATCCGGGTTTGGTCGTGCAGCATTGAGTACCTACTGCCATTGTAATTGCATGGTAGGAAAAGGAAAGATACGCGTTCTAAACACGTAGAAGAACATGGGTTCGAATGCGCGTTTTCGTAGGTGCGTCTTGTTCCTTTAGAGGGGGTGGACAGTTGGCTTAATAATTCTAAATCAGGTAGGCTTGGTATATTAGAACAACCTTATGTCGGCCTGTTGTTTCGTCAAATTCGTCATTCTTAGGCCTGAAAGAAGTTCGATTTGTGATAGCAGGCGCATCTCGGCATGGACTTACGTCCCCTTCTCAGGCGCTTCAATGGATTCCCAAGAGTGTTAGCGGTACAAAGTGATGAGTGATGATGCAAACCGAACTCCACCAACTTTTTGTCAATTCTCGGCTGTATGATACCTTGAGCAACTAAAACCCACCATGTGTAAATCCAGACTGATGTTTACTATACAGCGCATCGTCTTATAGCACACACGACAGAATGGAAGGCAAAAAGATGCTGGTGCTTGCAATGCAGTCATCTCGGTTGTTTGTTGTGGGTTACGTTCGGTAATCTTTGTGAGGTCGATCTTACTCTTTGCCGTTCATCACATTTGTGGCCTATGAGAGGGATTCTCCAGTTGGATACTCCTCATCAACATTTTTGGGAACTCATTGCTTACAAGGAAAGGTTGCCAGGTAGCAGTGACAGTTTGATATTGAATGTATATCGTGGGACGCAGGTTCGGAGGCTGACTACAAATATGTGTTCCTCCTGCATCGGACGTCGTGGAACCGAGTTCCTGACCATTTTGGCTTCGCCTTGTTTGCGCTCTAATTACCCATTCAGTGTGCGACGTAGTGAGAGGCGAAGCGTTAGTGGCTAGGTTTTCCGGTGCCTGTGTTTTTTGCACTCCTAAATAAGACCCGACACGAACAATTGAAGTGCTCCCTGTGAAATCGTAACGAAGAACTTCGAGAGGAAGTAGACCAGATCTATTGCACTCACGACTGCTATGTTAGTTGTGCTGTGTTTACCATCCTTATGTTCGTTGTAGGTCTATGTGAGCAAGTATTTGTTTATGAGACATCACTTATGTAATGCACGACTATGTTCATGTCTGATAATTAAATAAATAAATAAATAATAAATGACTGTAGGGGTCGAAAAAACATCACCAAATTTTGCCCAGGGTGCTATTAGGAGTGCTGGGGTGCTACGACAGGTATGGGTGAGTATGGTTGGTGGAGTCAGGATCATCGATGTAAACGCTTTGCTTAAATGGAATGAGGTTATTTAAGGCCTGAGGACGAATTTGATATGCGAGCTACAAAGGAATCAGATGTGTCCTGACAACGTACCCAGGTTTTATGAACACCGGACAAGTAGACTACTGCCTGTGGCTACAGTACCCCGCAGTATTACTAAGAGGGAGGTCATATTTGTGATCAGCGCCTTGACCCGTGCGCAACTGCTGCATCGTGAGCGCGTCGACTGCAACCTGGAGCCTATTGCGTAATGTCATGCGTGACCATTTGAGAGTTTTTGAAGAAATTTGGCAATCAGTCTGATGTTTCTACTACTTACTGCGAGTCTTTTGAATACCCTATCGACCGGATCGGCCAGACCTCTGGAGGCCCCTGGCCGGAGTCAGGCATCAGGTGTCATAGTGATGCATCGCCCCTCACGTTGGAATCACGGCATTGACAATGAGTGTCAAGTTTCAGAGGACGTGTCCAAAATTCATTCTCTTAGTGGCACAAACTAGACCAGGTGTTCAGGAAGTCACGCGCCGAAAGTCAAAAGTTAGTCGTTTGTCCCAGAAGCTAGACATCGAGCATTAAGTGTTCGACGAGGTCACCGAGAAGTCAGGTACCAATCTGTCATAGGTGCGTGACTTCTCGGATATCTTCTGATTTTTGACGCTCCCAACACACAGTTTTTCCTGAACCTTTTTCCTTTTCCTTTTTTTTCCTGAATCCAAGCTTCCAGTGCACAACACCTCACTGTGCTTCACTTTAGATGCGCGAGTGAGCTATTAGGAGCATTGAACAACGCACTCATTTTCATAAGTTCATAACTGGTAGCAGAACCAACACGAGGAAAAGCTTTCCTAGATTTGGTGCTGTGCAATGAGCTTGCATTAATACGCGAGTTATCTGTTGGTCCTCCAATAGGAAGCAGCGATCATTCTACTGTAACCTTCAAGTTGAGATGGGAAATGGAAAGAAAAATGTCGATTTGGAGAAGGGATTTTAATGCAGCGGACTATGACAAGATCAAGCAGCACTTGGCAGATGTCGACTGGATAGGAACTCTCACTGCTCTAGAAACAGTTAACGAACAGTACGAAGCTTTTCTTGCGGTTTTACATCATGTGATTGACCTGTATGTACCCATGCGTGAGATTAAGCCAGGAAATCCAAAAATTCCTAAATATCTAGAACGAATGAACCGTTACCGTTCCTTGTTGTGGGATAAGGCTTCGAAATCAATGGACTCAAACGCATGGTCAGATTATGTGGCTTTCAGTAGAAAAGTTGACAAAGCTTTTTCGCGGTACAATTTATACACTGAGAAAAAAATTCTAGAGCAAGGAGACAAGGCAAAATTCTACAAATATATTAACTCTCGTAATGGCGGTAGAAGAAGTGCTCCTAAATGCGTACCAACTTTAGTCAGTAGTGATGGTTTACACTTTTCTTCTCCTTGCGAAAAAGCCAATTTGCTTGCTATGGAATTTCAAAAGGTGTTCATGAAAGTTGATGACCAGGGCAAAGACCTGTTAACGGGTAGGGATGATGCGCGAACAGAGTTTCCTGAGATGAGTCCTTCGTTGTGGTTTCACAGAGAAGAAATATCTAAGACCATCGCGGAATGGCCAAACAGTTACCCAGCGTCGCCGGATCATGTACCACTTACTTTTATCAAAAACGTAGGTGACTACATAGGATTTCCTTTGGAATATATCTTCAATGGGAGCTACATGAGAGCAGAAGTCCCTAAGAGATGGAAACACGCTTTTGTCACCCCGATTCCTAAGAAACCTCCTCTTAGCAATCCAACAAACTACAGACCAGTTAGCATAACGTCCGTATTCGCGAGAGCATTTGAAAAAATCGTCAGCAAACATATTCTAAAGCATCTGGAAGAGAAGAAGGTTATCTCCTGTAACCAGTTTGGATTCCTAAAAGGAAGGTCCATCGAAACTTCCACTCTCACAGCACTGAATGACTGGACAAAAGCTGTAGAGGAAAAGAAGCGTACAGATGTCATATATTTCGACTTTTCTAAGGCCTTTGATAGAGTTCCATTGATGAAACTTCTGCAAAAACTGAAAATGGTGGGCGTTCATCACATGATAGTAGACTGGATACGAGATTTTCTCTCAGGAAGTACATACCAAGTCAAAGTAGAGGGACAGTATTCCAGTGTCTTCGAAACGTTCAGCGGTGTACCGCAAGGAGGGGTACTTTCTCCTTTGCTGTTTCTGATGTACACCTATGAACTGCCGCAATCAGTTTCAAGGTTCGGAGTCGTTTGCAAGATGTACGCCGACGACATTAAGATTTACAAGACCATTGAGAAGACAGAAGATACCGTTTCTATTCAAGCGGCGGTGAACTATATACCAGGCTGTCCAATAATTCTTGTCCGAAAATTTCACAATTTTTAATTTTTTTTCAACTTTATTGAAAAACAAGTCTAATCAACAATATAATCACCACAGTTATCTACAACAGTGGCCAATCGATTGGGCAGGTCGCCGATGCCCTTCGCACAGAACTCCGGGGGCTGCGACTCGAAGAAGTCCGCGATGTCGGATTTGAGGTTGTCGTAGTTGGTGAATTTTCTTCCGGCCAGATGGTGCTTCAGCGGGCGGAACAAGTGGTAGTCGGAGAGGGCGAGGTCCGGGGAATACGGCGGATGGGCAACCGTCTCCCAGCCGAGCGTCGCCAACTTCTGCTGGTCTCCTTCGCCATGAGGGGGCGCGCGTTGTGGTGCAGCAGGTGGACCGAGGCCCGTCGGGGACGCTTTTCTCGGATGGCGGCGGCTAGTTTCTCGAGCTGATCGGTATAGATGGAGGCGGTGACCGTCCTGCCTTGCGGGAGCAGCTCGACGTACAGCATGCCCTTGGCGTCCCACCAGCAAGGGAGCATGATCTTCAGAGGGTGCTGGTCGGCTTTCGGCGTCGTCGGCGGCTCTTCTCCGCGCGGGATCCAGACGGCACGGCGGGCGACGTTGTCATAGAGGACCCAGCTCTCACCCCAGTGACCAGGTCCTCGAGAAACTCCTTGAGATGCGGACGAAGGAGGAGGGACTGGCAGACGGCCACGCGGCTCTGCTTGTTGGCGTCCGTCAGACGGTGGGGATCCAACGGGCCAGAACTTTGTGGTAGCCGAGTAAGTTGAGTCGATTGTGGATGGTGGACTTGCTGCAGCCGAGCGTCGTCGCCAGTTCACGGGTGGTGGCTTCCGGCTTCTCCTTGATACAGCGACGGACTTCGTCATCATCCACCGTAGAAGGCCTCCCGCTGTGCTCCCTGTCCTCGAGGCTCGCGTCGCCGCTCTCGAAACGATTGAACCAGCGCCTGACTGTGCGTTGGGACACTGCTTCCCCTTTCACGCTCTGCAGATGTTGGCGACCGCGGCGCCCGTGTCGTTGCCCAGCAGCCACTCGTAGTACACGAACGTACGAATTCGACCTTGGTCCATTTGAGCTTGTACTGGCAGCTAGACGCGGCGACTGCGCCTTATATAGCGCTAGCGTGGAACTCTGGAGAACCTTCTAGAAGGTTCTTACACTTGCCTGATATTATAACACTTCTAAGGAAAATTATAGAATTTTGAAAATTTTCGGACAGGAATTATTGGACAGCCTGGTAGATTCCTGGGCTGAAAGATGGGAACTACCTTTGGCAGCAGAAAAATCGCATTATCTCATGATTGGACAGAGTCGCGCCGGTGGCAACCCTTCATATAAACTGAGAGGTGTCACATTGCAGTCAGTAAATGAAGTTCGTGACCTAGGTTTCCTGATATCTAGGGATTTGACGTTTGACCTGCACTACAAATCATTGGTTAAAAAGGCTAACTATCGCATCTACAACCTTCTTAAGGCCTTGAGAAGCCGAGATTCTCATATTCTTCTTCGAGCATATAAGACATATGTAAGGCCCATCGTAGAATGCGGAACTACCATTTTCAACCCTACAAAGAAAAAAGACATCAGACTTCTGGAGAGCGTTCAAAACAGCTTTACTCGTAAGCTTATGATGAGATGCTACGGCATCAGTTACTACCAGATACCAAATAGTGCTGAGAGAGCGAAAATGTTGTCTTTACCAAGTCTTCACAGTAGAAGCAAAATATTCCATCTTCTTATGTTTTTCAAAATATTTACAGGAAAGGTTTCTATTAACCCACTCTGCTTTTTCGGTTCATCTTTGACAAAAAATAAAAGGGGCAAACTCAGACTCTATGTAGCGGATGTAAAATCGCGAGCCAGAACAACTTTCTTCACCTACAGGAGTATAATGGAGTTCAACCTTGTTTTGAATGCAAATCAAGATGCCTTGGGTCTATCTCTGCGTGGTTTCAAGAATCTACTGTTGCGTTTGCAATGAACCTCATCGGATCCTTGTTGTATTTTTTATTGTACTTTATTGTCACTCCTTGGATGTTGTTTTTAACAATTTACTTCTACATGTGGCTACGGCCCATGTCTTGAATAAATAAATAAATAAATAAATAAATAAGGCAATAGCAAAAAAGGGCGTGATACCGCGTGGCAGTGACTACGAAGCCCACGTGATCCCGGACGTGTTAAATAACCTCATAGGCGAAGACTGCGCGAAAGCGATGACCCCATCAACCTTAGTCTCCCTTGCCTACCGTAACTTACCACTGAGGGCAGACATTTTACTACTATACATCACATTCGTGATTACCACCCGAAATAACACCTCTCCTTCCGGGCGAAATTTCGTGAAAGTGCGCTGGTACCAACTGGTGTGATTCACTTTAGCGAAGGTTTCCGAAGTTTTTCGCTGCGATTTCATATGGAGAACTCCAATTGTTCGCGTCGGATTTCTATTAGGAAGTGCGAAAACTGTGTGTCGTCGGGGAGCAGGACCACAAACCCTCTGCTTCTCAGGTTCTGCTTCTTTATTCACTGTGCCACCACTGCTCCGACACCGAAGGGGTTCTCTGTTTACAGTAGTGGAAGATGGTCCATAGCTCCGTTCCCCGATGTTCGTTGCCTGTATGGAGCACTTATTTGCAATCAGCGTTCATACTGCATTCGTTGATCAGCGTTTCATCTCAAGGTGCCAATGCGACACGGTATTTCCTATGGGACCTTTGAGAGCCTTGAGGCCTTTGAGGACGACGAGGTCGTCGAAACATAAGGCCGAAATGAAGTTGTTTCAGCAAGCCGATCTGACCAGGAAACTATCTCAACGGTAGGTCGGCACGGTACAAGGTTGTATATGGGCAGAATCGCCTTTCTCTGAGAAACAACTAAACGCACATATCGCGACCCCAATACAACTCTGTACAGAGTTAGGGACGACGGAATTTGGGTCGTTGGCGGCGTTAGCGCTATGCCTAGAGGCGGAGGGCGGACTGAAGTTGGCTGGAATGGCGATGACGAGCGAGCGATGGTGGCGCAGTGCGTAGAGGAGCGGCGTAATCACCATAATCGCTGTTTCCAGCCAACTTGAGCTCGCCCTACGCGTGCAGGCATAGGGCTAACATCGCCAACGGCCCAACTTCTGTCGTTCCTAACTCTGCGCAGAGTTGTATTAGGGTCGAGATATTTGCATTTTGTTGTTTCCCAGAGAGAGGCGATTCTGCCCATGTACAACGCTTGGGCCGTTCCGACCTACCGTTGAGATAGTCTCCTGGTGAGACAGAAGCCTTGAGCCATTTATGACTATATGCGGAGGTTTCATGGCGGGTGTTCGTCGAGAACTATGCAATTGTTTACGTAGGATGGAGATAGGGAGGGCCATATGAGTCTAGTAAGTCCGTTTGTTTGAGGAGCAGTAGGTGAAGTGAAGGTCAACCGCCTTGAGGTGATTTTGATGGCAAAGTGCTCTGTTCAGGTTTGCTCCAACTACGTCCCCGAACGCGATGACGGCCGACATTGAGCAGTTACTTGCCGAATCTCCCTAGGAAACTCCGAGCGGCGTCTTACAGACGCTTAATCGGTTTCCGCACCCTTTCACTGCGTGTGTTTTGCTCACTTGCCCCTTATGATTGCCTTCTTTGCAAATGCCTTGCCCTGTGTCCTCTCGGTGGCAGTTACCCTTCAGCATCTGTGGAGCTTTGTGCTTCTAATAAACTTGGTTCCGCATTTGTATATCGCACTCAACTTACCCCCTCCCTTCCCAGTCCCTGCTTCCTCTTTTGTACAGCGTAGGTCCACTCTGTCTCTCTGTCTTCCTTCACTACGTTGCTTGATTTTGCCTTTAGAAGTGAAGTCTCCGTTAAAATACCTACATTGCGATGCACAAAATTCCCCGCAATAAGTTACCATTTCCACGTCAGATTGATACTTTCAAACAAGTCTAATGCTTTTGAAATCAAACGGAGCGTCTTTCAAATCAAAACGAGCTCCTTCCTCATTAAACTGGAAATTCTCCATAGAGGTTCGAACATTTTTCTGTTCAAGGAAAATTTTAAGATAGCTTTCTTCGAAATTCACATCTCAACAAGTGAAGGCAATACTTAAAATTTTATGAAATTCTCTTTTTTTGTTCTTGAGGAAAAGTAGTGGTTTAAAATTTGTTCTGAGGGGTAGAAGGCCGGCATTTTTCGTGCCAAAAGAAGTCGAGCCATGACCTCTTCCAAGACGTCGCGATTTTTATTCGATTGATAGCAAAATTCCTGTTTGCATAGTTTTTTCACACCTGTAAACGATACAACAGAACCAACTAAACAGAAGCGATTACAAAGAATACGTCCTCAGTTTGGAGCTTGTAAGCAACGTTTACACTATCAATAAAATAAAAAGCGCTACGAGCTTTTCGAGTGCATGGCGCGATCTCGCCTTTTGGTGCACTGTAGGATTGTGCGCTTTGCAGAAAAATTGAATTTATCATTTTTCCTCGATAAGCAGCAATTTTATGAAATTACTACACTCATTCGGGCAGCTGAACTGAAAAAATTTCAATGAAAGTCACCAAATTTTCCTTAAGCAAAACATTCCAGCTCTCTTGGGAGGGTCTGTGGTTGAACCTGTAAGAAGCTCGTTTCTACTTGGCAGACGTTCACTGTGATTTCAGAAGCATCAAGTTTGCTTAGAGGAGTGTCCAATTTGACGTAGAAATTGTATACGTCTTCAGAGTTCATAAGCGCCTTTCAAAGGACGACACACTCCAAGTGGATGTGATGACTGGTCGGTCGGAGCTATCACTCGCAGTTCCCTGAAGCGGGTCAACCGACACGATCTTGGGTGCCATGTATAGCGTCGAAAGGCAAAAAAGTGGACGGGAAGCTGCAGCACCTGGGAGCAGCACTGCTTTCGACTTCGCGTCGCTCTGTTTAGCAATAGTGCTCCATCAATCGTTGAGAAGCGGATTGTTCGGAAACGAGATCAGTCTCAGAGACTCCGACATGCGTGCCGCAGCGCTCAGGGCTGTACACATCTTCCAAACGTCCCGAACTCCAGACGGGTTACTCCACGTCCGACTCTACTGAATTTCGACGTAGAGTGGAAAAATGGTGTCAATTTTCCCTTAGGTGTGCTATCAAGAGTGTTGTACTGAACTTACTAAACGCATATTTAGTGTAGACAGTATAGGTATTTAGTTCACCACCCTCTTCAGAGTGCGGAAAAGATTAAAGGAGATGGGGAAATTATTCGTCCAGGGGCCTTTCTGAAACCTAAACAGGTGCGCATTAATTGCGGGCCTCAAAATATCGGACTGCCATTGTATTCTGATAATTTGAGGCCCACAATTAATGTTCAAACAATTCAAAACGGAGAAAGACACTTCGCAATCCTTATTAGGGTCCTCAACAGTCAAAAATTACAATCTTCATTCAAATTGCCCTCCTCTTGCACGTGCGAAGCTTCTCAGACGAGCCACGAAGGCGTCACAGGTAGCACGCAGGTAGTCCTCATCGAGATCATTTCACGCTTTCGTAAGTGGAGCTTTAAGGGAATTTAAGTTGTCGTACCTTGTAGTTGAGATCCTCACTCTAAAACTGTCTAGACCGAAAAGTCAAGTGGGTTCAGATTTGGTAAATTTGATTGCCATTATCTGGAATGGCGAATCTGGGGGCTTGCGTACACACCACCGCTGGACGACGCTGGACTTCTGGCAAGAGCCGAGTCTTGCTGAAAGCACCATGACTTGTCTCCGAAGTGAGAAATGGACCACGGCTTCAAAGCTTTTTCCAGGACCGATTTCAACTATATTTCCTTATCGATCTTCACTCCAGCATCGACGAACACCAGTGGCGACTTCCCATCTGAGGTCTATCACACCCCAAACCGTAGCAGAGCTCGGAAGTGCAGTTTTTCCGATGACTTTTCCTCTAGAAATGAGTTGCTTCTTATCTGCTGCGAGAATCCAATCACTTTGTGGATTCACAATAGATTCTGCTGTGAAAATTTTCACCGTCACTGGAAACGATGGTCCGGCGCGAGACACCTGCGGCGCCAACGTGACTCGTCTGAGAAGCTGCATACGCGCAAGTGGAGGGCACTTTGGATGAAGATTGTAATTTTTGATTGCTAAGGACCTTTGTAAACTTTGGGAAGCGTTTTACTTCGTTTTGAATTGTTTGTGTTACTATTGCACCTCGATTATTTGTGGCCCATAATTTATTTATTTTATTTATTTATTTATTTATTTATTTATTTGCACTGTATAGTGCGCAATATTCAGGAAATGAACAACATGGACACGGCGTAAACAAAACAGTTCTGTTAAAAAAACCAAACAAAAACTAAATCCCTCAACAACACAACCTAGTTATATGATGATAGCTGTAAATTTAACTAACAAGGAGAGCCAATACAAATAAATTACGATAAAAATGCAGAGGTAGGGGTTCGTGGAGTAGGTAGTTCAATGGGAAACGAGCAGTGGCCCGATGCGATAATTAATGCGCACCCTGTAATAGTAGCTCATAAAATGAAGCTAAATCTTTCAGACCTATATTGCAGAAATCTTAAAGAAGCAATTGTTCCAGGTATTCATGCGGACAGAGAGCGATAATTGTTACGAAATGTTGACAGACAATTTCCCGAACAAGCAGTTTCGAAAAAATATGCTGCGTTCTCATCTACGCATATACTCTTTTGATATGCCTGAACGTGACCCAAAAAACGTGTAATCGTAACCAATTTGCTTAACAGTATTGGAAAGGTAAGTCCTGTGGAGTGAAGAAAGAGAAAACGTAGGTTCAAGCTTTTTAGCCGAAAAAATTTGGCTCCAGATTAAGTTCTCAATTCGTTCAATAAGGCTTACCTCTCCTGTACTCTTGATCAAATTGGTTACACTTACACATTGGGAGTGTCAGGCACAGATAGCGCAGTGGAAGCAGGGTTCCAATCTCTACTGCGCCTCGAATTAACGTCTAAGGCTTGGGTCCCGCGCAGGAAAACCAGGCCTTCCGTTCCTTTGGGGACCGTGAATTGGCATCAGCCCTGTCTGGGAAGAATGGCTGATCTCTCATCGACTGGCCACCGCTCACTATGTGGGCCACTACACATTCTATCTGCCACCACTATAGCTCATGCATGCATTTCCATTCTGCTGCGCTTTGACATGGACACTAAAATCCTGCAACAGCAATGTTCTGCTCTTTTGCTTCTGCCTAAAGCGGCTGAGGTCATAAGGTGTTAGTGCTTTGGCTAATTGTGACCAGAACTTTTGCACCAGGCGTGACTCGAACCCTCACCCTCTGCTTTCAGGTTGCTAGTGCATTAACCACTACTGCCGCTGCTTGTACGGAAAGCAGAGGGTGTGGGTTCGAGTCACGCCCGACGCAAGAGTTTTGATCACAACAAACCACCCGTGTAGCAATTTGCGACCTCTACAACACCTGCTCTAATTTCAAGGTTAATTGCTTCTAGGAAAGTCTTCAGGTTGACCGCTTCCATGCTGATAAGCAAACCGCGCAACCCGGATCAGGGTGGCGGGCTCACCCTGATCCGGGTTGCGCGGAATTTTTGTTTTCCGATTTTCTGGCCATTTTGGGCAATTGCCTCTGTTTTCCGGGGAAATGACTCAAATTTGTCAAAAACAGAAAAGGGAGCTACGCACAAGATTTTGATATAAAAATAGAATAACAAGAATTCAAAAAGTGTGGTAAAATCACGAGATTCGTGACTTGGTGCTTCTAGAGTATTTTAAATCACAACAATGTGGGCCATGTAGAAATTGCGCCAGGTATTCGTCGACTACGGGCCGATCGGCTGCGCTGTTTGGTTGATTGATGGTGTAAGTGCGGCTGACATGGAATTACGTTATGGCACATTTCTCGCTATTCGTGATCTGGCTTCATCTTCCTCCCAATTTCAGCAGTAGTCTGGTCCATCCAAGATTAGTTATAGCTTTATATTGAAGCTGCAAAGCTAGTGCTTTGAGATATATTTAACTACCGAGTGATAACTTGAACTCATAAACTGAACTTAAGCTGTTTCAAAAGTTCTGCGAAAGACGTGCCGTAGCTGAATCCGAACTTTACGCTTAACCTCATACTCGTGCTCTGCTCATACTATACTCGCCTCTTCGGATGCAGAACGAAATCAGGGATGACGCGTTCGGGAAGCAAACCATGCCCAAGCAAACACAAAGCAAAAAGAGACATGGAATAGTTCCCACGTCATTCTCAAGCGCGGATAGTTGAGGACAGACCATATGAGAGCACTCTGTCAAGGATATTCAGCTCTACGCTGGGGAAAGCAATGGCGACGGAAACCTCTCTGCTCTTACTAATCTTTTGTAGCACTAAATGGCCTTATTCATTTGGCGGTACGAGAAGTTCGCAGTTGGGAACAGCGGCGCCGAAGGCTGTGCCGGAAGCTATGGTGGGCCTAATGTGCGAGCACTTTTCAGCTTTCAAACCTCGGATACGGAATAATCCCAACCACAGCTATTGTACTTCATCCGCAGAAAGTGAGGCGGCCACATGTGACTGATCACAAGAATGAAGTTGATCCGGCTGACTCGGTTGGCCGATGACTGATTCTGAAAACGATTGATTCTGCTTATCGTACGTTACACGGGAAGCGTGTAGCGCAGTCAGAGGGCTGGTTGTCGCGTGCACCCGATATCAGCTTATTGGAACATATTTCATGCCCAGTCCAATCAAACCTTCCATCCCTCCGGGGTCGGAGAATTGGTACCAGACTTGTCTGGGAAGGATAGAGCGTTGTCTGTTGATCGGCTGGTCATCGCAAGTCATTGTATGGCCAAATACTAATACGCAGCTCGCCTCCACGACATTCAGTAGAAGTAGAATGCGTGGCGCATCTCAAGGTGGAGTGATTGACGCCGTCCCTTTTATCCTTTACATTCCGCTAGTCGTTTCATCGATAGCCGATTTGCTTGACCGGTGCAGCCACTTCTCCACTTATCCCTGCCGCTTGCCAGAATTAGTCGTCCGAGGAAAACGTAAAGCGTCAAATCTCTCTCGTTCGACTTAGCCTAAGCTGTAACGTATCTGAGCTTCGAACGTCAGCTGAAGTCGACACTTCGGAACCCTGTCACGTCGTCGGACCCTGTGTGCTTGAGTCGTGTTACTGCACGCACCGTTCTCTCGATTGTTCGTTGTGCGGGGCCGATCCAGAGTTCATCCGATGTCGATACAGACGATACAGAGCCTGATGTTCTTTGTCGTCACAACGTGTTTAGCGCTTCGGGATGCTCCCAAAATCGCTCACTAATTCCTACCTTCCTTCCAGTTTTCCTTTCGTCGCTATCGGATGGAAATCGAAAAAAATTGGGAATCAAAGTTCCGCAGGAAATGGGCATGAAAGAGTGGCGGAGTTTCAAGAGGATCATGGTATCGGAAAACTACTGCGCGCCATATTATGGAGAGGGGCTATGCTTGATCCATCCTATGGTGTCTACACATTCAAGAAATCACCCTAAAAATTGTTGTCCTGATAGCAAGTTCAGTCCGAACTTTGTGTTCGTCTGCGAACTACTAGGCCAGTGTATGACATCTTTGGTCTGCTAATGATCTGTGAATTGCCAGATGTTATAGGGAACATTGGTGAGTTGAGTTGGAAATTTTCAGCTATGTACAAATAGTGGGCCGCTTACTAGGGAAGGCAGCGAGACGAACTAGGCATATAAACGTTGGAGCGGAGAGTAATACTCAAGAAAATCTGCCCAGCCTTAGAGCATGTTGCAGGAGTGACCCTCTAAACTCACGTAAATGCGCGGAATGGGGTTGAAACATGCAGACAGTGGTCAATGAGCCGTCATCGTGTTCGGCACCTTAAAATGCCAGTTTCTTGCCAGTGCCAATGCGCCACTGCGCCGCTTGCGCCATCGTAGCGAATCGTCTGATTTGTAAGTGTACGATTAACTATTAGGGAAAGCAATCTACGTGGAAACGGTGGCAGTTATATCCTGCTTCACATATAAGCTTTATACAAGGTATAATATAAGGAGAAGATCGGCGAAGATACACCCACTCTCGGAGGATCACCAGTAGGGCAGGCAGTGCAGTGTAGAAGTGCTGCAAGTTGGTTCTATTAGGTCATCCAATAAGTAATGTCGTTTTTTGTGCACTTAGCTCATTATTTGTCGGCAGATTTGTGTATTTCGAAGGTGCACTAAGGTGCTAAAGTGATTCTAAGGTGAATGAGACTTGCTCTTTTAGAATCTACCATTCGTTGAGTTGTTAGCTTGCAAGTTCAGGTGAAATGGCTCGGCAAATCTCAGAGGAGCACATTCGGCATTGCATGCTGTTCGAATTTCGGAAGGGTAGTAACGCAACGGTTGCTACCAAAAATATCTGCGATGTGAATCCAGATGTATTGGACGTTCGCAAATGCCAGTGATGGTTTTCCAGAATCAAATCCGATAATTTTGACCTCTTTGACTCCTCTCGATCTCGAAGACCCGTAACATTTGACAACGACATGCTGATGGCAGAACTGGAGGCGAACCCTTGTCAAACAGCGGAGGAACTTTCGAATACTCTCAACGAACCTAAATCAACCATACATTTTCATCTAAGCCAAATTGGCAAGCTATGCAGAGCAGGTGTTTGGGTACCGCACGATTTATCCGCAGAGAACCATGTAAACCGATGAACGCTTTGCAACGCACTGCCTCAGCGACTCCGTACAGACCCGTTCTCTGATCGATTCATCACAGGAGACGGAAATGGATCTTGTACGATAACCCGAAGCGCGAACAGCAGTGGCTTTCCAAAAATGAACAACCAAGAAGAATTGCGAAGCTGAATATTCATCTCAGAAAGGCACCCCTCTGTGTTTGGTGGAATATCCGTGGAATTGTCCACTTTGAAGTGCTTAAGTCTGGACAGGCCGTTGACCTTTACCGTGAGCAGCTGGATCGAGTGAACCAGGCTTTGCTGGAAAAGTATCCGGCGATCGTCAACAGAAAGGGCGTGATTCTCCATCACGACAATGCAAGGCCGCACTGTGCAAAACGGACGCTGAAAAAAATCAACGAAATAGGTTGGGAGGTTCTGCCTCATCCATCGTATTCTCCCGATCTCGCACCTTCGCACTACCACTTATTCCGGTCTCTACAGCATTTCTTAATGGCAAGAAAATTGAAAGTTTGGAGGATATTCAAAATGCTATGTCCACATATTTTAATCGAGAACTGCAACAGTTTTATTGCTCAGGTATTGAAGATTTGCTCCTTAGATGGAGAAAGGTTGTTGATAATGATGATGATTATATTGTGGTCTGAAATCAAGTTTCGTAGAAAATTTGTTCAATTGAAGACAAGGTTGAAAAAACGACATTACTTATTGGATGACCTAATATCTATCCAATTTAATAGGTACCCAACGTATACCTAAATAATACATTATATTATACTCACATTTTGGACAGTACTAGTGATTTGTAAACCGCTATATTTAATGAGATTATGGCAAATTCCATAATTCATAGACCATTCTTTTTGTACCTTTCTACTTCCGCTCCAGCTTTTGAAGAGCCTACGTAATTATTTTTCACAAATGGATAGTATTGCGACTATTGATGTACTCGTTAAGCAGAAGTGTTTGATGTTGGAAAAATACGTCAAAGAAAGGATTGAGTGAAAATAAAGACAGAGTGGATGCCTTAAGTGATAACTTCGAAATTTTCTGTTATTTGGCGAACGTGATTTTCTGGTCCGCGTTCGCTGAAAATTTTCAAAATTTGCGTCCATCCCTGCTCCTGACTCGGTAGTGGCTTTGCCTCAAACCGAGAGCTCTTTTCGTGCGAAAAAGCGCTGACGGTATGCGTTAGTTCGAGTAGTCGAGGTACGTGCTTTTGCCGAACCGAGAAAAACCTGGGCGAGATGGATAGAGGGCGCAGAGCGATGCCTGTTCGGCGCTTGTCACGAGTCGACAGCTGATCCTCGGCTCCTCTGCCGCCATCTAGACGTTCGCTCAGACCTGCCTTCCGTCGCTCCCTGCACATTTCAATAACACCGATCAGTATCCGCTACAGAAGCCTCTCGACAACTGTCGCACGGCTACCTGGGGTTGTTAGTGCTTCAACTCTGATGCGAGGAGCTGCCTGTCTATTAAGCGCACCTATCTATCGCCCTTGACTCATCTGCCTCTCAGCTCCACTCTTTTCCTGATCCTTGAACATCAGAGCCAGTGGATGCGCCTCAATACGTAGCCTCACGTCCCTCTCTGATAGACCTGTTGCAAGCCAAATCTGTGCAATACGTTGGTGGGACCGCTGTTTACTGACGCTACGCTACGACAAGATGCATGCGCCTTTTCGACGGTCCCTCTACGCCTTGGCAGAGGCATTTGGAAGGAATGCAATGCAGCCCACCGTGACGCGCATGCACACCAAGACGGCATCGTCCGCAGTGAGTGAAAGCTGGCGCGCTGGGACGTCACTCGAGCGAGGACCTGCCCCATAGCTCGGCAACAGGTGATTTTTCGGCTGAGATAAGGGCCATGGCAGAGTTACTATTCAGCTTCACTGAGACCTAGTAGAGCGTCACACTATCACCCCGA
The DNA here is from genome assembly GCA_947359475.1 of Heligmosomoides polygyrus bakeri. NCBI lineage: Eukaryota > Metazoa > Nematoda > Chromadorea > Rhabditida > Heligmosomidae > Heligmosomoides > Heligmosomoides polygyrus. The sequence goes on along the minus strand of OX375865.1, from coordinate 68,741,472 downwards.
CATAGGAGTCGCTGCTGCACATCGCTAAAAGGGACTAGTTTGAAAAAGTGTCGTTCTGCTCTTGGTTTCTTAAAATCTATTTCGAGTTTGAACTCGAGAATCGAAGAGGGTGCAAGGGGTGAGGACTCGTACTGAGTTTTGGTTTTGGACGAGGCAATTGGTACTTTTTCAGTTTTTAGGGTTTTTATTGCTAGCTGTTTATCTAATTGACCTCCGAATAAATTGATATTTCAAGGTGTGGTTCACCGTTATGAAAAGGCGTGCAGAGTCCGGCGTTTGTTTATTGAGTCCTATCACATTTTGGATACGGACTGCTCTACATCGAAAAAGCAAAGGCTTCCAGGGACAAGTTTTCGAATTAATGGTGATCAGATGGTATTCATTAGTTTCTTAGCAGTAGCATTCATTTTTTTTCCACGGATCTCTCTCGATAGAGAGCCTTCGGGCTCTCTTGTTAAGAGGGATCTCGGGCCGCTTGTCACAGGGCCACGTGGTGCCTCCTCGGGTGGTGGATAGGGGAACGAAAGGCGGAACCAAATGCCGCCGTCTGTCCAGAGACGCAGGTGGGATGCAGGGAATGGACTCCTTGCTCCTGCTGTGTCGAGTCGACTTGTTCCTTGTGCGTGGGAGCGGCATGTTCATGCACAGTGCGCGTGGATGTGTTCGCGCCTGTGCGGATTGCAACTGTGTCGGCCCGGCCAAAAGCTTGCACCCGGTAGACTGTGAGTGCATATAAGGCGATTCGAGGACGCCCCAAACGTCTCGCCCCGTCCCTTCGGGCAGACCGGCTGGCTGCCCGGAGTTCTTCGCCCGCACGACAAAGCCTGACTAGCAACCCGTGTGTACTCCAGTCAAATACAGCAGCACTAGAGGGCCTTATTCTCTCACCCCGAAAGAGCCCCCATTTCTGCAACGATGGGAAGGATTAGTAAGGAGAGGCTGCTAAAATCTCTGGGCCTAACTAGGCCGTGTAAACTGAGAAGGACTGAGATGACGATCTGTACTTACAACGCTCGCACGCTCGCATCGGAAGCGTCCGTGATGCAAAGGACCTAATGATGCAAGGCAAGAATATCGAGTACGACATCAACGGACTCACCGAGACGAGGAACACCACCTGCCTACAGCTCCGGAGAAGAACTGTTCCTCGGAACATGCGACAGCAGGAGAGTAGGCGGCGTTGGTGTCCTGTCAACACGCACTTGGCCATGAACATCTTCGCACGAGTCTCTGACAAGCCGAATCGGACGTCTGCGAGTGAAGCGATGTGGCACCGTGCCAGCTTTGACTGTTCGTCGCGTACGCCCCAACATCCGTTTGCGATGACGAAACCTTTTAGGGGGAGCTAAAGAAGTTCTACAAAGAAGAGTACACCTTCTTTAAGGTGATCGTCCGTGACTTTAACACCAAGATCGGGCCGGGAAGACTTCACATCAGAAATCATGATTTGGAGTACGAGCAAGGTGATAGGCTGTCTTACAAGTGTGAGTTCATATTGTCGACCAAGAACATCCATGGAAGCTCTCAGTTCCAGAACCCTCCCGCCTTATGATGGACCTGGGAATCCCCCGCTGGCCAGTTACACAACGAGATCGATCTCATCATCTTCAACCGCAGGTACTGTCTGACCGACGTCTCCGTTGTCCCTAAGTTCTTCGCGGGATCGGACCACCGCCTCCTTCGCGCGAGGTTCCGCTTTTTGCGTCATGGAGAGAAGAATGTAATGTTCAGGAAGAGGAGACCCAGAACAACCACCAACTGAGACCTTTACACCCCTATTGCTTGCCTTTGGGAAAATACCATCTCCACGAAGTGGTAAGGGGGCCGAGAGCTTGAAGACCACCAAGAGACGTCTATCTCCGGAAACTCGCGAGCTGACACGCCATTGTGGAGTAGCACGAGCATCAGGCAACAACCAACTGACGTCCGAGCTTGCGAAGCGATGCAGTTCGGCGATAAAGGAGGATCATAAGGAGAGATGGGTGGAAGTGTTGGCTGAAGCTGCAGAGGCAGGGCTGAGCATCCGTAATCCCCGCCAGAACTCCGCCAACTTCAAGACCAAGAGAACAGCTCTCTGACGTCCTCACGGAACCGTCATCTCTTCCAGGAGAACCATGGATAAGGCCATCCACGACTTCTGCTCCGATCTCTTTGATAGCCACGCCCACCTGCCCCATGCCATCTTCCTCAGGATGGGTGCGTCTCCCTTTCTCCCCTCCAAGATCCGACACGTTCGTCGTTGAGGAAACATACAGCACTTGGTCCCGACAGGATTACACCAGAACACCTGGAGAACCTCCCGCCAACGCTCATCAACACCCTGGCGCGGCTCTTCATACGTTACCTGTCGGAGTGCAAGGTTCTGTCTCAGTGGAAGCCAGCAAGACCGTCTTGCCGTACAAGAAGGGAGTCGTGCATGATATTGGCAACTATCGCTCGATCTGTGTGCCGTCCGTAGTCTAAAAGCTGTTCACTCGCGTGATCCTGAATAGGATTAGCAGAACGCTGGACGAAGGACAGCCATGCGAACAAGCAAGACTTCGGAGGGGATTCAGCACGACCGACCACATACACACCATTACGAAGCTCATCGAAGTATCGCGATAGCACAACGCTGTGCCTTCGGTTCATCGACCTGAAGAAGGCATTCGACTCCGTCAAAACGGCAGCGCTCATCGAAGCCCTACGCACTCAGGGCGTTCCTACTCAGTATATTGAGCACTTCGAGAGATGTACAGTGGATTCACGACCAAGACTTCACCGTTCTACAATGACGTCGGCATTAACGTAAGGGAGAGTTTGGCAAGGGGATACCATATCATCAAAGCTGAACTTGGACGCTGGACTGCAGCTGAATCTTTCGAAGACGTTGTTCATGAGGAACGGACAGGTTTCTGATGCACAATTCTGTCTCGACGGAACGAATCGCGAGTGCTACATCTACGCGTATCTGGGTCGCGAAATCAACGTGGCCAAAAAGCTAGCGGCGGAGCTGAGCAGGAGGAATATAGCGGCTTGGGGAGCTCTCAAAAGCATTGAAGAAGTCGTAAAGAAGACGAAGAACGTGTCCACCTATTCGGCTATAATGTTCTTCCTGTTCTGACCTCAGCAGAGACCTGGGCCACACGACAGCGAGATCAGCGTCGCGGAGCGGGGAACCGAGAAGACGATGCTCGGAGTGCCACGATTCACGCAAGAGACAGAAGGCCTCCGAAGTTCTCAGCTTCGTCGACGCTCGAAGATCAGAGACGCTGTTGTATGGGTCACTTCGTTGAAAATTAGATGGGTCGTAATGCCCTTCGCAGACACCCGTTGGGCAAGAGCCATCACCGACTGGATTCCGCGTGATGTTAAGGGAATATCAGGACGCCCACCAACGCGTTGGTCGGACTTCTTCGTGAAAGCCCTGAAGGCTGTTCGCTCCCCTCGAGCGAGAAGGACCCATTGGAGTACTCAGGCACAGGGACGAATGGAGACGCTGCTGGCGCATGCTCGAGCAAGTCGATGATCAACGGGACGACAGGTGATACAGGTGATCTGCTGAGTCGCTCTTCTATACAACGAACTGTCCTGGCTGACAGTAAGGTCATTCAATACACTACTCAGGGGATTGCCTGGTGCAAAGTCAAGGAAGGGTCACACGATGAACGATCCTGGGTGCATTCTGATTCTTAGTATATTCGACGCTATGTTTCCATGGATTTTTTAGACCGAAAATGCTGCTGATGGCAGCCTTACCGGTGTGGGACAAGGGTTCGACTTATGCCTTTGACTTCTTATTTTCTTCTCTTCATTTTTTCCGCCTTATTTTCTCCATATTCTTCCTCCCTTGTTCTTCCACGTATTCTTAAGCGTATGTTCGGCATGTTGGTGGGATCTTTTCGGGAAATCTTCCAGACGTGTCGTCACTGGACGAGGAACATTACCGCTTTGACGTTCGCAGTTTGGAGTGGCCAGGAAACATTGATGGTGACGGACAATAGAAACTGATTCTCACTCCAAATTTATTGCGAAGGAACTTCAACTGCGACTTTAGCCTGCCCGCTGCATTGGAGATGTTCCCGGAGGAAAATCAGTGTTTCATCCCCTTCCAGTACCGCATACGCCGACTCTATAGGGACGGGGGAGCTGCCCGAAGAATCGAACTCAACACAATTTGTGCTCTGGCAAGCGGCGTCTTTTACCGAATGAGCCGCATTAATCCAGCTCTACAAGCTGCGCTCGTTGGCTACTTCATTAGTCGTTTCCTCCTTCTACACCTGACCTTCGAGCAGAAAACGCACATTGCTAGTTGCTTTGTGACGCGGATTACCGACGGGCCCTGAGGATTGCGGGTCTTCTGGATTGCAGCACATGGACGATACCACAATTGTTTTCTTTGGAGTTCATGACTTGAAACAAATGAGATCCATGCAGAAACTTCGCTGCTTGGCCCGCAAAAATCATTTGGACCTGCACCTTCTAGCAGCTTCTATCCCTGACGGTAAGATTCAGCGCCAAGTTAAACTCTTTTAAGCAAAAGGATATCGAGGGGAAGGCGTATAATTAACGTTCAGCGTCTAACTACGTAACTCTGATCAGTTTTTGCTGCGCCGACCTTCGTCGTAGTTGAGCAACACAAGTCATCCAGCACAATCTCGCGAAAAATAAATACATGTAGGTCGATGTGACGACTACGAGAGATACCGCTGACGTGGTGGGAGAGTGTACTGCCCAACCATTGGATGGAAATGGAAGATGGACTTCATGGTCTGCGCCTGGGGGTGCACGTTCTCTGAAAAGTGCGTCACAAGTGTGGTGAGTGCACGTTCGGACAGCTGTCCCAGCTTGGCCGGTAACTTCAATCGGTGAATGGGAGCAAATCAGGGGGTGATCACAGAAACTAAAATGACTTACGCTTCGCAATCCCTAAGCGAGCGCAAAGTCTGTGGGTCCGACCGGGCCTTCGAGATCAAGTGGTCTGTCTTCGCCACAACATGCGAACGCTTGCGGCCCCGATGTTCACTCTTCTTTCAGTCTGGTAATGCAAGCAGTTAGACCAAGTGGGCCAAGTGGAGTAGTCACACAAGTGACAGGGGCAGAGCGCTGAATGCCGTGCAGTGCTAGAGCAAGACTGAAGGCGTACTCGATTTCTCGGTGAGCTCGCCCGGGCAAGAACGGGTCACGCGGTTACTGCCCCTCGTACTCGAATAAGCCTTTAAAGCTTCAGATCAAATAGATTAATTTGCAACAGGTGAAATCAATTAGCACTAATCGACCACGCATAGAATAATCGACGCTACGACAGATACTGGCACCAGCACTTTAATGGTTGGTCTTAAAAACGGCGCTTCATCCTTTTTGTTTTTGAACATTGTAATTTCCGAGCCTGCAATTTCCGGCTTGCATCAGCGCCGAGAAGCATAACGTGATGCCGCATTCTACCATAATATACGAGATATTCTAGGAAACGAAAAATGTAATGAGAACAGTGTCTTAAAAACAGGACAAAACTAAGCAACTAAACAGTTGAGCTTGGGTTACTCGGAGCTGTGTGTCGTTTTGGATCATGTTATCGCCGAAGGCTGCGCCTTAAAGTATAACGGTAGCCGAACAGCGAAGCGTTCACGTTTTCGCCAGAACGATCAACACCGAATACCATTGCTCCATACTGCGGAGGTTGTTTCAAGAAGACGTAGTAAACGGTAGCACTGGTGTCGCCTGGCGTTTTGTTTCTGCCGTCTGAATTCCTTTTCGTCTACATGAGCTTCGCCCTATTACTTATGGGAATTATTTCCTCGACCCCTTCATTCTAGGTCGTCCCACTTGAAATATGTGGGTCTCCTCTTCACTCGGAGAAATACCGTTCATCTGTCTTGAGTTGCTCCCTATTTCCTTCTCCAGCCTAAATTCTTGGAAAGATGGCTTCGCCTCTCTCACCCCGGTTTTGATGGCGCTCTGCCGATTTTTCAGTCCAAGTTAGTACAGCAACCACAGACAGCTTCATTAATCGCTGAGGAAGTCTGTTTCACCCACAAACCCCCTAACGACGGCTGCTCTACTATAGCGGCTAACCATAGGTGCCTCTGTCGTGTCGCGAGCAAGGGGCTGTGGTCGTCTGCGCCGCACTCTAGTACACGATTCTTCTGTGAGCGAGCCTTTTCTACGGCACTTGGAACGGCTCCGTGTTGAGATGCGGAAGCGGCCGCTAGTCCCGGCGTCGAGGGACCGGTGAGGGGCCAGTTGCTCCCGGCCTTCCGGGGGGCCCTTCAGCGAGTCCCTTAGCCACGTGCTTATCCGATCCGCCCCGAACCGCTGCGTTGTCGCCGGTGCAGTGCTCCGCGGACATGCTCTCCATTGAATGCAGTACGCAGTCGGAGCATGGCCGTTGACTGCAGGACACATGTGGTGATCGCTTATCTCAAACACCCCAACTGGGCAAGATTTTTGGCGTGCTAGCCTCTCCCTTGTTTCGTCAAGGCACAGCTGTTCCTCCAGCGTCTGTGGTCCTGAAACGTCTTCAGAGGATTTGCTACCCTCAGGTCGTCACGAACACGTGTGCTAAGCAGGGGCTCATCAACGCTATTCGACACTTAATCACTCTTTGTTCTGTACTACATTTGATGACCTGCAATACCTGTAGTCGTCGGAAATCGGGAGCTGGCGTACTGTTTGGAATAGCGAAAGTTGCTTGAGGTTATGCGTTCAAGTGAAGCGTTGGCGTCTTCCTCTGTTTTGGTGGAGCTATCGCTTTTGGAAGCGAACACATACGGTTTCAGCAGTGAACGAAGATATGGAGCTCTTTCAGAGGCCCACTCCTCATGACTAAATGTGGACGCTCCTGTCTAATCGGAGTATCTTTCATCTCGTCACTATTTTTCTCAGCTTCCAGTCTTATGAAATTACAGTTGCTTTTACAACGATGATTTGTTGCGAAACTCTAGCGCCAGTTCTACAAATGCTTATTCTCACTTTTGCAGCCATTCACTGCGGATCTACTGCGAAAATGATAAGCGCCTTTCATCTAAATGTGCTGTTCGTTGAGAACATAACCCACTTGTGGAGACAGTGAATTTACGTGTACATAGTGAAGGAATTGTGCAATGCCTTTCTCGCGCCGTTCACGTTCTCTCTACAGCTGAACATCAGCGGCGCAATCACCCATTGTTTGGCTATTGTATGCCCAGTAGTTTCCAGAAGTACCACTGTAAGGCTTATCCACTTCTGATGGGCACCCCGAGATTTTAAGGATTATCGCTTGCGGCCGCTTTATGCTTTGTGCTTTCTCCTTGGTTCTCCTCTGGGCGTTGCGCAGCCGTCGCAGCAGCTCGCAGCTCCCTGCATGTGCGGTCCTTCTGGTAGGCCGCCTTCGGGTGAGTACCGCGGGGGAGGAGATCGTGCGTCGTGGGCTGATCGCGGCCTCAGATGTCATTCGCTGGTCGTCGTGCCCGTGCTCCCCGTCCGACCGAGCCTCCGGCGAGCAGCTGTCTTCCCACACCAAGCAAAAGCAGCGATGTAATCGTCATGCGCAGCACTTGCCATCCCGACTTTTCGCGCTCACCTTCCGCCGCCCGCCTCGCCGCTCTCTGCCTCGTGTGCGTCTCCCCGCTCCTTCAGTTCACCTCCGCGGCCGCCACCTGCCTTCTCACCCGTTCTTTCAGAAAAGATCTGTCGCCGACCGCAGACCTTTTATGATCGGAGCCTCGCCACCGTCAGCGTCGCTGTGGAAGGTACGCTCGTCTCTGCGTGAGCTCTCTGTTGGCCTTCCTCGCTTTTCTATCGGCCTTGCTTTTTCATCGAACCACGGGCGTGGAGTGCTGACATAGTGACCGCCAGCTGCGGTCGCCCGCGGCTGGCCGGAGCATGATACGTGGGTGCGACTGCTTTGAAAATCTTCGGAGGTTCCGTCAGAAACCTGTTGATTACTGGCGAACGTTTTTCTTCGGAGGTGGGGGTCTGAAATTTCAGCAACAGCTGCCTGGCTGAAAGTGCACTGTGCTTCTGCACATTGCGCAAGCTCAGCCATCGGAGTAACACAGAACTACAGTACCGGACGCGTCTTTTGAATAGACGCCGAAAAAACCGCACTTTTGCGGTTTTTGCGTCTTTTTGCTATAACTCACCCAAAGGTCATCCATTTGAAGAACCAAAGGTACATCTGAACTCAGGAGATCGAGCTCTATCGTTTGGTATATACATTTCATATGAAAGATCAAAAATGGCCAAAATTGAAAACTTGCGCTCCATTGAGAAGGCCGGCCGCGGACGAGTTGTCGGCCGCAAGGTGTCGAAAACCGTTACATGCCCACAATTCCTCTAATTTGAGGTGTTTTGAGAAACGGATGGTACCGTTCGATTCGTCTCGTCGAGATCTACACAACCGTGTATACATCTTCGCCAAACCACCGCATTTTCGCAGTGGGTGGTCAAAAATGACTGGAGCAGACTTTTTGCTATTGGAGAAGCTTATATTCCAGGAATTGCATGTTCTAGGAGCATCTGAAGCATGGCGTAATGTGCTTTGTCATGCCAGGAGTCTTCTGAGAGTGCGCCGTGCACAATGCATATAAGATCGAACCTATCAATCGAGGGGGGGGGGGGACAGTTTGTAGAGTGAGCATTTAAAGAGTTTTATGAGAAATTCTCAGCCGCTCTACTCAGGAACCGCTGTACTCTGTTCTGGCAAGACTTTGGAGTGCGCTGTGCACAATGTATATAGGATCGAACCTATCAATCGACTGGGCGCGACAGCTCGTAGAGTGGGCGTTTGGAGAGTTTTTATCAGAAATTCGCAGCCGCCCTACTCAGGATTTGCTGTACTCTGTCCGGTGAGATTAAGGAGTGCGCCGGGAGCAATGCATATAGAATGGAACCTATCAATCGAGTGGGGCAACCGCTCGCAGATTGCACGCGCGGGTGTTTTCAGAGCGCAGTAACTCTGTCAAATTCGAATCGTTTCGGCTGCAAGCCCTGGGTTTTGTAGTCAGTAAAACGGCCTAGTAGCACGCTAAAGTAGAGCGGGGTAGCTTAAGAAGCGGCAATGTTACAGGAGTGCGAATATGAAGGTGAGGCTTGTGTGACGTATTTTTCCCGAATTGGTGGACCACTGCGGGAAGACGCGGCAAGCTAACAGCCTCAAAACGCGTAGGCGAACAGGCTGTTAAGGGTACTTTGCGATTACATGCTCAGAACACTTTAGCTGCGTAAACTGCCTTAGCTTCAGCTGCAGTTTGAAGCGGCAGAAGATAGCAGTTAGAGTTTCTTGCGCTCTTACTCAGCCAACATTGAGTTTTCGACACTCGCAATGGTACCACTCTGTTCACCATGAAAAGCGCTATTGAATGGTATCAATTTCGACCGATTTGGGGAACATCGATTTTTTGACGTGAGGACGAGGCCGCTCGAGACCGCGGCCCGCGGCAGGCGGACGATGACGTCATCGAAAATCGATATCTTCAAATTGTGCCATGCTTGATACCATTCGATAGAGTTTCTCATGCTGAATTGAACGGCGTTATTAAGAGCAGACAGAACTGTAATATGGGCGAGTAAGAGCGAGGAGAACATCGACCGTTATTGTGCTAAATTGCACGCGCGGGCGTGTTCGGAGCGCGATAACTCTGTCAGCTTCAAATCTTTCTGGGTGGAACGTGTATTTTCTGTAGGCAGTAATATGGCCAAGTAAAGCGCAAAAGCACAGCAAATTATCTTACGAACTGGCAATGTTACCGCGGTGCGAAAATGCAGGTTGGGCATGTCTGACACGACTTTCTCAGATTTCGGTCGACCGCTGCGGGTACAAGAGGCGAGCTAACGGCATGCAAACTCGTTGACGAGCAAAACAGCGAAGGCACTTTACGATGATCTGCTCCTAACTCTCCAGCTGCCTAAACTGCCTTAGTCCCATCTGCCATTTTAGAGCGGCGGACGGCAGCGGTGAAGCTTCTTCCGCCCTTACTCGCCCATGTTCGTGCTTTCGAGCCCCAGCAAGGGTAACATTCTGTTCAGGTCGAAAAACCCTATCGAACGGTATCAATTTCGACCAACTTTGAAAACATCGATTTTTTGACAGTTTCTCATCGAAGACAGACGGACGATGACGTCATCGAAAATCGATATTTTCGAAATTGGCCAAATGTCCTCGTCCAAAATCATGTAGGGTTTATTTGGTGCGCTGATTATGATTCCGATGTCCGTTTTTGAAAATTGCGCCGATTTCGACAGGTTTTGGGTTTCCTTCTGGATAAGTGAAGGTGGTCGGGACAGGAACACCGATTTTGCTCAAATTTCCTCTAAGGGCAGGGGTTATTCAGGGTGCCGAATACGATGCCGAAGTCCATTTGGCCGATTATGGCGGGAAACCACTCAAACCGATAACTGAGGGTGGTCAGTGATCCTGACCCTACCAACCTCAAATGGCTGCAACATGCCAAACTCGGTAAAATTTTAAAAACGGATTCGTAATCAGCGCACCAAATAACCCCCTAGATGAATTTGAATAAAGTTTGAACAAGAACTTTTGGCAATTTTCGAAATCGTCGACTTTCGATGACGTCATCGTCCGGGCAGGCTCGGTGAAGAGCGCCCTCGTCCCCGAGGGAAATTGTCAGAAAATCAATTTTCCCGGAATTGTCCGAGATTAATACCGTTCGATAGAGCTTTTCGAGTTGAACAAAACGTTACCATCTGTTGTGTCAAAAACTCAAATGTGGACGAGTAAAGGCGGAAGAATCTTCACCGCTGCCCTCCGCAGCTCTAAAATGGCAGCTGGGTGTATAAGGCAGTTTAGGCAGCTGGAGAGCTATGGGCACTTCATCGTGAAGTACCTTAGCTGGTTTGCTAGCCTACGCATTCGTAGGCCGCTAGCTGATCGCGTGTTCCAACAGTGGTCGACTGAAATCGGAAAAATCGTACCTCACAAGGCTAAACTGCATTTTCGCACCGCTGTAACCTTGTCCAGTCATAGCTACGTTGCTGTGTTTCAGCGCACCGATTGAGCGTTCTACTGCCTACAAAATCCACAAGTCGCGGCCGGAAAAATTTAAACGTGATAGAGTTATTGCGCTCAGAATATGCCCGTGCGTCCAATTTAGCACAACAACGGCGATGTTCTCCGCGCTTTTAATCGTCCAGATTACAGTTCTTGCTGCTCGCACTAACACCATTAAATTCACCACCAAAAGCTCTATCGAACGGTATCACACTTGGCCCGGCTCAAAAACATCGATTATCGATGACGTCATTGTCCCTCTGCCGCGGCCTTGAGCAGCCTCGCCTCTGATGCGAAATTGTCAAAAAATCGATATTCCCAGAATTGGTCGAGATTAGCACCATTCGATAGAGCTTCTCGAGCTGAACAGAGTGATACCATTGAGAGCGTCGAGAACTCGAATGTGGGCGAGTAAGGGCGGAAAGAACTTCGCCGTCGGCCTCCGAGGCTCCAAAATGGCAGATTGTGCTAAAGCAGTTTAAGCATTTGGAGAGCTGCGAGCACGTCTTCGTAAATTGCGTTCGGTGCTTTGCTCGCCCGCGAGTTTGCATGGCGTTAACTCGCCTCATGTACCCGCAGCGGTCGACCGAAATCTGAAAAAATCGTGTCACACATGCCCAACCTGCATTTTTGCACCACCGTAACCTTGCCAATTCGTGAGATAGTTTGATGTGCTTTGGCACTTTACTAGAGCATATTACTGCCTACGGGATTGACACGTTCCAGCCAGAAAGATTGGAAGCTGACAGAGTTATCGCGCTCCGAACACGCCCGCGCGTGCAATTTAGCACAACAACGGTCTATGTTCTCCGTGCTCTTACTCGCCCAGATAACAGTTTTCGCCACAAATAGTAACACCATTCAATTCAGCACGAAAAGCTCTATGAAGCGGTGTCAAACTCGACCAATTTCGGAAACATAGTTTTTCGATGACGTCATCGTCCGCCTTGCGCGGCCTAGAGGCCAGGCCGTCTTCGATGAGAAACTGACAAAAAATCGATGTTTTCAAAATTGGTCAAAATTGATAATGTTCGATAGGACTTTTCGAGCTGAACAAAATGGCACCCTGGCTGGGGCTCAAAAACTCGAATATGGCGAGTAAGGGCGAAAGGATCTTCACCGCTTCTCTCCGCCGCTCTAAAATGGCAGATAGGACTAAGGCAGTTTAGGCAGCTGGAAAGCTCGGAGCAGATCATCGTAAAGTGCCTCAGGTGCTTTGCTCGCCCGCGAGTTTGCATGCCGTTAACTCGCCTCATGTACCCGCAGCGGTAGACCGAAATCTGAAAAAATCGTGTCACACATGCCCAACCTGCATTTTCGCACCGCCGTAACCTTACCAGTTCGTAAGATAATTTCCTATGCTTTGGCGCTTTACTAAAGCATATTAATGCCTGCGAAACCCACACGTTCCAGCCAGAAAGATTGGAAGCTGGCAGAGTTATTGCGCTCAGAATACGCCCGTGGGTGCAATTTGCGAGCGATCGCGCCCACTCGATTGATGAGTTCGATCCCATATACGTTGTGCACGGCGCACTCCAAAGTCTCGCCGAAACAGAGTGCAGCAATTCCTGAATAGGGCGGCTGAGAACTTTTCATAAATCTCCCTAAAAGCTCACTCTACAAACTGTTCCCCCCCCCCTCGATTGATAGGTTCGATCCTATATGCATTGTGCACGACGCACTCCTAGAGGATTCCCGGCATGACAAAACACTTTACGCCATGCTTGAGATGCTCCGAGAACATGCAAGTCCTGAAATATAAGCTTCCCCAGTGGCAAAAGTCTGCTCTAGTCATCTTTGACCACCCACTGCGAAAATGCGGTAGTCTGGCGATATTGTATACACGGTTGTGTAGATCTCGACGAGACGAATCGAACGGTACCATCCGTTTCTCAAAACACCTCAAATTAGAAGAATTGTGGGCATGTAACGGTTTTCGACACCTTGCGGCCGACAACTCGTCCGCGACCGGCCTTCTCAATGGAGCGCAAGTTTTCAATTTTGGCCATGTTTGATCCTTCGCATGAAATGTATATATCAAACGATAGAGCTCGATCTCCTGAGCTCAAATATGCTCTTTGTTTTTCAAAAGGATGAAATTTGGGCGAGTTATAGCAAAAAGACGCAAAAACCGCAAAAGTGCGGTTTTTTCGGCGTCTATTCAAAAGACGCGTCCGGTACTGTAGTGTCTTGATGTTGGCACGTTAAAGCGTTTCTGTTTTGTGTTTCGAAATCTGTTCACTGGAGCGCGGTGTAGAATTGTACCACAGCATTCGGCCGTTTTGTAGCTACAAGCTTACCTTTTGACATGATGGATTTTGCGACAGCCGTGCTCCCCTTTAGCAGAGGAGTAGCGTCTGCTCTGCCACATGTCTGTCTTAGTAGTAGCATAGCCTTACATTGGCTTCTTCCACTTGTTGTTCGCGATTGGCCTTTCGCCCACGTGCAACCAGTTTTATAGGGCTGATCAATATACGAGGGGTCTCATTGTCAAAAAAATCGAGACGAAAAGAAACTGCTTGTTCAAGTTTGAACAAACATGACGAAAGATGGCTTTAGAAACTAATCAAAGTAGTGTGGTCTTAAACGTGTAGGACGATAGTGTTGGTAGGGTATTCCCTATTCTCCAGTCTTTAAATGTGGAATGGGCTTCAAAGCCACAGACTCGCTCTCTCCTAAAAAAAATGGTTCTCGTGGGAGTGGCTTATGTGGAACGAGTCTAACGCATGACAATTGACCGTGGATGTCTCCCCGGTAGAGGAGACTATTCATCAGAACGAGCACATGCAGGTCAGGTGTGGTTCAACAGTTGCTGCAGTTCTTCTGGTCACCATGTCCGGATAGTTCTGAGTTTTTGGTGCATCAAATTCAGTGGACTTGGACTCTTCATCGTTCAGTCAGCCTAATATCTGTGCAGTAGGTAATACCCCTTGAGTGGCTTGTTCACAGCCCTTTGAGAGCAATGGCCTAGCGCAGTTGGCATGCGGCCACGTCAATGTTTGGTGTCAGCTAAGACACATGGCAGCCAGCTCCTTGTTTAGTAACGCTTCTGCTTCAGAGTTTTGTCCTTGGCGTGCTGAGAAACCATTGTTTTGAAGGCAATGCTACTGCGGTTCCGCTACATTCGAAAGAGCTGGCGGAAAGTGAAGTCGGAGGTGTTGTCTACGTGGCTGCTCAAGTACAGACGATGTGTAACGAGAATCAAGAAGAAGTGTCTGAAGGACGAGAATCATGAAGAGCGGGAGCGACGCAGGAGCCATGCCAGACTCCATCCACTGCCAGGTACGTGGTTGCGCACCCCTCCACTGCCGCTCCCGGCCGGCGTTTCTCGGGGAGTGCAGCTACATCAAGGGTCGTAATGAGTTTATTTTACGACTCGCTGCTTTGACGTCATCGTCGGCGAGAAACGGCGGGCGGGGAGATCCATTGTGCAGCGGCGGCTAAGCACCGAGCTTTGCAGATCGACCTATTCGACGGGTGGCGTCGAAGCTGAGCAGGAAGCCGACGAACGAGGTCGAGCGGCTCAAGAGGAAGGGCAGCCAGTGGACGGCCAACGACCTATTCCGGTTCCAATACAGTGATCCCGAGGAGGGCACGAGCGAGGAGCGGCGAGAGCTCTGCTACGCCTGGCTACACCGCCTGCAGGCCATAGCGAAGAAGTACTGCTACCTTGCTTGGTGAGTGTTCACGCGGCTTGGACAGATGTCGCCTCTCACGAGCCAAAAAGGGAGCCTTGTTGCGTGTCGTGAGTTTGGTGCTGCAGTTTCTCTGTTTTGTACTTATTTTATTTATTTATTTATTTATGCGCCAAGAGGCGCGCTAGTACAACAACGCAGTACGACAACAAAGAACAGTAGGCAAACTCTTGACTCAAACAAGCTCAACAGAAGACACTTCAAACTCAAGAATGGCCAAAACTAGAGAAGAAGCTAATATAAAACTGAAGAAGATATGCATTCCGAGCGCTCGCTTACCACGTAAATTTTATAGACAAGAGGCGACAACGCAGAAGGGGCATGCTGGGACTGGCCACGACCAATGACGAGGAGAACGATAGAATTTGCATATGCATTTTTCCAGTAACAAACGTCTGACAATGAGAGGCATCCAAAGGCTGACAGCCCACACCAAAGGATAAGAGATTGATAAGAAGTTGTATGTCAGTTGACCTAAAAAGCTTCGAAATAACCGTATTGGTGGGGAAGTCGTAGGCGAACTTCTGCAGCACGTGGTTTCTTGCAGCTAAGCGTTCCTAGAGAAAATGAACAGCGAGTCTCCGAATCGGGACGGCGTCTATCCGCAGCCCAGTCAGATGATTGGAAATCTTTGAGGCTTATCAGAGCATAAGTTGCTGCCGACTGCCACTGAAAGCCGTCCGAACTGCTCGAAGATAGCCTACATATTAAAGAGATGAAAAGAGCATTGGAGTCCGTGTCTACAGGACATAAGCAGTGCAGTAAGCTAATGATTGACTTGTAGATTGATGGGGCTTCTTCCCAAGCTGAGATGTTGATTTCGCCTAATTGATCGCTTACGCTCAACCGCTTCTGCGCACTTTTGAGGCCCATCTGAACTCATTTCCTATGGCTGTGGCCTCTGCACTGAGGTACTCATAGCCAAAATCGCTGGGATGTGGGCCATATCGGCTGAACTTCCTGCCTCGGCTCGTAGTATCTGACATTGCCTCTGTAACACTAGTTTGATAACGCACGGTTTCAGCCAAACCTCGTTTAACATCAACTCATCTTGTCCTCTTAGTGTTTTGGTTCTCTCTTCTACCCCTTGTTCTCTCTTCAGACCTCGGCGTTTGAAGTTTCGGTTAGCAGCGCTTCTTTGTGAGACTCTCTAGGGAGCTCCCATGTATTACCGGGAGGCCTAAGGACTCGACCTCAAAAGGTACTAACGAAACACTGACGGCCCACCAAGTTACCTTTTTAGCAATTCTGGGTCATCTGTAAATCATCAGGGTGGCATTTTTCAGAAATAAATATTTAGATCTTTCATCCCTCGTATCACGACGCATTAGATATTTGTCTCGGTCATGAAATCCTGCACCATCCTAGTGTGGCTGTGATTATGTAATTATATACTGGTTGCCGGATTATAAATATCGTTTTTGCTCAAAAAGAAATTTCGTTGCAAGAAAACAATGACCAAAGCTCAACACAAGAGGTAATCTCCATTATTATCAATGACATGTTGCCATCGTCCTGTCTTTCTTGGGATGTCTTTCTTGAACAACTCCGTGGCTGCGACTCGAAGATTTTGGACACCGATTTGACCTTCCGATTGCATGCACACGAACGGCAATGGTAGAGTGGTGACCACTGAACCTTTGTGCGAACTCATGCTTTGTTTGTGTTGGATCCGACTCGACAGCTTCCTTTGATTCCTGCTGTCCATAACTTCAGCATGCCGTTGATGTTCCTCGTGTTCAAGGCTCTCATCACCGTCTCAGAAACGTTGAAACCATCGCTGACATTGAAGTAATGATGGAACTTCGTTACCAAAGACTTCAGACAGGATGCGATGGCATTCTGCAGCAGTTCTTCCTTGCTTGAAGTCGTACAGCAAACAAACCCGCTCTCGGTACTTTTGCTCGATCAACGCGAATCTAAAAAAATTCTCTAAAAGGGTTAACTTCGGTGAAAGATGCCTTCAGAAACGCTTGTTAAAAACGTAAAGTTACGTGATCCAAGAAATAACAATAGCAGAGAAGTGACAAATCGAAAGCAGGCGGCATTCGTAATCCGAAAACCTGGTAGTTTGATGCCTTCTCGAACTAGTGCTAGTGTAATGAAAATAGCATTACCTTGCCCAGAACAATAGTTCGTGCATCCTTCTTCGCGCAGCAGGTAGCGCTTATATTGGGTTGAGTCATTAATTTTGCAACAAAATTTGTCTTCTAGCAAGAATAAGATTATACCACAAAAGAGAATGTTTGATTTAAACGAATAATTGTTGTTATTCTCAATGAGTTTCTTCCGCTTTTCATACACTGAGTGGATTACATCTCTGTAGAATTTGGTCGGTTTCTACCTGAAGAAGTCGTGCACCACCGCCGTGACCTCATCGACTTCGGCGAAGCGCCTACCGTGAAGAAGTGATCCATCGACCGAAGCAGATGGCAGTCAGACTGCGCAATGTCCGTGGTGTATGGTGATTGCTTGACTTTGGTGCAGCCCTATTCTTAGATTTTTCCAGCGTCTGAAATGGCCTAAAGCGATCGGCCGTTGCCTTGGTGGAAGAAATATTGGCACGTATCGACTTCTTTCTCCAGTAATTTTTGCTGAAACTGGTGAAGTTGTTGTCAAAAGCGAGCCTAAGGGTTGGTTTGATTACGTGGAGCAGCTCCATGTGCACTGGACCACTACAGATCCACCAAACGCACAGCAGGACCTTCTCTCGATGGAGCTCCGGTTTTGACGCCAGAGCCCCCAGCTCTTTGCGTTCCAGCTACTGCTCTCCGGCTTTACAGTTGTAGGGAAGCATCCCATTTTCATTGCTGGTAAGGATTCGATCCAGGCACCCTCTCTTCAACCGGTGACGGACCTCTCGGAAGCACAGCGATTTACTTGGGTTTCCGTCAAAGTATGAGACACTGATGACGGTGATTTTGGCGACCTTCCAGTCTTCTGCAGCCGACGAGCGGTGGTTCACTGGGAGGTGTGGAGATTAGCGGTTGGTCCTAATGTGGTTTGAGAAGAAAATGACTCAAAATGATCGCTAGGAAGCAAGCTTTCAAACAGAATATAATACTTCAGCGGGTTTACTTTTATTTCCAGAAAAAACAGGAATGTTACAAAATTTATGACTCAAACTAATATAAGTCTCACGAAAAACCTTTAAAAAAGTTGCTCTACGCCTCAGTTCAAGCGCTGTACGTCGAACATTTTGCTTAAGGTTGACGGACTCTTGTCATGGGGATCGACTACACCCTGTTTTTGTTTGATCGTTCTATTTTATTGATTTACTGATGTTCGTTGCTGGTATGTTCGTATTGATCTAGTTCTATCTCGCCTTTGCCTTTCGCGACGTAATAAACACAAACATAACAATGAGGAGGTCCACCTTCCTCCTCCTTTCATACCGTCAACAGAATTGGTGCAGAAATTTTTGAGAAGAGATCGTATACATCGTGACTTCATAAGATCACCCAGCCTTGCCTAGACTAAGCTACCAGTTACGGAGAACATACACAGTATGCACCCCTCCCCACCCCCTTCTAGACTTGCAGCAACTCATGCCGGAATCAAAATAGTGTTAAGATTTCGGATTAATTTCTTCTAGCTCGGAAACATGTCTGGTAAAGAACAGCGTTACAGAAATGTGGGTATGGGAGGCACCACGCATTCCACTTCTACTGGATATCGCGGAGACCGATTTAGCCTGTTGCGATCGAACTAGCAACCTCGATTCAAGGGGCACGCAACTGTCAGCGCCTCCTGCTACTGCGCTACCATGTGCGGCTTCTAAATATGACGTACAGATAAAAGAATGACAATGCGGATGGTAATAGAGCACGTACAAGTGATGGCCCTAAAATAGCACCGCTCACAAGTGAAATTTGTTACGTCTTTAGCTTGACCAGCTTTTCTGTTGCTCCACAGCCGTTAACTTGCCGTACAAGATGAGGAAGAGTAACTTCTGTTTGCAACTCTAAGCGTAGAAGACGACGGGGGATCACGCTGAAGATTAGTTGCACAGAACGTGCATAAAAAACGCGCGGGGGAAGCAAAAATAGATACAATAATCGCTGCTCTTCCGAGACATTTTCTTTCATTCGCTTTTCTGTGATGCTCTATTTTTTATAGTTCCTCCTTCCTCTTCCGTCTTTTTTCAGTACAGTACCGGACATGTCTTTTGGTCATTGGTCGGAAAGACCGCGCAGGTCAACATAGGCCGCTTTGGAACGGTTCAAAGCGGCCTTTTGAATAACTGCTATAGAAATGACGTGCTTACGAAAATAAATATATATTTGAACTCAGCAGCTTGAGCTCTATCTTTCTAAAAAATCTCAGTATAGTTGAACAATACATATAGGCCCGACAGAATCAATCGAGTAGGTATGACAACCTGAGAGCGAGCGTTTGGGGAGTTTTATCGGAAACTCCCAGCCTTCCTAATCAGGATTCGTTCTTAGACTGTCCAGCTCGCCTTTGGGGTGCGCCGTGAACAATGCATACAGAATCGAGTCTATCAATCGAGTCGGCGCGACAGCTCGCAAATTGCACGCGCGAGCGTGTTCTGAGCGCAATAACTCTGTCGACACCGAATCGCTCTGGCTGCGGCTTGTGCATTTTGTAGGCAGTAGAAAGCTTTAGCTTTTGAGGATGGCCGTTCAGGATCACCATCACCGTCAGTTATCGGTATGGGTGGTCTCCTGCCATAATCGGCCAAATGGACTTCGGCATCGTTTTCGGCACTTTGAATAACCCCTGTCCTTTGACGAAGTTTGAGCAAAATCGGTAATCCTAACCCGACCACCCTCAGTTATCTAGAGAAAATCCAAAACCTATCGAAATCGGCGGAATTTTCATAAACGCACGTCGGATTCGTAAGCAGCGCCCCAAATGACCTCATAGATGATTCTGAACGAGAAAATTTGGCGATGTGCAAAAATATCGATCTTTGATGACGTCATCATCCGCGCAGGCTCGGCCTAGGGCGTCCACTATACTTGTGCTTTTTCAAAATTTTTCGAATGAGCGAATAATCGAATAACACCATTTTTTCAGTTATTCGAATTTCCGAATAGTCTAATAACCACGTTTTTCGGTTATTCGAGTTTCCGAATAATCGAATAACCCCATTTTCGGTTACTCGAATTTCCGAATAATCGAATATTCGAATAAATCGAATAATCGAATAAACTTCATTATGACTTAATACACCTCGGTGCAAAATTATAGGTTCACCAACCCTCTCTCCCCCCCCCCCCCCCGCCACCCCCGACCAATTTGTCCATTAGTAGCCGATGAACCCGCTGCCGAGTCTCAGTAATGTTACCATCGTATTCCTCACTATCGAGAACTTCTATAAAAGAATTCTAAGCAGTTTATCTTATCAGTGCAGGATACCACGAAATTTAATTAAAAACTTAACAAATGGGAACCTGTGCAAAATATAAGTTCGTTTCATAGAAAACCTGATTAATCACAAAAGCACCTACAGACAAGGTAATATTAGTACTTCGTCACATCACCTTTGTTGTAAACAACATCGAAAATTCTATTTGGCATACTACTGATAAGGTTATCAATAACAGCTTGCTTAACATTGGTCCATGCATGAAGTATGGCGTTCTTCAGATCAGAAACCGAAGCCTAAGCGGTTCCATTTTTGTACACTTTCTGTACGAGAATGCCCCACAAGTTTTCTAGTTTTCGGGTTGAGATCTGGAGAACAACTAGGCCACTCCAAATGTTGAATTCTGTTGGAGTTAAACCAACCTGTAGTTGACTGCGATACCTGTGTGGATGCAGTATCTTGTTGGAAAATGAGGTTGTGCCTACAAAATCTTCTGAAATATGGCAGAAGGTAATCACCGCAAATTCTGGTAGTTTTCACTGTTCATCCTACACTAGGCGGACTCCAAGGCAACAAGCCGTATCCAGAAAACGCAGCCCAAATCATTAGACTTCCACCGACAAAGTTTCGCCTGTAGAATACTCGCTTCCCTCTCCTCAGATCTCTCCTATAGTGTCTGTACCCGTCGGGCCCACCAAGATTCCACTTTTTTTTTACACTACTGGAGGGATCTGAGAAAAGAGATAGAGTATCCTGTAGGCGCAACTTTGGCGGTGGAAGTCTCATGGGGTTGGGCTGCGTTTTCTGGATGCGGACTTGTCTCCTACGTCACGGAAGTTCGTCTCGTGTAGGATGAAGAGTAAAGACTACAGGAAATTGCTCGGATATCACCTTTTGGCATATTTCAGAAGGTTTCGTAGGCACAACCCCATTTTGTAACAAGATAATGCATCTATACACGTACCGCAGTCAACTACAGGTTGGCTTAGCTCCAATAGAATTCAACTTTTAGAGTGACCTAGTTGTCCTCCAGATCTCAGCCCTATAGAGAACTTGTGGACCATTTATATATACAGAGTGTACAAAAATGGGACCACTTACACTTCGGTTTCTGATCTGAAGAACGCCATACTTCATGCATGGACCAATGTTGAGCAAACTATTATTGTTGACCTCATCAGAAGTATGCCAAATAGAATTTTCGATGTTGTTTGCAACAAAGGTGTGACAAAATACCGTTCTTACTTCGTCTGTAGGTACTTTTGTGATTAATCAAGTTTTTTATGAAGCGAACTTATACTTTGCCCCGGGCTCCATTCGTTAAATTTTGAACTGATGAGACAACTTGCTTAGAATCCTTCTATAGAGGTTTTCGACTGTGAGGAATACGACGGCAACATCGCTGAGGTTCACCTCCGATTTGCACGTTCGGGTGCTAATGGACAAGTCGGGGGTGAACCTATAATTTTCCACCGGGGTGTATTAATAAGGACGATGAGATTTCTGTGTTAGCCAATTTCGTTTGATATCATTTATTCACTTCAAAAGCGCATTGTGTAGGTTGAAGTAAGTGTATTAAAGTAAGTTCAACGACAGCATTCGCCAGAGACAAAATGAAAGAATAGAATTCTTTTAAAGAAATGCAAATAATGGAGACATTCAATATCTTCTAAGAACGTTTACAATACTAGTTAAGATGTCAAGACATGAGAACTTTTCTCCTTCAAAAAAAACTACAGAAAGAATTCCTACAGAAATACATGTGCAAAACATCTACGCCAAGTGCAAAGCTTTTGCGAAAAAAACCGTTCACTCTACTTGTTCAGTTCATTATCTCACAGGAATCGTCAACCAATCAAATCGTGGAGTTATATACCATTCCCAGTCGAAATTCAATGTTCTTCTGGAATCTCCCCCGTGTACCAACCTTGAATTTGATTTGAAAAACTTTGAATTTCAACTGAAACGGTACATAATCGTGTTATATATGCAAACTGTGAGCTTCAGCCCCAGAGTAATCGAGGTCCCTAAATACGAACCTTAAGTTTGTTTTTGCAGTAACGATTGTCATCGAGAGATATCAATCAAATAGTCAATTTCTTCGTGAATATCACTCAACAAGCTCGAAACTTCAGGCGTGAGGTACTCGGGATCACCGACTACGAATCTGAAATTCATTTTTTAATTTTTCGTCGAAATTTGTGTTTGTTGTGAAAATTTCGTAGAGGATTCAAGTGTATGACATTGATGATAGTAGTGGCCGCAGAGAATGCAAATGTGAAGTTAGATTTTGAAAATATCGACCAAGACCGGTTATACAATTGATTCGCCTCAACGAGTTCACCATAGAAACTCAATAGCTCGATCAACTTCAACCAATAATTTGAAAAACGAGCTTCAGATTTGTGTTTAGCGGGATCGACTATCCTAAGGGCTGAAGTTTCAGACCGCATTCGATCGCCATCAACTGAGTCAGTATCGCCAATACGCCTGCCCCCAGGCCAGTTGTGATGGACTGATGGAAGCACGCATGCGCACACACACTACCCTTCTATGTGTAGTAGGATATTGAATGCGTTTTCGTAACGGTGAGCTCCTCGACAATGTGCTTTCAAAAACAATCGTCACCGGAATGAACGTCGCTTACAAAAATCATCATTACGGCACATTCGAAACAACCACGTAAATTCGAATAATATTCGAATAATAATCGAATATTATTCGAATTTTCGAACCTCGAATAATCAAATTCGAATAATTAATCGAAATTGCGAACCTCGAATAACCGAATTCGAATAATTATTCAAATTTGCAAATCTCAAATAATTGAATTCGAATAATTATTCGAATTTGCGAAACTCGAAAAATCGAATTCGAATAATTATTTGAAAGCACGAAACTCGAATAATCAAATAATTGGAAATCAAATTTGAATAAATTATTCGAATAATTATTCGAATTCGATTATTCGAGCACAAGTATAGCGTCCACGTCCTCGATGGGAAATTGTCAAAAAATCGGCTTTTCTGAAATTAGTCAAAATTGACACCATTCGATAGAGCTTTCCGAGCTGAACAGATCGGTGTTCTTGCGAGTGTTGAAAGCTCAAATGTGGGCGAATAAGGGCGGAAGAACTTCACCACTGCCCTCCGCCGCTCTAAAATGGCGGCTGGGAAGTTGTCAGGCACCTCGTCGTAAAGTCTCTTAACTGATTTGCTTGCCTATGCATTTGTAGGCAGTCAGCTCAACGCGTCTTCCCACAGTGGTCGACTAAAATTGGAAAAAATCGTGTCACACAAGTCTGACCTGCATTTTCGCACCGCCATAATTTCGCCTGTTTAGAAGCTACAGCGGTTTACTTTTGCCGACTACTAAAGCTTTCTACTGCCTACAAAATGCACAAGCCGCAGCCAGAACGATTCGGTCTCGACAAAGTTATTGCGCTCAGAATACGCCCGCGCGTGCAATTTGCGAGCTGTCGCGCGGACTCGATTGATAGATTCGATTCTGTATGCATTGTTCACGGCGCACCCCAAAGACGAGCTGGACAGTCTTAGAGCAATTCCTGATTAGGAAGACTGGGGATTTCCGATAAGACTCCCCAAACGCTCACTCTACGGTTGTCGCGCCTACTCGATTGATTCTGTCGAGCCTATATGCATTGTTCAACTATACTGAGATTTATATGCCAAAAGATAGAGCTTGAGCTGCTGAGTTCAAGTGTATGTTTGTTTTCACAAGTACATGATTTCTAAAGAAGTTTTCAAAAAGACCATTTTGGACCGTTCCAAAACGGCCTATGTTGACCTGCGCGGTCTTTCCGGCCAATGATCAAAAGACATGTCCGGTACTGTAGGTTCGTAGGCAATAAAATGCCGACTCACAAGGAAAGGTTCCCAACTCATGGTGAGCTTTTGCGATGCCATTTTGACAGGATGTAGGGCCCTGAGCGGAGTCCAGAACAACAGTCAGTTCTTGCTGAACGCTTTTTCAACGACCTGAAAAAGAGGTCTGGAGGCGTGTGCACAAGGCTCATTAACCTCTACGATACCACACGAGATGGCGCAGTCGGTAGGAGTGCCGCCTCGTAGAAGAACACCGGCGGGCTTATCAGTTCGAGTCCGAGAGGTGCCAATATTTTTGCACGTACTGGTTTGTTGTTATTACGCTTTCTCATGATCACAGAAAACAATTTTAGACCCGATTTCTTTGCTTATAACAAACCAAGGCTGTCTATTTGCGCATTCATATGTGCTAGTTTTTCAACTACATATTCATATCTGCACCATATCATTTGTCTGGGAATAAAAAGTCTTACATATTATTAAAAATTAAAAATCTTATATTTATTATTTATTTCCCTATCGGTAGGGACTCTCGGTCTCTCGGTAGGTCTGGCTTATAACCTGGCAATCAAAAGAAAAGTCACGGGTGGTACCCTTTTTGTATAGTAATTTATCCCAGTTACCCACTTTCAATGCACCATCTCGGCTGCATGTAACATACTCCGAATGGAAAGTAGTCTGCCGACAACACGTCCTGGTGAGAACAACATTTTTAGTGCACTTATGTGCGATATGGCCCGGGCTCATAATATTCAACCGTAAGATAAGCGTATTTGTGTGCAATTACGGTATCATTGGTGAATCCAAAATGAATTATGCAAGTGTTATGGCTGCTGTGTTTGCGTTCTTCTCTAAGCTAGCCCAAGGCATTTGAAATCATAGCAAATTCTTCCGGATCGAAGTGGGCTCTTTCTACATTAAACTAGTAGAAACTCTCCAAGAAAGAAGGTTAGTATAATTTTTGTGTTCCAGGGAAATTGTAATATAATTTTCTTTAAAGTTTTAATTCACGTACCCAATAAGTGAACACATTGTTTGAGATTTTACAAATTTCTTATTTTTGAGGAAAATAGTGGTTTGAAACTTGTTTGGAGGTGCAGAAAGGCGGCCATTTTTTATTTTTAGAAGAAAGGTTGACACCAAGCCCTCATCCGAAGCATCGGATTTTTATTCGATTGATGCCAAAATGTCTGTTTGCATGGAGTTTCACACCTGTAAACAATGCAACAAGAATAACTGAAAAACTCACATACACACATGATGTCTAATGTAAGCAGCGTTAACACTATCAATCAAGTAAAAATCGCGACGAACTTTTCAGTGCTGCAGCCAGCAAAAGTACGCAGCATTGAGTCCAGTAACCCTTGCGACGCCGCACCACCGGCCATGGCGGGTCCGCGGCACCCGCAAGACTCTGCTGCAGGCCATACGGTGTGGTACGGTGGTGGTACAGATATGAATAGTTGAAAACACATTTGAAAGCGCAAATAGACAGCCTTGTTTTGTGGTAAGCATGGATGGTCTAAAATTCGCCCCTGTGATCATGAGAAAGCGTAGTAACAACAAACTAGAACGTGCAAAAATACTGCCAGCACTCGGACTCGAAAAGCTCGCCGGTGTGCTCCTACGAGGCAGCACTCCTACCAACTGCGCCACCGAGCCACATCCCGTGAGGTGTCGTAGAGGTTGATGAGTGTAGCGCACACGTCTTTACACCTCCTTTTCAGGTCCTTAAAAAAGTGCTCAGCAAAAACTGACCGTGGTTCTGGACTCCGCTCACAGGGCCCTACATCCTGTCAAAATGGCATCGCAAAAGCTCATCATTAGTTGGAGCCTTTCCTTGTCAGAATAGTGTTTGATGAGCATTCCGCAAAACCATTCTGTCTTATTCTGTAAGTGAGGCGTTCTTTGCAACGAAAGATTCGTTCGTTGCAAAACAATTTCACAGTCACACTCCGAAAAGCCTCCCATTTCTCTCTTATTGGAGCCTTTGCTTGAACCACCACCGAAATGAGCGAATGTCTTAATTATATTTTGTTCTTCACGTAGCACCGACTACGGTGAGCTGTCCAGAGCGAATTTCTAGCTGTGACGAGACTTCTGTTGTCTTCTTCCATTTAAGGCATTTCGTGCCACAACACGAGTCTTCTTTGATTGTTGAAGGCACACAGGAATATTCCTTAGATGGACGTGGTCAGCGATGGACTATGAATACACTGGTCACAAAACATGTGCTGCGCGGCCTGTTTCCACGTGGATAGCGCACACCTGCACAGATACTAGCAGTCATTTGATGACTGGGTATCGTAAAGTAAGGGAAGGATAAGAATAAGTGCTCCTATCGACCGTCTGCGGAGACCTACTGTTTTCAGAGATTGTTTCCGCATCTGGGATAAGTGCAGCTTAGGGAAGCTTGCTTGCGGGGCAAAAGGCAAAACTTCCTGGAACGACACCTTGCGGTGATCTGCTTGAATCCATTCAGCGCTGACGGAGACCTACACTCTAAGATTAGTAGATTATCTATCGAGTTGTAACAGCTAATTGCGTACAGCATCCCGGAGGAGAATTTTGGAGCTTGCTTCCTCCAGCCATAAAGGTTGATGACCCGGCGAAAGGGCGCAGCACTTTAGATTGTCGATGCTGTTGCTCTTCCCTACCACCGAGCACCTTCTTGGACTTGTAGTGCACGGAGCTCCTCCTTGTGGTTGTTTTAGAAGCACTCTCTTGCATGTCCTGTATAGTGCACGGAGCTCCTCCTTGTGGTTGTTTTAGAAGCACTCTCTTGCATGTCCTGTATAGTGCATGGAGCGGTGGCAAAGCTTCCTTCGAAACCTTCAGTCGTTCAGGCATGCACTTCAGACACTTTAGCTGCATGTGCCTGGTGGTATTTGCTGCTCTCACTGTCTTCTCGAATAAATGTGGAGTTCACCGGTAAACATGTCCAATCACCGCAACCCTGGTGGGTGCCACCAGCTTATCAATTCGGCAGTAGAGTCTCATGTTGAGTCTTCCAGACATGACTAGCTGGCATGCATCGTTGCTACTGCGACTAAACACGGCCTTATCGGTACGGAAGGCAATGTCAATTAGTGGTGCGGCAGGACTACGTCTAGGCAGACGACTCCAAAGACAGCATCGTTTTGGGAAAATCGTTAATAGGTTGGGTGCCAAGTATGGTTGTGCTTGAATGACCTATTCAATTCAAATGGCTTCCATTCGAGTTCGAATATTCAAAAAACCTCGTTTTTCGAATGGGTTTGAATTCGAATATCCAGAAAAACTGCAGTTCTCGAATATATTCGAATTCGAATATTCGAAATTTGTGAGCATTCGAAGCCACTGGAAAATTCAAAAAAATTGAGAGCATAAATATACTGCCAAGGTGAAACTGTCAGTTGAATCGCGTGGATAATGGCCAGACAGCCGTTGTGTAGGAGAGCGTCTCGGATGACTTTTGTGACACGCCTGTTCTGAAAGAGAAGAAGTCTGCATCCACCAAGACGTGGTCGACTATGTTGTTCGCAGTGTGTGAAGTGACTCCCAAGGCTCCCTTTGAAGAAAGCATCCTCTGTTGTTCAGGTACGAGGCGGCCATCTACGCGTGCTACTATCGACTGGCCCCTATCATCGCGGACAGCGAGGAGAAGCGGCGGATTTGGACGGATGTGAAGCGGGAGTACGCGCAAATTTTCCTGATGGGCCGGCGAATTTGGCGTCGAGCCAGCCACCCGAGCCGACTTCGAGTCGTCTACGACATGGCGATGCTGTGTGTCCGCTTCGGAGACATGGAGGTGAGTCAACGGCGCCTCTCTGGTGCCCCTGTGCTGGACTGACTTCGTGCCACTTTCAGGACGACTCCACCAGTGAGATGTTCCGAGAGTCACTTCACGACGCCGACAATTTCGACTATCGTCTGCTGGACGAGGTCCAGTTTGCGAAGTCGGTCGATAAGGTCCGTGCTTCTTATTGCGCGCACAACTTCCACCCTAACATGGTAATGAGGACATATTGCAGATCAACCTGCTGGAGAACCACATCATAGACCAGTTCTATGTGAGGAGGCGCTCATCCGGTTCATTCCGATCGAGTTTTCGGTCGAAGAAACCAGTAGAACGCACTCCCTCCAAGCGCTCGACCAATGCTGATGAAGCTGACCTTGCGCCGGGGACAGCGGAATCACAACAAATTCCTGAAGTGCCTTCTGAATTGTGCGCCGAAAAAGAAGCACTGCATAGCCTTACCCTCTCCGTGGACAACCTCTTTTTGAAATCCGTGCCGAGCGAGGAACCTGCTGATGCTCCCAAAAAGTGCTCCACCATCCCTTGGATAAGGGTTGATGCTCCAATGTCGAAAACAGAGCCCGTGTCTTCACACAGACTCGTTCATTTTAGCGACGAGGAGCCGTCAGACGATGAAGTGTAACCTATGCATTCGACTTGCTCCATTGTAGTACGGGTTAAACTTGGCCTTCTAAAACGCGAGATGTCGTCTTGCCATATATTCCACTTGCACAATGCCCCATATGTGATTTGTGATCGGTGTTACGCTGCTCTTCCCTCCGGTGCTCGTAATGTATGTCTCTGCTCCTGCTCGATGGTGGCCTTCTATTGGAACTCACTTGGTGTCTACATTATGAGGATCATTATCGCTGATAGAAATTTTTGTGAAATTGCTCGTATTCGATTGTATGCGTTGTCTGTTTCGAGGAGTAAATATTGTTCCAAAACAATCCAGAGCGTTTCGAGCTGTGCAGAAGAGGAGCTGATACAACGCCTGGCCCAGCACGTTCCTTCGTTCTTTTAATCTGTCAGAAAAAAAGTGATCGACTCGGTGCCTGACAGTAGCCTGTAGCCTGACAGTTGCACCTGTAGCCCTCTGCTGTTCCACAATGAGTGATCTACAACCGCTCCATCCTCAAGCAGGGACAAGGTCCCTTCACCAAAGATGAAAATGCTACGTTGCAGCACCTATAGCGTCTGGTGCTTGCAGTTGCAAGCTTTTGGAGAACTAAACACGTTGCGTCAAGACATTTTCACGGTTTATTAGTTCTATATTTCTATAGCTCGATCGTATCATTTTTTCACGGAAAATCCCAAGCGTTCGATTTCATTCCGCCGGAGCTGAAAAGCTTCCAAAAGTTGCAATCGTTTAGATAAAATTAATTGGAGCTGAATTATAGACAGCGAGGTTTAGACTTTTCCCGGTGATGTTGTCAAAATCCTTCTGCTTGAACCAGCGTTTGCCTATTCGCGCCATATACCTAATCAGGGTCTTAATGGTACGAAGGAGCGGTCACCTGTATCACCTGTCGTCTCGTTGAAAGAGTTGCTCGAGCTGGAGCGAGCAGCATCATCATTCGTCGTTGTCGCGTGCCAGAGTGATCTAATGGATACTCCTCTCTCGAGGGACACGAAGAGCGTCATATCGGTCGTTCAGGGATTTCACAAAGAAGTCCGACCAACGCGTTCTTGACATCCCGCGGAATTCAGTCGTTGACGGCCCTCGTCCAGCGGGTGTCTGCGAAGCGCATTACTTGGCTGGCCCACCTAATTTTCGACGACTTGCTCCATGCCACAGCGTCTCTGATCTTCGAACGCCGACGAAGCTCCGAACTCCGGAGGCCTTCTCTCCCT
Organism: Heligmosomoides polygyrus bakeri; assembly: GCA_947359475.1. Classification (NCBI taxonomy): domain Eukaryota; kingdom Metazoa; phylum Nematoda; class Chromadorea; order Rhabditida; family Heligmosomidae; genus Heligmosomoides; species Heligmosomoides polygyrus. The sequence continues at coordinate 68,711,996 of OX375865.1, read as the reverse complement.
TGTGTGAATCGCGTCACTCCGAGCATCGTTCACTCGTTTCCCCGCTGCGCGATGACCGCGTGTTCATCCTGCTTTCGTATAGCCCAGGTCTTTGAGGCGTATGTTACGGCAGGAAGAACGGTAGAGTCGATTAGGTGAGCACGGAGTCGGACGTTCTTTGTCTTCTCAGGACTTTTCCGACGCTCTTGAAAGCTCTCCAAGCGGCTCGTTTCCTCTTACTCTGCTCTGGCCTTAGGTTGTTGGCCATATTGATTTCACGATCCAGATACACGTAGCTGGAGCAATCAGAGATGTTCGTTCCGCTAAGCGAGAATGGGGCATTAGAAACTTGTCCACGTGAACATCGTCTTCGTAAGATTCAGCTGCAGTCCAGCATTCCCACATACACGATCGAAGTCGGTCAGCATTCGCTCCGCCTGGCTGATGCTCGGTGTTATGAGCACGATGTCGTCAGCGAAGCGAAGATGGTACAGCTGCCGGCCGTCGACCTTCACTCCCATGTCTTTCCATTCTAGTTCGCGCATGACGTTTTCGAGGGTGGCGCTGAAGAGTTTCGAAGATATGGTATCCCCTTGCCGGACTCCTCTCTTGACGTTGATGGTGACGTCGCAGTAGAATGGTGAGGTCTAGGTCGTGAATCCACTGTACAGCTCTCGAAGAGCTCTGATGTATTGACTAGGAACGCCCTGAGTAAGCAGGGCGTCGATGACCGCTTCTGATTCGACGGAATCGAATGCTTCCTTCATGTCGATGAACGTGAGATACAAGTGCAGCTTCTTCTGTCGCGACTCTTCGGTGAGCTTCGCAATTGTGTGTGTGGTCGATCGTGCTAAATCCCCTCCGAAATCCTGCTTGCTCGCATGGCTGTCCTTCGTCCAGCGTTCGGCCGATCCTATTCAGGATAATTCGAGTGAACAGCTTGTAGACTACGGACAGCAGGCAGATCGGGCGATAGTTGCCAATGTCGTGCACGTCTCCCTTCTTGTACAGCAAGACGGTCCTGCTGGTCTTCCTCTGAGATGGAACCTTGCACTCCGACAGGTAACGTGTGAAGAGCCGCGCCAGGATGTTGATGAGCTCTGGCGGGAGATTCTTCAGTTATCACTTATCATTCTTTAGTTACCCATCCCGTATCACGGGTGGGTGCTGACAGACCTGGAGGATATCGCGGATGTTACGTGCGGTCAAACAGCGCCGGTGGTGTAAGGCGAACATCGCTGCCCGGAAAGCAGAAGATGCGGGTTCGAGTCCCGCCTGGCGCAAGAGTTTTGATCGCAACAAAACATCCTGTAACAACATTCTTCAGTTGTTCGGCTCTGATCCTGGCGGGACGGGGTGCTGTACGATTCTTCACCGACGAGATGGATCTCGGAAGAGAGAACAGAGGGGACGACGCATCCATCCTGCGGAAGATGGCATGGGGACAGGTGGACGTGGCTATCGAAGAGATCGGAGTAGAAGTCGTGGATGACTTTCTCCATGGTCCTTCTGGAAGAGGTGATGGTTCCGTCACGACGTCGGAGAGCGGTCATCTTCGTCTTGAAGTTGGCCAAGTTCCGGCGGGCATTGCGGATTCTCAACCCACCTCTGCAGCTTCTGCCAACACTTCCGCCCTTCTCTCCGTAAGATCCTCCTTTATCGCCACTTGCACGGCTTCGCAAGCTCGGACGTCAGGTGATAGGTGAGATGGTGCTCGAAGCGGTCGTATTCTTCGTCAATGCATCACGGACCTCCCGAAATCGGCAAGAGAGGTGTAAAGGTCCCAGTTGATGGTCATTCTGGGACTGCTCTTCTTGAACTTCTCGACCTTCTCTCCATGACGCGAAAAGCGGAACATCGCGCGAAGGAGGCGGTGGTCCGATCCCGTGTAGAACTTAGGAACAACGGAGACGTCGGTCAGGCAGTGCTTGCGGTTGAAGATGATGTGGTCGACCTCGTTGTGGAATTGGCCACCTTGGGATTCCCAGGTCCATCGTAGGGCGGGAGGGTTCTGGAACTGAGAGTTTCCATGGATGGTCTTGGTCGACATGATAAACTCAGACAGCCTTTCACCTTGCTCGTTCCACTCCAAATCGTAAGTTCTGCAGTGAAGTTCTTCGCGGCCCAATCTTGGTGTTGAAATTACGGACGATCACCTTTTAGAAGGTGTACTCATCTTTGTAGAACTTCTTCAGCTCCCCCAGAAGGTGCCGTCATCGCAGTCGGACATTGGAGCATACGCGACGAACACAGTCAAAGCTGGCAGGAGCCACATCGCTTCAGTTGTAGACGTTCGATTCGGTATATCAGAGACTCGTACTAATAACTCCGCTTCTATCTTCCCTTATTGGATTATGTAAAGCCTTCAAGACTATTTCAAACTGTTTGGGGAATTTAATCAGAAATTTCCATTTCCCTACTCATGAACAGCTGTACTCTGTCCCGGCGAGATTTAGGAGAACAGTGAACAATGCATATAGGATCGAGCCTATCAATCGAGTAGGGCAACTGCTAGCAAATTGCACGCGCGGGCGTGTTCTGATCGTGATAACTCTGTCAAGTGTGAACCTTCCCAGCTGCAGATTGTGGGTTTCGTAGGCAGTAAAAAGTTCTAGTGCAGCGCTGAAACACAGCAAGGTAGCTTATGATACAACAAAGTTACAGCGGTGCGAAAATGCAGATTACCCTTGTGTGACACGATTTTTCCGATTTCAGTCGACCTCTGCGGAAAGACGCGGAGAGCTAACGTGGTAAAGGAGCGTAGTCTAACAGAACAATTAAATTACTTTACAATGACGTGCTCGCTGCTCCGCAACTACCCAAACTGCCTTAGTCCCAGCTGCCATTCTGGAGCGGTGGACTTTTAGCGGTTGAAGTTTCTTGCAGTATTACTCGTTCACGTTTGAGTTTGTGACGCTCGCAATAGTACCGCTCTGTTCACCACGAAAAGCTCCATCGAAAGGTACCAAACTTTGCGAAATTTGACAATATACTCCGTCTGCTGCGTCCCAAAGCGGCCTCGTCCTCGAAGCGAATTGTCAAAAAAATCGATATTTTCAAAATTGGTCTAGATTGGTACCACTCGATAGAGCTTCACGAGCTGAACAGAATGAATGACCTCCGCTCTGAAATAGCAGATGGGGCTGAGGAAGATTAGGCAGCTGGGAGTTGTGAGCATGTCATCGTAAAGTGCCTTCAGTGTTCTGCTCGCCCATGCTTTTGCATGCCGTTAGCTCATCGGGTCTTCCCGCAGTGATCGAGCGAAATCGGAGAATAATGGGTCGCACAAGCCTCACCTGCGTTTCGCACCGCTGTAACTTAGCCTTTTCATGCTACACCGTTGTGCTTTAATATGCTTCAAGAACCGTGTGCTGCCCACAAAATCCTCACGGTGCTGCCACAAAGATTCGCGGTTGACAGTGTTATTGCGCTCAGAACACGCTTGGGGGCAATTTGCGAGCGGTCGCCCACTCGACTAATAGGTTCGATTCTAAATGCATTTTTTACTGCACACTCCAAAGTCTCAGCGGGACAGAGTACAGCAGTTCGTGAGTAGGGAAATGGAAATTTCTGATAAAATTCTCCAAACGGTTTGAAATAGTCTTAGTCATTGTTAACAACGCACGCCATACCGGTAGTTAGTTCCAAACAGTAGGCCATGTCCGTCCAAACGCGTGGATAGGTTCCTTCCACCAGCCCATCAGCCTAACGTCACTCTGCAGGCGGTCGCGCCTACTAGATTGATTCTGCCCGGCCTATATGCATTGCTCACAGCGCGCGCCTTGTCGGTAGTCAGTTCCGAACAGTAGGCCATGCTCGTCAAACGCGTGGATAGGCTCCTTCCATCAGCTTAGCGTCCAGAAGTTGAGGATGCGGCGCCCTAACGCGGCTTGCCTCAGATGCGACGTGTGGCGAGCGGAAAACAGCGGACTCCGGCGCTCTTTTGCGCCGCCCTTCATCTTTCGCGCTGCTTGTGCTGGTTGGACGAAGCGGCATGTCGGGTACTGTATTTTGCGCAGAAAATGGGATTGGCTATGGGACAACGACTAGCACCCACACTGGCCATTGCCTTCATGTCAATCATTGAAGGTGGTGTCACGGCTTCCTTTTATATATAGTAAAGATATGTGGACGACCGCTTCATCGTCTGCGCCACGCAACACGAAATGGACAAGTACTTTGAGGTTATGGAAAGCCAGTCCGAATACATCAAGCTCACAAGGGAAGCGCCTTGCTGGCTCCCTTTCCTTAATGTCGAGGTTCAGCTATCAGTGGATAGCTATATTACCAAGTGTTATCGAAAACCCAGCTGCAAAAACACAATTATCCATAGACGTTCGGCACACCCACATCGGACAAAGGAAGCAGTCGTAGGGAACATGTTTCGAACGGCAGCTAATGTGCGTACAGGAGAAGGTGCGCGGAATAGATCTTGAGGTGGCTCGGGGAATGACCGCTCCCAGTGCCTATTCTCTCCCTTATCCATCCCTAGGAGGAGGATGTTTCAAGAAAGCGGCACAACCCCAACAACGAAAATTCCCTTTCTAGTGCCGTTTGTCTCCGATGAAGCAAGCACTTCTATACGGGGTGACTGTATCGTATAGGGTGTAGTCTACTTGATCTCCTGTCAAGCTTGTGGCCAAGAGTACATCAGCGAAACCGGCCATCCTCTACATGTAAGGGCAAAGGAGCACCTGGATGGTAAGGAGAAGCTTGGCGCATCCACTGCTTTAACCATAGGGCAGGGACGCCGCCAGCGGCGAGCACTGCGTCCCAGCCCTATGGTTAAGGATAGAGCCGCGGCGCTGCCGCAGAAGTGTGTGAGGCCTTTTAGGGTACCACACATGGAGAGGAGGATTCTGGAGTTGAGGTGAGGGTTCTCGGGCACGACGTCCAAACGTTGGCGCGCAAAGTCTTTGATTGAGACGTTCTGGATCTGTTCCAGGGATCCCAAGGTCAACCGGAAGGGGGAATGCCTATCCTA
>OX375865.1:68612034-68706833 GCA_947359475.1 Heligmosomoides polygyrus bakeri | reverse complement strand
CTCATAATTTCGTCCTTCTCCTCACGTGCTACAAAATTTAACTGAATTGTTTTCTAGGACTTGCGCTTGATGAAGTGCAGGCTTACTCAGTGTCTGGCTGTTATTTACATCATCCAGTAGCTTCCTGTGCTCCTCCTTAGCAGACGAATTATGTCCCGCGTCCTCGTTTCTCCACTCTTGCAACTTCTAAAAAGTGTGAAAGGTGACCATAGTTTAGCAGTGGACATTAATTGTCACTCACTTCGTAGAATACTCGCTTTGTTTTTTCTTTAACCCACATTTTTGGCACGCACACGTGACCTATACCGGCCGGGTCTCTCTCAAATTACCTGAACGACAATCATTTTTCTAGGCCTGTGATCATTCAGGATTCCTCCATCATCATTGGGTGGAACGAAAATAACCAACCTTAATTTTCGAGTAGACCCTCCAGCCTTTTCACAACCCAAACAACGCTACACCTTCTCTTTCTTGTTAGTCCTGTGGTGTGCAAAGGTGTAACATACCCGTTGACCAGGAACTTTATATACCAGGACGGGGTGTTGCCCGTTTTTACTCACTTCAGGAATACCAAAGAAGTGAGTGGGGTCTGCAATTTTGACGTATGGATAGCTTGCAGAGTAGGTGAAAACGTTAGCACTATTGTACTTTCACAACTCCAGAGATGTCAGATTCGTGATCAGCATCCTAAATAATCCCCCGTAGACGAAGCTTAGGCGTAGTCGGTGAGCATGACCTTAGTTACCCGTATCTACCGTAATCGGCAGAAGTTTCAAAAAATGGATGTCAGATTCGTGATCTGCGTCCCAAATAACCCCTACAGACGAAGTTGGAGCGATTTTTTTCTCCTCGACGTCTGGAGTCATGAAAGTAAACGAAATTTAGCGATGTCTTGCCAAGGCCGCCTGGCGTTGGTCCTGATGCGTTGCCAGAAGTTGGATTACCTAAACCGATGTATTGATGGTGATGTTTGAATAACAGTAATGTGACGATTCCATCTTACCACTTCTTTGGGTGACACGTCCATGCATTGAAGAATTTCGTTCCGCACCGGTATCATCTGCAATAGTTCAAGCCTTGGAGATTATTTAAGTATGTTACTGTTAAGGCTATGCAGTCAAGATTGTTATGTTAAATACCTGACGGCTCCTGGTACAGCGGCTCAGCACCAGCTTCTGCGTACAGGTGCGGTACCAGTACAATGCGTTCGTCTGGTTGGTGCTCAACACGGAAATCACCAACTGCACCTCTAACGATTGAGCCATCGTTCAGCTCGAAAAGGTTGTCAGATCGAAGCGCCATTTTGTCTAAAATAAGAAGATGGCGTTCTGTCTTCTTAAAATATTAACTACCAGCCGTCAGAGGCACTGCTGGCTTCTCGACAGCTTCGCTGTAATTTGATCACTATGGATTGATGGCGACCGAAACTTCAAAAACGAAGTTCAGATTCGTGTTCAGCGACCTCGACTACCCCCAAGGCTAAAGTTTTGGACCGCTTGAACGACAGCCATAAAATTCTACAATTTGATCAGTATCGATTGATGGCGATGGATGCTTCAAAAACGAACTCTAGGTTCGTGTTCAGCGACCTCGATTACCCAAGGAATGGAATTTCTGGCCGGTGTCGATTGCCATCAATCTCTGAGAATCGCCGCCGTGCCCCCACTCTAGTTGTGACGGACGAACGGACGGACGTAAGGACGGAAACACACACACACTACTCTTTTATATATAGTAGGATACAACGAAAGGCATGTAAAAGTGCCGCCGTTATCTCGAGTATTTATAGTGAAACTATGAGCTGGCTAGTACTTACCTCAGGCAGTCGGCATTCGGGTGGCGCTTTGATGTATGTTCGCACATCAAATTGTGTTAGGGCAACAAGTGAGCCTGATCAGTCAACACTTCTTGTATTTGTGTCTGTCCGATCGTACTATGTAACATCTCTCGTCACGCTCCTAATTTCTAGTTCATTGACGTCTCAGATACTGCATTCTGCGGTGTTTAAAGCTGCCGTCATAGATTTCGTCTCTTTGTCGTTGTTCCTTGCAGGTATTGGATCGGTGATCCGTAGATGTCCTTGCAAGTTTAATGAGGGGAAGTTGATATTCCGAGATTTGAACAAAGGACTCCAATTGGGAAATTTTATGCTGATTGCTGCTTTAACTTGCTAACCATGAAGTGTCCGTGCGACCTCAAGCACAAGGCAATCTCCATTGCTTCGCAAATTCTCTAAACAAACCACGGTCATAGCGACATTCGACTTCTACCTTTCTGTCATGGCAGCTTTACTGGTTATGGCAGTTTCATAAATTTCTTCAGCTTTCCTCGAATTCCAGAATACAGGGTGTCTCAAAAAATATATGCACTGTTTGAAAGGTGATAATTTTGCTCGCAGTAAATGTAGTGAAAAAGTTAAGGGCTCATATGAAAGCTTAAGAAAATGGAATTTTTTTTAGCATATAAGTGGTATGAATTGCTCCATGCGGTTGTTGCTTGTTACTTTGTTTTTCTCCTGTTACTACTTGGCCAGATTAACCTGTGTTGTGCTTCTTTTAACGTTCTCCGTTGCTCAGGAGCTGCAATTATGGCGATTAACCTCTCCATTCAGCTTGAATGTCGCTTCATCAGTCCACAGAATCCGTTTGGAAAATGGGGCTCTTGCTCACATTTTGTGCAATTAGCAACCTCGCATGTCACTTGTCTTTCACATAATTTTCAAGTTCTAAACGTAACAAGCATTCACCCACGCACAATCGATCGAGTCTGAAATGCAAGATTTAAGGCGGGGCATGGCGCGATCGTGACTATTTACGCGCCACAGAAATCTCGTTAATCTTTGTTTTTATATGTTTCACAAACATCTTTTAAAAGCTTCACTAGCAGCAATTTTAGAACCTTTCAAACAGCACCTGCATTTTTTGGGATACTCTGCATTTTTCGCAATCAGAAGAGTGTTTTTGAGCTTCAAACTTTAAAAGAAGCACAAATCAATCGATACGGTCACTTTGCGAAGAAATTATAGCAAGTATTCAAGCGAAGCACAATCAATCGAGTGTAAAACGCAAAATTTCGGACGAGTGCATGGCGCAATCCATACCACTCATATGTCAGAAAATTTCCATTTTCTTAAGCTTTCATGAGCTCTTAACTTCTTCAGTACCTTTACTGTGAGCAAAGTTATCACCTTTCAAACAATGTATACATTTTTTTGCGACATCCTGTAGTTGGATAAAGCCGCAGCAGGATAGGCCTCCTGAGCGATAATTGGCATTCGTCGCGTCACGGCGGCGGTCCCCGCCCGCGCGACGAGGTCAACGCATCGGCCGGCATGGACGTCGCGCTGAGCGGCCTCTGTCGCCGCACCGCCGCATACGAATCGTTTGTATAGCTACACACCCGGGACAAACATCCAACGCTGCTGTAAAAGTATCCATCAAATGAATATAGAAGGAGGGGTCTAAGGTCCGTAGTTGAGCTAGCTACATGTTACTACTTAAATGTCCTGTATCTTTAATAAAAAGAGGAGCTCTGATCTTTTTAGCTTACTCCGAAAAACTGAGACACTAGGAGAGCTCAGTACATCGGCGGGCAGCACTTGCAGCCACCGTGAAGTCCGATAAAAAAGGAATTGTAAATTTTGCACTGACGGCAGTGTTTAAGTGTGGGCCAGCTAATGGCAAAATGTCTTGTACGTCCACTCGTAGGTCTAAAAACCCAATACCTACTGAGTCTCAGTTTCACTTCCATCCGTAGCATACGAAAACAAAGAACCAAATCATTGAAAATTCTACGAAACAATTTTAGACTTTTTAGATCGAATTTTTTAAGCCGGGTCGCATAATTAGGCATCTCATAAGGGTGCCTGATATTGGAAGTCCTAAACACTAGGATTCTTGTGAAAGTATATATATATATATATATAATATATATATATATATATAACGCGCGAGCTCAAGCTCTACCTCAGTCTCGCATTCTGATCTTAGGTAGATGGCTGGGGAGGGGGACGTTCTGCCTGAAGGCGGCGCGGGCAAAGACGCGGGACAGTGCCTGCGAAGCCAATTACTCGCGCCGTGACACCCGCCGCTTCGCTCTCAGCCAACTCGCTGCGGAGGCGATGGTGACCCAGCCAACCAAGGGAGTCTGTATGTCGACCAGATTTGGTGTGATTACAATTGGTGTGATTACAGAGGGATAGGAGGCTCAGACGGCTCGCATTGGCAGTCCAGAAATTGGGATTGATCTGAACCCTACCATCTTCTATATAAGAATTTCGAGCTATATCGAATGAGCTAGGAAAGAATCTTGCCCCAATAACCCCTGCTACAATTTTTTTCAGGCGCTGTTAAACTTTCGTTAAATATCAGTTTTATTTATATCAGAATTAATTACGAGGCATGCCTCCATACTACTGATGTAAATCCTACCATCTCCCGCACTAGAATTTCGAGAATTTCATTTCTATTGATGGTCTAGAAAAGAACTCAGCCCCAATAACCCTTAAAGCGCGTTTTTTCATGCGTTGTTTTTTCTGTTAAATATCGGTTTTTATTCACATATGTCATGAATAAATGTGAGACTTGCTTCCAGGCGAAAACTGCACAAGGATTCGAATTAGATAGACGAGAGATCTTTTAACAGAAGTTTAAAGCGTTAATTTCAACATGACATCTCTTGAGCATTTCGTAACTGATCTTTCTATTTAACTTTAACTTTATTTGCACTCTTCTTCAGTACGATTACGCGCTCCAATTAAACATATGCTGCACCGCTGAGGAACTGCTGTATCACACGCTGCGTACGCAAATTCAAATTTTCTTATTTTCGTATACTTACTACTTTTTACTACTTTTCTTCCTTCTCATGTTTTCTTAGTACCTTTTCTATAATAGCCCGCCTTTTTATTTACTTGTTCCTCCTTCTTATATAGTGTTTTTCGCTCTAATGTCGCGTTTTTACACCATTTTATGCATTCGTTTGATTCTTCGTGTTACAGGACAGGAGCTGAGCGAACCAAGAAGGACGATCGGACGACTGACTCAGGTATGTTATTTCGTTAATATACTCTTAAGAGCTTCTCTCCTTACTGAGGAGTTCCGGGGAAGCTCGTAAGTTCTTTTAGTTTTTTGTTCTTACATCCGCATAAGGGTAGGAACGAAAGGATGTATGATTTTGTTTACCTTTGAATTTTCTTTTCTGCTTTATAATGCACACACCATATATATTGAGACTAAGATTGGATAGGTGGCTCATTAAATCTAATGTTCACCGAGAATAAATTTTATCACACAATACCTAAAATTGCTCGACCAGTCGTTTTGTGGTTTCTAGCAGTATTTTGACCTCGCGTCCCAAAGGCAGTGTACCTGCATGTACAGCCAATGTCACCTCCACCAACTAACGAGTTAGGAAACACTCATAAAATGCTTTAAGAAAGCTGGAGTACTTCGTTGTTCTTAGGAGGTCTACCGACCATCAAATCGAACTCGTCGGGCAATTTCAGACTGTGAACATGCTCTACGCAATAAAGGACCCTAATGTCGTTTTCAAAAAGGTTGAGCACTTGTGGTCCTCTCAAAAGGTCTCTCGTTTATCTAACTATATGACTCGCACAATTTCAGCCTGGAAACATGCCTAGCAATTAATTCTGAGATAAAAAACCGATATTTAACGAAAACAAACAACGCCTTAAGGTTATTTAGACAGGGTAATTTTCGGCTCATTTGATAGGGATCGAAATTCTAATACAGGGAATGGTAAACATCACATCACATCACGTAGCAGTAGCCATGTTCGACTCTCCTTGAACCTCGGCATGGTAGAATCTGTCCGTAGAGTTGCTGAGCTCTTCACGAGGTTGGTAAACGGCTTTATTGGTGGCTAACGTTTCGGCTGGATCGCCTTCTTCAGAGCCTGAAAGGGTCAGGTCAATTAGGAGTTCTTCTTCTTCTTCTTCAGCGTTTGTCCCGCTTCATGACGGGGTCCGCTTTTCTGGTGCCATGTCGCCATCTTTCCCGATCCCGTGCTAGATCAGGGTGGACACCAGCTACTTTAAAGTCCTTGTGTAACGTATCAGCCCAGCGCTGCTTTGGGCGCCCTCTAGGCCGTTTTCCAGACACTACGAAGTTAAGGCCTATCTTACGGACGCTGTCTTCATTTCCACGCAGAACGTGGCCGTACCATCGTAAGCGAGCTTCACGCATCTTGTCCGCTATCGGCGCGACACCGAACTTCTGCCGGATAGCCTCGTTTCGGATGCGGTCCAGGCGTGTGACTCCAGCCATCCAGCGCAGCATCTTCGTTTCCATTACGCTGAGGCGACTTTCCGTTTCCTTTGTCGCAGGCCAACACTCAGCTCCGTACATCGCTACCGGCCGGACGACGGTTTTGTAGATCTTCGACTTTAAGCGCTCTGGCATCTTCTTGTCGCAGAGTACTCCAGTCAACGAGCGCCACTTCGACCAAGCTGCACTCACGCGTGAGTTCACTTCAACCATCAGACTGCCATCAGAGGCTATTGCTGATCCCAGGTATTTAAACACCGAAGTGCGTGCAAGCTCAGTACCGTTAATCTTAATGGAGCCGGACTCATTTACGTCAGTCGTGAAATACTCGGTCTTCTTGACGTTCAATTTGAGTCCGAACATGGCCAGGCGGTCGCACCAAGCTTGCACCTCTCGCTCGAGCTCACCTTTGTCTTCGCAGGCGAGCATCACGTCATCAGCATATAGCAACGTCCAAGGGACGGGCTTCTGAAGATCTCGCGTAATGGCATCCATTACGACAACAAAGAGGAGTGGGGAAAGCGCAGATCCTTGGTGCACCCCAACAGAGATGGGAAACTCCGTCGAGGTTCCTGCTGCCGCTTGCACACGACTCTTTGGACAAGAGTATAGCATTCGCACCCACTCTACAAGTTCTTCGGGAACACCGTGCTGTCGTAGGGCGTACCATATAACCTCACGCGGTACGCGATCGAAGGCCTTCTCCAAGTCGAGAAAGGCAAGATGCACCGGCCTCTGTTTCTCGCGATGCTTCTCTACCAGAAGACGGGCGGCATGTATGGCATCGATAGTGCCACAACCAGCCACGTAGCCGCACTGATTGCTGGAAAGCTTGACGATTTCGCGAATTCGGCTATCGAGGATTCGCTCGAAGATCTTCATGCTGTGCGAGAGCAACCGAATCGGACGGTAATTTGAGCAGTCTGCAGGGCTGCCCTTCTTCTTCCAAATCGGGATCGTCGTACTTTCCTGCCAAACATCAGGCACCTTCTTCTCCGCTACAACCTGGTTGAAAAACTTGGCCAACCACTCAGCAGAGTACCAGAACTTCGACTTCCATAAGTCAGCTGGCAAGTCATCTGGACCAGTCGCCTTGCCCGGTCTCATCATCCTCAGAGCCGCATCAGTTTCCTCCACAGTGATTTTGTGGACGGGACCGTGGATAGGAGCCACAGAAGGGACGGCCGGATGAGGGAACTCTTCAGTCGAAATTCCCTCGAAATAATCGCACCATCGCTTCAATGCCTTTTTGCGCTCTGTCAGAAGATGACCGTTCTCATCATTGATGCCAAAGAACTTCTCTATATCCTCGGATTGGCGATGACGGTTTTTCGCAAGTCGGTACAAATACCGCTCACCATCGCGCGACTCAAGCTTTTCGTAGACATCATTGTAATGAGTGGCTTTTGCTACGGCCACAGCCTTCTTGGCAGCCTTTTTCGCTTCGTGGTACCTTTGCCAATTATTGGCGGTCTTGTCGCCGAGAAACACATGATAAAGCGCTTTCTTCTCTCGAACCTTTTCTTTCACCTCGTTCGTCCACAGCCATGCCTGCATGTTGACCTTTCGTCGTCCAGGCTTCGTAGTGCCAAGTTCTGACCTCGCAGCTTGAAGTATCGCGTCGGTCACTTTCTTCCAAGTTTCGTCGACAGTCGTGACTGTCGGTAACCGTACGCGAGAAATCACAGCTGCTTCTTTCTCTTTCATTCGCCACCACTTGATTCTTGCAGCACCGCATCGCTCAACCTGCTGCAGCCTCGGAGGAGCGATCTTCAAAGTACAGATCAGCGGACGATGCTGTGGGGCGACCGTTTCATACGGCACGATCTTCGCGTCTGTGACGAGATTTCGGTCACGATCTCTCACAAGGACGAAGTCTATCTGCGTCTTGGTGTTCCCACTATAGAACGAGATAAGGTGGGAGTTGCGTTTGCGAAACACGGTGTTCATTATGGTGAGGTTATGCGAATCCGCATATTCAAGGATACGCTCACCATCTGTGTTACGCAACCCATAGCCGAATCCACCATGACAGCTGTACCCGTCTTTCGTAGCGCCTACGTGCCCATTGAGGTCACCAGCGACGATGATGACGTCCTTCGACGGTACCTCTGCTGTCTTCTCATCAAGCAGGCTCCAAAACTCATCCTTGGCTTGATCGGAACAGCCAGTCTGCGGAGCATACGCAGAGAAGAAGTGGAAGAGTCGCTCCTTAGCGGCGACAACGATCTTCATCAATCGATCGTCAAAGCGCTCGACGCTTACAATCGAGTCTCGGAAACGCTCGGAGACGATTATACCAACACCACTGGTGGTCCTGGGACTTCCACATAGAACGGCCTTGAAGCCACGTCCTATATCTCTTGACTTGCGGCAGGACCACCTCGTCTCCTGCACCGCACAGAAATCAACTCTTCTACGCTCCAGTGCTTCTACCAACTCGCACGAGCGGCCCGTCAACGTACCCACATTCAGCGTTGCTACGCAGGGTCCTGCTTACGTTACGGGACTTTCGGACTAGCTCAGTTGCCCCCCGATGCCGTCCTCGCACCAGGGACCCTCGCATACTTCTCACACTCGCCGGGCTTTGCGAGTGCGCGTCGGCTCCCGCGGACGCCGTAGCATTATCTCGAAAAACATGAACTGACATACACCCATACGATGTGACATTGGTTGTTCGTAGGCCGGCCTGTCACCAGGGCCTGTCGCCTGCTTTCGAATGTCCGTGCTTGGCTTAGCTCGCAGAAGCGAGCAGTTTCCAGTGGCACCACGAGGAGGAACGGACATCGCCACCAGGTCAATTAGGAGTTACCCCACCAAACATCTCTTCAACCTTACAATATTCAATGTCAAATTTTGGAAGCCTGAACAAAGGAGAGAATCCGAGTGTCGTACCTCACCACAGTCCACTGAAGGACCAAAGGAAGCCGCACAGGGCAAGCAAGGATACGGGACAGCATCTACCCCAGAGGCCGTATTTATGAAGCGGTGGGAGCGGTAGATAAGCGATATCATCTCTCGGCTCTCTCTCCGCCTCGCTCTCTCGCCTCGGTCGGTTCCCATGGGAAGTCGGCAACGTTTCCGGAAACGTTGCCGACTTCCCATGGGAACCGACCGAGGCGAGAGAGCCGAGAGATGATATCGCTTATCTAACGCTCCCACCGCTTCATAAATACGGCCTCTGGGGTAGGTGCTGTCCCGTATCCTTGCTTGCCCTGTGCGGCTTCCTTTGGTCCTTCAGTGGACTGTGGTGAGGTACGACACTCGGATTCTCTCCTTTGTTCAGGCTTCCAAAAATTTGACATTGAATTTTGTAAGGTTGAAGAGATGTTTGGTGGGGTAACTCCTAATTGACCTGACCCTTTCAGGCTCTGAAGAAGGCGATCCAGCCGAAAACGTTAGCCACCAATAAAGCCGTTTACCAACTTCGTGAAGAGCTCAGCAACTCTACAGACAGATCACATCACATCGTTCACATCAGTAGCCTGGAAGCATGCCTCGTTGTTAATCCTGATTTAAATAAAAACTGATATTTAACGAAAGTTAAACAGCGCCTGAAAAAAATTGTAGCAAGGGTTATTGGGGCAAGATTCTTTCCTGGCTCATTCGATATAGCTCGAAATTCTTATATAGAAGATGGTAGGGTTCAGATCAATCCCAATTTCTGGACTGCCAATGCAAGCCGTCTAGCCTCATATCCCTGTATCCATTGTAATCACATCAAATCTGGTCGACATATAGACTCCCGTGGTTGGCTGCGTCACCATCGCCTCCGCGGCGAAGGCGATCTGGGCTCAGCGCGCAGCGGCGGGTGTCACGGCGCGAGTCGACGCTAATTGGCTCCGCAGGCACTGTTCCGCATCTTTGCCCGCGCCGCTTTCACGCAGACCGTCCCTCACCAATTCGGCTGAATGACCGACGAGCTCCTCATTTCTCTTAATCGCGGTATTGGCTTTATGCAGTCTACCATTATCTATGCATGCTGTCAAATCTCGACGAGTTTTTGGGTTTTTCGGTTTGCGTAGATCACACAAACTCCAAATTCTTAAAATTGTGACCCTAGTCGCAAAGCAAAATATGTGTGTATCATTTCTACGTCAAGATGAACACTCTTCAAATTAAATTGAACACTCTAATTGTAAGCTAGCCTAAGAATTTTGAAATCAAATTAAACGTCTTCCAAATTGAAAAGGACTTCTTACAAGTTAAACTACGAGCACTTCAAGAAGGGTAGAATAATTTTTATACATGAAAAACTTGCTGTCACTTTTTTGGAATTCTGTTCTGTTCATCTGCTCGAACGAGGGTAATAATCTTATAAAAGTCTTGTTTTTTTAGAAAAAAATAATAAACTAAATTTTGCCTTTAAGCGAAACAAAACACTTGAAAAGCTCGTCGCGATTTTTATTTGATTAATAGTGTGAACGCTGCTTACATAAAGTATCAAAGTGAGAATATGTTTCTTTTTTACAATTTTCTTTGTTATATTGTTTACAGGCGTAAAACTCCATGCAAACAGCAATTTTGCTATCAATCAAATAAAAATCGCGACGTCATGGACGAATGCATGGCGCGATCCCCTTTGGCGCTAAAAACTGCCGCTTTCTTGCTCTTTAAAGCAGGATATAAACCATTATTTTCCACAGAAATGAGAATTTTATAAAACTTCAATCAAGGTGTTCAGTTTTCGAGTAAGTGAATTAGAACTTGAAAGAAACCACACTGAAATTTCCTCAAACAAAAAGTTATTCTAATTTTCTTTTAGAGTGTTTAGTTTAGTGCTGATCTAGTGTAGAAGATTTCATTTCGATTTGGAAGAGTTCGCTTTGGTATCGAAAGTCTTAAGCTGGCTTAGAAGAGTGCCAATCTGAATTGAAAAGTGCCCTATTCAAATTCGAGTGAAAATGGGTGAAATGGTATGTTAAGGTCAGCTTCTATGCTAATTAGCTCTACCATTCCTAGTAAAGCTGTTTCACCACAAATAATTTTTAAATAGAGAAATAAAACAGAGTTGATTGAGCTTAATTATAGCTGCTGAAATTTCTTTTGCGTGACACGTAAACACTGGCGAGAAATTTCATGTTATTAGGTTGCCAGGAAAGTTTTAATCGCTTTGTGTTACTATTTTCCATTCTTATTTTATTGAGCAAAAATTCAACTCGCATTGCGCATTAATGCTTTCCTCTACAGAATTTTTTTCCACGAAAAAAGATAATGGACACTGTGTGGTGTTCGGCGGTAGGTGTGATCCATTACAACTTTTTGGTCCCAGGCCAAGCAACCACAGCAAGTTCCACTGTAAGGAAATCGGCGAAGTGCAGCGAAAATTGCAGCAACTTCAGCCATCATTACTCAACAGAAGAGGCCCGAATCTTTTGCACGATAACGCCCGCCCACACGCTTCACTATCACTATTCGAAAATCGACCGAATTAAAGGCTTAGGCCATCATGTTCTCCAGACCTATAACCAACCACTTCCACCCTTTCAAACACTTTCAGAACCTTCTCGCTGGTAAAACCTTCACCAATCGGGACCAAGCCAAAACAACCTTCGCGGATTTTGTCGAATCTCGACCACCTAGTTTCTTCGCTGATGGAATAAGTCGACTAGTGGCCCGTTGTCAGAAGTGTACTGATTCGAACGGTGCTTATTTCGATCAAATCCGATATGAATTATGGTAGTTCAAAATGAAGCACTCAAACCGCTAGAACTTTCCGGACAACCTAATATGATCTAATCAAACCGGAAAACTCAAAAACTCATCGAGATTTTACAGCATACATAGATAATTGTGGGCTGCATGAAATCGATACCGTAATCACGAGAAAGAGAAGTGAGGAACTCGTTGGTCATGCAGCCGAGTGCAATGTCTCTGTAGGGCATGTCAGGTTAGCGCAATTATGATCGAAGAAGGCCTCTACATCAGCGCTCAATTTGGTGTGCCCAAATGTTGGCGTCCCAACTGGTGGAAGACTTTTAGCGAAAAATTGCATAATTACAATACTGGGCTTTCCATCATTCATTTTGCGAAGACTGGGCGGGAAACGTAGAAGCGTAGAAACTCAGTCATACTTTTGGAAAAGGTCTTCACTTTAAGCAGTTGAAATTCTGCCATTTGATCACATGGCTCCTCTGTATTTGATACATGGAGTCTCTTCATTGGGTATGGTTAGGAAGACTTATTCTTGGACTAACGAGTTGCTTAGGACATAGATATTCGCAGCTAAACTCTGCGACAGAGAGTGTTCTTTACCAAGATTCGCTTGCAGTTTTGATGAATCGCAACCAGCACGCAAATGCCCAAAATGAACTCGAAACGTAAATTTTCTATGTCATTTTCCTTCCATAATAATGAGTAGATTGCAAGCTACAGTAACAAGCTTTAGACTGAGTTTTCCGTTGAAATAAACGAAATCGGTTGAAACAGTGCATATCTTCTTGCCGAATTTGCTACCAAATGAATTGCCGCAGCCAGAAGAAGGACACAAATGGAAGTAAAATAAAATTTAATCAGGCGTAAGAATATTGAAGTTCAACTGGGCAGCACTATTTGTGCTTGGGGCATAATTAAGCGAGACTCGGCGACGGTGTTGGGTAAGGTCACAGCAATTAGGACTCTCCTTAATAGCGGCGCTGGTTTTCAAGCTTCCATCCATTTTTAATGGTGTTTGTATGCTCATTGGTAGGTAGGGTGATGTTAGGAGCCCTTGTAAATTTCGGTGAGAAAACCTTCATTTTGAACAAAATTATCATGATGCGACGCAAAAAACGCGTTTTTGCGTCGCAAACGTCGTTTGGTTGAATGTATAGCGGCGGTACTGTATCTGAAAACGCTTGCACAACTTGACGTATTCGCTATCCGTCCTGCAGATGAAGTACCTTGAACGGAGGTCCTAGCCCTAGGGAGAAGCATTTTATGTTTAGGTTCTGTGGTAATGGACGGCTGGATTGGAAAGAATTGCTGTCGATCAACGTGTATAGTTAATGCAGAACTTTGAAAACCAAGACCAAATCAAACTTCCTCCTTTTGAAGTCTAATGTTTCAATTCTAAGCTGGAAATTCCTTTCAGGGCTACTAGGAATGGTCCTGTAATCGAAACTCCCTGAACGCTGGCACACTTTCCTGGTATAACTGTTTGCACCTCTTCCAAAAGTTTCTAGGATTTGATTCTGGTTGGACAAATTGTAGTTGTGCCATATTCCAGCATGGTACGCACATTTGTATGCCCTAATATCACAAGTGGAGAGACGTCTGAATAGATTGCAAACTCTGCGCATGGGCTCCAGGACGTAACTCCAACTCGACGTCGCGGCGCTGAAACGCGGCGTGCGCTTGGTGACACATG
Source organism: Heligmosomoides polygyrus bakeri (assembly GCA_947359475.1). Lineage (NCBI taxonomy): Eukaryota > Metazoa > Nematoda > Chromadorea > Rhabditida > Heligmosomidae > Heligmosomoides > Heligmosomoides polygyrus. The sequence continues at coordinate 68,693,198 of OX375865.1, read as the reverse complement.
GTTAACCGCGGAGCACGAAATTTTACAAGTGTTTGTGCTCATCGACTAGTTTTTCGATGTTCCTCGCTGTTTTCCTCATCTCAATGCGCTTCAGATATTATATATTTTTTGGAGCATACCATTTCTTAGGTGTAGTTTGGTGTTTAATTTTCAATGCTTCATTTAGCAAGTACGAGGATTTGAAATGTAGAATTGTCGATTTCTTCATCTTTGTTTTGTAGTGATAGTCCCATTTCTGTAAAGGTGAAGAAGGCAGCAATTTCCTATTTCGCTGGGGGAAGTCATACATTTTCTATCTTCGTCGAATCAGAAAGAGGGAAGCGGTGCTCTTTATTCTCTGGTCCGAAGAGTATAAACTCTGTGCCTCCTTACTGCAGCCGATTTTCAACAAATCAGATTTTACGGAACGCCTTTGTACTATATTAGTTCTTGGTTTAGTTTTTTTACCGTATTTAAACGCATTGTAGACGCACTGCAACAGTTCTTGTAGCTTGCTTGCGGAGCTATGTGGCTATAAAACTACTTAAGCTATATGGATGTCCTTATTATTCTTCATCTCATGTCTCCTTCCTTCTCCTGCGCGGTCCACGTCGCCGGCACACACTTTCGCGCTCTAGCGAAAAGCACTAACTGTCGGAAGCGTTACTAGCTGTCCCTATCGGAATCAGTCGGACCGCGACAGCTCGTCCAATTTCGTCGCGCACCGTGCACGTCGCCAGGGAGTTCGCGCGGCGTTGGAGTTATGTCTGTTCCCTGGGCATGGCTTTTGCTGATACCTCTTTGCAATGATTCTGAAATTAAGGATTCTCGGTTACAAGAAATCCTATGTCCCACACTTCATTTGCATGTGAAATTCTGTGGTCGCCAATTAAATAATCAGCTTTCATGTTGTTTTTATCAATGTGCAAAACCCTAATTTTGTCTTTGGCCAAAGGACGCTCCCATATCTGAGACCAATTGACGACATCTGAAATTGCTAGCTGGAGTTTCATAGCATCTAGAGAAGAATCGATCGCGCTATAAAGTTTGAGATCGTAGGCGACAATTTCACAGGCAATGTCGCAATCGGCAATCATTGTTGGAATACCTCTAGTATAGATGTTAAAGAGTATTGGGGATAACACCGACCCCTGTGGGTTTCCAGTCGTTGCACTTTTAGGAAGAGACAGCTCCCATGAGATTGACCCTGAAAGTTCTATTAGCTAAAAAGTTTTTAATCCAAAGAACGATTTTTGGGTGCAAATGGACCGAGGCCAGCTGTTCAATTAACTTTACATGCGGTACCTTATCAAATGCTTTCTGAAGATCAAAGTACACCACATCCACCGCTAGGTTCGGTCTAGCGCAACGGTCCAGTCATTGAGTGCCGCCAACATTTGGGTAGCAGTGGATCCCCCCCCCCCCGCGAATCCCATGTTGTTGGGCGGGGATGATGGAGTATTGATCAAGGTGTGCAACGGTGACCTTTTTTGAGCATTTTTCGAATAGCCTAGCAAAAAGGATATGAACCTCACCAGGCGGTAATTTTTTGGGAAGATCCTGGGTATATTAGATTTCGGAATTACATAAGCTTCTTTCCATTTTGAAGGAACCTCGACTCGCATCAATCTCAAGTTAAAAATGACATCCAATGGCCCTGTGATGTCTTTGGCTACAGCTTCGATAAAACTCAATGGAATTACATCTGGACTCTTGTTGAGGTTGTTTTTCTCCAGTCATAGTGTCATACGCAAGCCAAAGGATAGCTAGGACGATGGACATTTTTTGATCGTCCAAGCAGGACAAGCTTTTTCATTGGGTTCCGTGTGTAGGTGTCCTTTTAAAATAGCACCTTTGAACAAGCAGTCTATTTTGATTGTCCTAAAACATTTCCTGCTTGATTTAAAAGATGTTAGTTGATTTTAATGGATCTTCCAGCTTATTTGGAAAAGTGTCCAGCTTTAGCTGAAAACAGCTCAATAAAACATATTCCCTTTCGCTTAGCCTGAATACAACATTTATAATACTGGGTACTAATACTGGATTTTATGCCCACTAGTCTAATATGGAACCGCTTCATCCTTCACTATCAGAAAAACAAAAGGAACTATTCCAGAATGTTTAACACAGTCTTCTGTAGGTGCGCGCGATGGTTCCGTCGCTTTCCACCTGAACTTTTCGTCGCAGATTCTAGTGAAGCTTTGAAAGGGAGGTTGAAAAAGCTTGATTTGTTCCACCTACTTAATGAACAACGTGTGTATCTGCAATGAGTTTCAGACATCTGCCGTTTCGCATGTCATCCGCCACCGACCAGAGTTGTCTGTTCCACTGCCATGAACATTAGATTCGCAGGATGGATACATCCTGGTCTGGCACTGGCTATCGAGCACTCTTCCTCTGTTGGCTACTCCATCTATGGTGTTGTTTAGCTCAAGACTTGTTGTTTTCAGTTTACCTCATCTATGGTTTTGCTTAGCTGGTGAATTTTTTTTAAATTTCGTTTCTCGCACTGGGTTTAAACAGAGCGCATGCTTCACTCTTCTCTCATATAATTTTACCAAGCTGGTGGTGCGGTCTAATTATGATTAGCTGTCTTTATATCGTGGCCTTTTCTTTCTAAATATTTTCTTTCCATTATCAAATCCTTGTTATACCTCCTGTACTTTGTTCACGGTGTGTATGCTCCTACATAAATAGAAAACCCGGCTTGTCTTTTTCTATCCTCAATACTGGCTACTAACCAGCACTCGGACTGATCTCTTTTTTACAAGCCGATTTCTTTTCTTTTGCTTCCTGGCCGCCGCCGAGTGCGTACCAGTACAATGAGGTCTCTGAAAGACGGGACCCGCCTGGCGGTGCGTGCCCTGAGAGCTATGGACTGAACACATTACACAGTGCTTAATTTGGAATGTTAGCTGGTTTTCACCCCTACACCGTCTATGTCGGTTCTACTATATATACGCGAATTTTTTCAAATAAATAATTGATTTAAATATTAATATTCTACTATAGTTATTCCTTCTATTGAAAAATGCTCTTCTATTGAAGCTTCTCTCAGTTGGTTTCAAGTTTGTGCTGGAGGAGTGAAACATCTGCTATGAAACCTGACTTTCTTATTGTTTAGTTGGTTACAAAGGATTCTGTCATTTCGCTCTTCCCTTCATCTAGCCGATTCAATGGGTCCTATCTAGTTGTGCTCTCTTCTTTTTCTGATGTTATTTTTGTTTGTCTCTTTTCTCCTGCTGAAGCCTTTTATTCACTACTATTGGCTTTTTGTGTTCGGTGCCTTGGAGTGCTTCCTTTCTTGTTGACTGTCTGGTGGTGCACGCCGTCTTGCGGCGCATTAAATAAATAAATAAAGAATAGAAGATAATCTATATTCAGATGCACTATAAGTCAAACACCTTTAACGATTTACGGTTTACCATTTCCAATGATATTTTTATGCGATTTACGAAGTTTCGGATTGCATTTACGCACATCCCTGGTGTTTCCCTCTCCTCGGCTCCAGTAAATAAGACAGAGTCTGCTGCGAGAGACAACTCCCATTCATTGGCCCAACTAGTACGAAATCAAATGCCGTTTGGAGTGAGTGTCCTGATTTTACTTGATTACTTTGTATATTTTTACATCATCAGCGTACATTATAGATGAACTGTGAGAAGGGGAGCTGACGAAGGGAATAGTCGGTTGGTGGTGAACGCGATCCTCATCTCATGTTGACGTTTCTCGAAGCTTTCTTATTCTCATAAGGTTGCCTACATTCTCCTTCTCTCAAATGCATGTATTTGAGAGAAGAGCATAAATGTGTATCTGCTTTCATTTGTCACTTGTACTCTCATCTCCATTTTCCACACTTTTTTCACATTCTTTGCAGTCACCCAGTGGTATTTCAACACACCAGCGTTCACTTTAGGAAGAGTATTGGACCAGTTCAGTTCAATATAACGTAGTTGTAGATCTGTTTTCTTCAGCGGCAAGTACTTCACAGACAGCAGAAGGTGCCTATAATAATTTGCGCTGGCAATGGAAGACTTTCCTTTTTCAAAAACTTCGTTATCTTTGTCTGCCACATACTGCTCAGAGGCCGATTATTGCTAACTACTGCACATTTTGGGACACAGGGGCGCAGTTGGCACTTCTAATCTTGGACGACAGCACGACTCGATCATGCGTTCGTATCGCGCCCTTTCCGATGATTGGTGCCTTCGGTGTCGGTACCAGATGTGTCAGGGGAGGGGAAAACGCTGACTGTCGTCTGGCAGCCGAAAATCATTGCGCAGGCCAATCAAGAAACTGCCTTCTCGAAATGTATGTAGGTGGAATGCGACGAGCTTTGTCTTCACTCTCCAACTGTTAGCCCTCTGGGGCCTGTGAGTGTGGATCGACGTACCCAATGTGTTCTCTCCAACGAGGAGGCACTCCGCAGCGATCAAACGTTTTCAAGCAATGGGCAACAGCGTTTGTACCAGGTCACGACATTTACTCTCGAGGAAACCACCGACGTGGTCGAAAGCCACCGGCTAACCAAGAGGAATAGGCAGTGTTCTCAGCATGTTAAGTTCTGTTTCCTCACTCATGTTCATCGCCTGCCTTCAGAAACTAGGTACGAATCCCCAGGTGAGCTAAGGTACAGTTTGTTACACGACGGCTTCACTACTGTACATATGACTAGGCCCAATCGCAGAAAGTAGTGCAATTTCGTCCATGCGTAGACGTCCATGAAGATATTGGATGTGAAGTAGTGATCCACTGGTAGTTCCCAGATCTGCTCAACCCAAGATTTGTTTTCGTGCGAACAGAAAGCCCTGTGACTCCAAAGTGTGCGATAACCAATGGACTTGTAAATGTAAAGCACATCTGGCACAAGCAATACATTGTAAAATCCACAAATCCATGAGAAAGAGAAGGTGAGCTCAGTTTGTAGTTAGTAGTCATCCTTTTATGTATTGACAAGGATTTCCTGAAGAGCAGCATTGCGGCGCGACGCGACGTAATGGTGATCTTCCGTATCGACTACACGCGCTGCTCGATCGATATAGGTACTTATCATTTCGTCGCGTTGCACCGCGATGCTGCTCTGAACACACCTTAAGCGTATTACTTAACCCGCTCAGCAGAATTCATAAGCTATTCATGAACCCGTGAACCAGTTCATGTGGCACTGGAACTCCTCTAGAAGTAAAGCACGTATGTTGAGCCTTTCGTACAAAGCGGCGCGCTTGTTACTCATTAGTTACAAAAGGCAGTGCGAAGCCTGTCGACATGGAGAATCTGTTAGACCACATCTGAATCGTGTTCGTCGTCAAGCAAAGGCGCTGCCGTCGGAAGAGGTGGGTAGAAGGCGTAGACCGCTATCGAGATCATCACCAGAATCACCCCAGCGAACAACGACGCCGAAAGCGCTCTCTCGTTCAGGCCGATTGAACAGATCGCTGTGAGCCCTGAAAAGCGAAGAGAGAGCTCCACAAGTTCGGCAAGAGACAAAGAACAAAAACAAATCTTCAGACAAGCTGCTATCGCCTGTTGCAGGCATCCCACAAATGTGTTCACTATTTGATGGGCTGTAAAGTTCCTGCAAGAGTTGCGTAGCTTGCGTTAAAAAAGGAAATACAAGTGTCTCAACACGCCTGTCGGCGTTGACTTTGCAGCCTCACTAAACTAAAGCCACTTCAAGCCTCTCTTAACACAGTTAGTTCCCTTAGCTAGTAGGGAAAGTAGGGTTAAATCTTAAATCCTCCAAACTTGTTCTCTAAGAACAGCCAAGTCGTTTTGTAGTATGGAACCGTCCAGTCCTTTCTCCTTCTATGTTCAACATCCGCTGACGGTGCAGTGATGTGTCAACGGTTTGCGTTAGTCGGCACCCCCTCCTTCTAGTTGTTCGACAGCCCTCCCGATGCCCAGAGTATGGCCTTCCTCTCCACTCTAGCGCATAATGACTGTAAACACATCCGCTTCCTATTCTCAAACGTCAGCCAAAAACGACATTCCTGAAGGGGAGTGGGCACCTGGCCGGTTTTACGCTCTTCCCGAAAGAGCCTATCTATCGGTCAGAACGGAGGACTTTTCCACTTCGCATACCATGCTGAATGGCAAAGCTCCAGCGTCGGAGGAGTTCCACCCGGATCGGTTAAATCTGGGAGAAAACACATATCACCGGTCGGAAATTGAGGCTATTGACCGATGTTGGCTCTCCAGTTGCAGATTCATCAACGACTTACAGCAATCTAACGGTGAAAATACTGCCGAAATCCCTGATGGCGCGGCTTAACAACAAGCGACATGGTGAAATATTTCAATGTTTTGCCATACCGCTTGTTGATAAGCCGCGATATCAAAAATGTTGGCAGTGTTTTCACCGTTAGATTGCTGTAAGTCGTTGATGAATCTGGAACCATATCGAAACCTTTCATCTTCTGTGAATTTCATCCATTGGCCTCATATTCGCGTAACTCCCACTTCGATCGATCAAATCCGGGAAAAACCTATACAACCACTCAGGAAATCGATCATATCGATTAATGCCCCGATCGAAGCTTTTCACGTGCAGTGAAGCTGTGTGCTGACGTCTGTGACACGTTCCCTGAATCCTGAGACAGTGTCAGGAGTCTGCTGCATCTCGACGCAAGTAGCACGATGTCTGGAGCGCTAATTCCTTACAAAGGTACGATCCTGTATGAAAGATTTGCGAATCATCTGAGATCATAAAAGTTGACGGTCAAAATGAAAAGTAACGGAGCTGAACGAATAAGTCCACGAAGTGCTCTATTGCGAGACTGCAAGTACGTAACGCTCGCATTATCCATTGAACGAATATTGTGGAACGCTGCACAGTCCCAATGAACAACGAACTAAATAGGAGATTCTCGCTTTCAATCTCCACAACTCAGTCAACCAAACCTTAGAGAGCAACAGTTTTACGACCAACTAAATAGTACAGGTTTTCGAGATACCCTGAATCCGCGCTCAGCCTGTTCTTGATTACGAACGCGAGCCAATGGGGCCGAATCGAATGCAGTACTCTGTGCAAAAAAGTTCGCTGATGGTGAGAAGGGCGGTGGTCGAAAGCGCAGAAGAAGGTGCGGTAGCTCACTTTTCTCCCTTCCCTAGCCTAATGCCCTTGTGATGTGTTAAGAAGACATAAGGAATTGTTTTACCTATAGCTAACGTCTGGCAGTAGGTTTTCTTCACGTTGTCTGCGTACTTCATCACAGCCGAGACGACGATTCCGCCCGCAGCAGCTGCGACCGTCATCGTCCAGACCAGGCTCGTCCATCCTTGGAAAAACCCTTCTGAAATACGATCAGCGAGAAGTCGGAGGGATGCAGTATAACAGGTTGCTCCCTTTCGCTACCACGTACTTGGAGGTAGCTCAGGAAAACAAATATCCTTTGTGCTATGGCTCTGTGCGAGAAAACTATGGCACTGGTATTAACCATTCCATCGTTGACGTCACAGGTTAGATGCACTTGCCGATCACCGGCGCATAACGCGGTAACCACAGAGCATCAGACTGTCGGATGAACATCATCAGGAAGTACAGATGCGAAGGAATCTCTCTCTAAGGAAGGGTCGCTACGATGAGCGGAGGCTTTAGACCGGAGCTGTAGGCAAGACGGCATAAGTACGAGCTGCTGCGCTTCCTTGAAAGCGCACTTCGGTTGCCCATCTGGCCTCCCACAAAAGACAGGCGACAGCATGCTGCATACAATACCCCAGAATCTGCAGATCCTTTGCGCTTAACCGGTCCCCGCGAAACTGAAGCTTTGTCAAGAGCTTTACTGGACAATAGTGCGACAACAGACACCGCTTGAAGGGCTTCAGTTGACTGACTGATTGCCTTCCACTAATCGACATTGTGTGCTCATAAACAAGCTTGCGTATCAGCTGAGGAACAGCGGAACACTCCACGCAAATTTTGCTAAGGCCCTACCTTCGAGAATTTTCGCGCCGTCCGTGGTCCACATCGTTAAGGCTGCAAAGACTAATGTCATCAAGCTGAGGCGGATGTTCTGGATCCACATACTGCTACTGACATTCTTCAGCATCTTCTCAAAATAAACGCCTGGAATGAACAAATACACAAATACATAGGTGCTTACTCTCAAAAAAGATTCACCTACTAACAAAGACTGGGCGAGACTGCAGTGACTTACCGGCGAACGCACTGGTCCAGCACATTCCAAGAGTTGCAAGAACGCCGATCAGCTTGCTGCCAGACTCAACATTACGTTTCGACGAAGAGATGTCCATCTTAAAGTGGAAGGCGCGATAACCTCGACGGCTTCGAATTCCCGATGGTCGCTTCAAGTCAGGGAGAATTTTGTCCTCCAGCAAAGAGCTTCGTGCGAGAACTACAGCGCTATCCATAGTAATTATGCCAGGTTTCACCATGCATGTGTGCTTTTGCCAAAATGTCAACCAGCGAGTTGGCGAAAATACAGCACTGTCCTTGTCTACATCACATGCAAAGCTCTCGGAAGCAGGAGAGAGAGGAGAACCGAGGCACACACTGTTCCCAGGGTCTGCGACGGATCGCCTACTTTGGAGCGAGAGACTCCTCATGATACAAGTGTTTAAGGAGAAATGAAAAGGGATAGCAAGTAGCCAGTGATGTCTACGAAGGTTACCGTGCGTGGAAGGTAATTGGGGAATGTGCCTATTGCTTGTTGTCAACCTGCATGTCTAAGTTTTCTATCTGCACATAACAACAAAAATACTGATGCGTCGGCATTATCTAACTTTATCACTATCAGCATACGCTCGACAGCAAGCAAAATCATGGAAAAAATTATAAGGGATAAACTGTGCTATTGTTTTTCGAGGCATGATGTAATGCCAGATGAACAACGGTTTCATATCAGCGGCCTCAACTGAACACTGCTTTCTGACTTATTGTATGATTGGTTAACTGCAATAAATGATGGCAAATCGGTCGAAGTCATTTTCTTCGATCTCTCTAAAGCGTTCGATAAGTGTTGCGACACACCAAACTGTTGCGAAAACTTGATTACCTTGGCATGAGAGGCCAACTCTTGAGATGGTCGTTATCATACTCGCGGGATCGGCACATGACAGTAAAGGTATGTAGTAGTTATTCTGATCGACATTCGTCTCCTGGCGGAGTTCCTCAGGGTGGTGTGCTCTCTCCCCTACTGTTTTTAGCCTATACTGCTGATTTACCGAAAACTCTAAGAGTGCATCCAAATTTGGAGGCCAAGATGTTCGCGGATGACATAAGAATTTACTATGCCTACCTGCCTTGTGACCCAAGCTTAACTGACGACTATATTTCACTATATGTCCGGAAAATGATGGAATGGTCTGGCAAGTGGGAACTTCCTGTCAACCTCAGTAAAACAGTTCATTTACATTTAGGACCGCCTCCAATACCCCGATACAGTTTCAATAACTTTGTGCTAAGACAGGACAAATATGTTAGAGACCTGAGTATCATTGCTGACTCTTCTTTAAAGCTCAGCAAGCATATGGAAACCATTACAAGAAATGCACTATCATCGCTTCTCCTAAATCTAAGGAATGCACAGTGCAACGACCCCATTTTCTTGTCAAATTGTACAAAATGTATGTCCTACCACACTTGGAGTATGGCTCTACTATTTGGAAATACTTACGTTAAGAAACACCTGCAGCATTTAGAAAAGTTCAGAAAACTTTCACCAGAATAGTTTTCTATAGAGCATTTCCCGATTACCCGCGATGTTTACCATCCCACAGAGAACGGCATCATTTACTCGGTCTAAAAAGTCTGTAATACAGAAGGATAGTTCATCTACTCAGTCTAAAAAGCCTGAAATACAGAAGGATAGTTAAAGATTTAGTATTTTCCTTTCGCCTTTGTCGCATGGATGTTAAATTGAGGGACAGTAAATACTGGATATTTAGGCCAAGTCCTGGAAGAACAACAGTGCTAGCAATACAACACCGTAGATGGAACCGTCCCATCGGAAACATTGCGTTTAATTCATTCTTTATGCGAACCGCTAAAAGGCTTAATCAAGGTTCACTGGATTTGATTTCATGTAGGAATTCTAAGGACTTCAGAAATAAGTTGTGTAAACCAAATGTATTGCTATTGTTTCGGACTAAAGATGTGAACAGAATGGCCTGTTTTCACATCTTCTGATCACTAACACTATTCAAGTGAAGATACAGCCTTATAAATGTACTCAAAAAATCTTACCTAAATATGTGGTACAATCTTCATTATTTTTTTAAGATGTGTGATGATTTCTGGTTTCGGATTCTGCCGACAAATCTATCTGATGTGACGACATTTTTAAACGTATGTATGATCAAACAACATGCTGAACAAACAACGACTGTTGCGACATAAATCACGTAATGGATCAACAAACTATCGACTGCTGGGATGTTTCTTTATATTATGGCCATCGACTCGTGGATATATCACTATGTGCTGATGCGATCAAGAAGGAAAGAACTATACTGGGTATCGCAAAGTGCACCAAGAGTGCAATAAATAAATAAATAACAATTCCTCCTTAAACTGCACAGCCACTAACCCTCCTCTACAGCCCTCTGGCTCCGATCATGAAATTTCGCAAATTTAGCCTGTACAAACGAAGGAATGGATGCTGGTACGAGCTGATAGCGATCGCGACCCCCAGGTGAATGCACGGCGCTCGCTTCTCTTGCGATTTCGTCTGCTCAGTGAAAGTCGCTATTCATACTTCAGGTCGAGTGAGGAGCGGCGACAGAGCAGGACGCACGATGACGGATGCCGCCGCTCGCATACACATGGAGCACTAGTGGACTGGACGTCCTCCCAGAAGCCCTGCTGCTCACCTGGACAAGCACGACACCAACTCCCGACATGCTGAGGGCAACCCATTGCAGGGCAGAGATCTCCTTTCCCAGCATCCACACAGACAGAAGAGCGGTGGTGAGTATCCGCAACTGGTAGGTGACCTGAAATCGGTGGCTGGTGGTTGCGGTACTCCGCGTTGGCTCTCCTCTTGGCTCACCGTGTAGGTGGTAGCGTCAATGTTGGCAAGCGCGATGTAGTAGAGGTTGTTCTGGACAGCGTATGCGAATGCTGGCACGCACACCTGGAAGAGAAGCGCATGGTAAGGGATGTCCAGGTGGCGAGGAACGTTCGCCAGAAAGCGTTCCCACCTTGAGACTCTCCAACTTGCTCTGCCACAGGGCGTTGTACAGTCTTTGAGCACCGCTGAAAAGCTTTCCTTCGCCGCAGGTACAGCGACTCGTGAGAGAAGGTCCTACCTCTTGACTCCGCCTGTTTCGATGATCAACAGGATGGAGCAGGCACTCAGCTTGAGTATTTCCATGAACAGCACGCACGTCGTCGATAGAAATGACCTGTCCTTTAGAGCGTATCATGAAAGCGCTTCAACGATGGATGGCCTCCTCCACATTAGAGATTTACAGAGCCCGAAGAACTTTGCGCGAGTTGGAGGTGTCTATGCTTGCTAAAGCACGGCCAACGTTTCCTATTCACACGCGTACATGCCGCAATTACTTGGACACGCCTCCGGCATTTGATTTACATGAATGTTAGTACATCGCTAGACCCCCACGGATCACTAGCCTTTAATACACATGAGTTCTAATCTACATTTGGGTTAGGCTACAGGTAGAATTCGCCAATTCGCGTGTTATGGAATGGCGGGCCATCATCAGAATGGAATCACGCTTATCCCATAGCCCAAACATGGGGAGGAGCAACCGCTAAAACGCTGTCCGCAGTTCATCCTGAGAAATTTATTAAATGTAAGCGATGGGAAGGGGGAGACTGACAGGAACGGCTGTGAAAGATGGGTGAACAAGCAGTCCCGCAGCAGGTAGGCATTCTGATTAGAGCGCCAATGTTTTAGTAGCGGCGCTGCTAGCGACATCTTGGCCCGCCTGGCTTCCTGTAACGGCGTGAAGAAGCTGACACCGTCGAATCTTTAGATAGTAGGCATCGGTAAAACCCCTTGTGGAGCTTAGATATGCACCACCACAACTTCTCGATGCCGAGGACTAGAAGGCCGCACACGGCGAACTTCATAACATCTCCCGTTTCCAACAAGTAGCACGTATACATGCCTTGTTGCTGCTGCAGGCAGCTCGAGAACAGTCAACATAGTTGTTCAAAGTGAGACGTTTTACACGAAGACGTTGCGCTGCAAATTCATCCTGCATATATTTGCAGTCGCTTCTCCAGCAAAGCTTAAAACTGGGCCGAAAATTGTGTTTGGAGCTAGATCTGTAACTAGGCTACGAGCGTCTTCATTCACTTTGCACATCCCTACTATGGAAGTGCGGCCTTGGAAATAATCCAGGGAATAGTGCCCAGTACATACATACCTCATATCCCCTCCCACTGTCTGCAAAGATAGTACCTCCGATTTAATCCTGCTTCTCCAGCAAAGGGTAAAACTGGGCCAAATTTGTTCTTCGAGCTAGATCTGTAAGATCGAAGGTAGATAGTGAACGGCTCGTAAGCTGTAGCTCGTCCTTGTTACCTCCACACTTCTCGTTCACCTCTCAAGAATCTTCGCACCATGAAAGCCATGCAACTTTCCTGTTGATGTTTCGTTTCAAAGCTTTGCAAGTAAATTTATACGAATAAAATTACTGTTCCGTGCCTTGGACCATGTGAATATCGCAATATGCTGCACGAGTACATTGGGAAATTCCTGTTTAAACGTTTACTTCCAAGCACTTCAAATTAAGCAAGACTTTTTGCATCTGACGCGACTGGAATTTCACAATCGCTGGAGCAGTGTATATTCTTTGGGGCATGTTTTATGCTCGCAGCTACAATACCGCTCCTGTCTTTTGGTTTTTGGGCGGAATAGACGGAAAAAACCGCCGTTTCCGCCGCTTTTCCATAACTCCCTTCAAAGTATCAGAAAATAATTGCAGCCATTCGAACCAATTCTGGATTATCAATCCAATGCTGTTGGTAGCACTCAGTGGCTCTCAAAAAAGTTGATTTGGTGACCTACAGTACCGGACGCGTCTTTTTAATAGACGCCGAAAAAACCGCACTTTTGCGGTTTTTGCGTCTTTTTGCTATTACTCGCCCAATGGTCATCCATTTGAAAAACTAAGAGCACATTTGAGCTCAGGAGATTGAGCTCTATCGTTTGGTATATACATTTCATATGAAGGATCTATCAATTTCGACAGACTTCGGGAACATCGATTTTTTGACGGTTTCCCATTGAGGACGAGGCCGCTCGAGACCGCGGACCGCGAGCTGTCGCGCCCAGTCGATTGATAGGTTCGATCCTATATACATTGTGCACAGCGCACTCCAAAGTCTCGCCGGAACAGAGTACGGCAATTCCTGAGTAGGACGGCTGAGAATTTTTCATAAAACTCTCTAAATGCTCACTCTACAAACTGTCCCCCCCCCCCTCGATTGATAGGTTCGATCCTATATGCATTGTGCACGGCGCACTCTCATAGGACTCCTGGCATGACAAAACACATTACGCCATGCTTGAGATGCTCCGAGAACATGCAAGTCCTGGAATATAAGCTTCCCCAGTGGCAAAAAGTCTCCTCCAGACATCTTTGACGAAAATGCGGTGGTTTGGCGAATTTGTATGCATGGTTGTGTACATCTCGAAGAGACGAATCGAACGGTACCATCCGTTTCTCAAAACACCTCAAATTAGAGGAATTGTGGGTATGTAACGGTTTTAGACGCCTTGCGGCCGACAACTCGTCCGCGGCAGTCCTTTTCAATGGAGCGCAAGTTTTCAATTTTGGCCATTTTTGATCTTTCATATGAAATGTATATACCAAACGATAGAGCTCAATCTCCTGAGCTCAAATGTGCTCTTAGTTTTTCAAATGGATGACCTTGGGCGAGTTATAGCAAAAAGATGCAAAAACCGCAAAAGTGCGGTTTTTTCGGCGTCTATTCAAAAGACGCGTCCGGTACTGTATATAGTCTCGACGGCGGCGACCTCCCTTCGCCACTCGAGATAATTGCTCCCACTTGGAATATCTTCCGAGCTGGTCAGAATAAGCAGCTTTTTAAGTAAATTTCTTGTCTTCTGCCTGTGGTACGCTTCGCACGGTTTACTTTTTATTAGATGGTAAGAAATTGTGGTCATTTTGACTTACTTTTTGATAGCATTTTTCTCATCCAGGCCGCCAGTTTTTTGAAAATCGTCCGATTTCACGGACTCCCACTTGTTCTTGGCTTCGTCCATGAAAACCCGAAGTTCAGTGTTCAATTGAACTAAAGATAGTCTGCAAGATAGTTTAGGGAAAACAATCATAGTAAAGCGGTTCAGAAACTATGAGCTTCCAAAGCCAGGCACAAGATCAACTGTTTGTAAGAGAAGTGATTTTGGTCAAATTAACTTGATGTTAGAAACCTCGCGTTCAGGAGGTCGGCTAGCAGAATGAGAGGATCACGAAGAGTGCTCTGTCGTCATCCACCTGTGGTCTCCTTGGCTTGATGGTGGGGTTCTAACACATGTAAACAAGCGGCTGAACTCTGTAGGAAGCGTGAAATGGCTCAAGCATAATATCGGCTAAAAAATTGTTCTAGAATAGAAAACATTCAGAACCAGTGACTTTCCCAGTGAATTCTGGGTCTAATAATGTTAGTTTCTATACTTTTCCATTACTTTAACCATTTTCTGGATTGCTCGTCTGACTGTGGAGTGTGGTCTGATGGTGAGCTCAATTAGGCCGCCACACCACACCGTTTAGTGACCTCACGCGACCCCCTTGATGCCTAACGCCCAGTAGGCATCTTGCCGCCTCTGAAGGTAGATCGCACTCCGACTCCTTATTGATCTTCTACAAACACACTATTAGGTTTTTAAAATGAAAGCTATTACTCTCAATTAGCAAATGTTCCAGTACCACTGAGTTAGTATTATATGTTTAACTTTAATATCTGTTTTAACCCGACGGGCGCGTGTAGCGCAGTCGGAGGAGGCGCGACTGTCGCGTGCACCCGACACCAGGTTCCTGGTTCGGATTTCCCGCCCAGGCCAACCAAGCCTTCCATCCCTCCGGGGTCGGTGAATTGGTACCAGACTTGTCTGAGAAGGATAGAGCGCTGACTTGTTCATCGGCTGGCCATCGCAAGTCATTGTATGGCCAAATACGCATTCATGTCGCCTCCACGACATCCCGTGGAAGTAGAATGCGCTGGCGCACCCCAGAAGGGATTGAGTAACGCCGTCCTTCATCCTTTATCCTTATCCTTATCTGTTTTAACCCACATTTCTCCGTAGAGCCTCGTGTTGGCGTTTACAGGGTGTTGCAAAATAACCTGATGAAGTTTTGACGTTCTCCCAATCGAATGCATCGATCTGCAGCATGGCGAAAATAGCCCTTTTTTGTGCGTATCTTTCTGTCGCTGGTATAGTTTTGAAGATCTATTTTGTCCCAATTACGGTCTTTCTCAAGATGTCAAATCATCGTACTGCGATTTTGAAGCTTCATCGTCACGGAAAGTGCCAACGCGACATTGCTAACCTGCTCGGTCGACTGTCCCCACAGTAACTTGTCAAAGTAAGGAGCTTGGCCATGAAGTAGACTGTCCAGGACAAGGAAGAAATCGCACTGTCAATACGCCGCAGATCCGAAAAATCATCGAAAAGCGAAGATCCCATATTTGCGAGTTCCTTGAGAAAATCACTCATGATATCTGTGGCAGTCGCAAATCAGTGCACCGAATAGCCAAGAAGAAACGCGGACTCGAGCTATACAAGTTCCATAAAGTCCAGCTCCTAGCGGACACGAATAAGCGCGGACGGCTCCAGCGATGCCGCCTGCTCAAGCTGCGGGCCGTAGGTCGCGGGTGGGAACGAACACTGTTCAGCTATTCACCGTGGACTAGACTCACAGCCCCCAACACGACAGGATCTGATCTGGAGAGGCTCCAGCCACCTTCGCCATGGCCGAACATGGTCAAAATCTGCAGGCGCTCATATTTTGGGGTG
The DNA here is from genome assembly GCA_947359475.1 of Heligmosomoides polygyrus bakeri. Lineage (NCBI taxonomy): Eukaryota > Metazoa > Nematoda > Chromadorea > Rhabditida > Heligmosomidae > Heligmosomoides > Heligmosomoides polygyrus. The sequence continues at coordinate 68,677,248 of OX375865.1, read as the reverse complement.
GAATCTACACCTACGGAAAGGCCCCGTGGTTTTTATGGACGAAGGAGTAAGAATAAATCAAGATGTGTACCGAGGGGACATCTTCGAGGCTGTGGTGCTTCTCTAGTCCCAGCAGCAGTTTAACAATGCGTTTCAAGAAGACTCAATCCCTGAACACAGGACGAAAAGCACGCAAGCATGGTGCAAGGCCAATTTTCGGGACTTCGCCATGTCTGCGGAATGGCCACCGCACTCCCCGGATCTGAATCCGACGAACATCAGCGCGTGGTTCATTTTGAAGGCCAGGTTCCATGCCAAGCGCCACCACAGCCTGGAGACCATGGAGGCATCTGTGTGTTAGGAGTGGGGGCGACTACCTCCAGATGACCTGCGACCCATCGCCCAAAATTTCACCAAGCGTTTTGACTTCTGTATTCGCGCCAAGGGGGGAAGGAGAACTTCGATACCAAAATAATATAGTGCTGCGTAGTGTCTATGTCGTTGTTCGCTATATATTGTTTTGTAAAGTTGCCAGTTGCTTCACAGTTATAATTAGAAAAAACCTTCATAACGTAATTTTAGAACACTCTGTAGTTACCAACATTTCTCCGAGTCATAATCTGAGGTCCGCTTGTAAAGAAATTCGAATTCGACGTGGTTGTCAGCCCTGTTCTCACAACAGCTAACACCACCAATTCTGTGACAGAACTAACGAAGTGATGTGCAGTTCTTCTTCTGCCTTCACGTTTAAAATCGAGCGTTCAATAGTCTTCAAAAACAAAACAGTCATCTCGGATCTATGAGCCATGATGTTTTCCGCAGTTTTCTCACTTCCCCGCTCGGAAAGCTGAACGACAAACACGAAAACTGAAGTTCCTTGGTAATGGCGCATACATTTAGACCAAAGAAAAGAGTGTGACGGGGAACCGTACTGGGATCTACTCTAGCGGGGGGGGGACTTCATTCTATCCATTTTACAATGGAGGCAACATTGGAAGCGAACTGCATGTAAGGACTACAACATACTTAACCAGTCGACTTCTTCGCAAATTCCTAGCCCAGACATACCAGCTTGTGTGCGTTTCTTTCGCCCTTCTAGTACCCTCTCCTGATAGATCTCCTGACTGACCAATTTATCGAGTCTTATGTTCTTGAGCTCACTAGCCATTGATGCCAGTCTACTGTCTAGAAGCACCATTGCAAATGTTACCTTGTTGGTGGCCCTAACGAGAAAGGGCATCCCCGTATGTTGCACGACGAGAAGAGCCATGGAGAAGAACTGCACGGAGCACAGCTGCAGCCGGACCTGGAACGACGGGTGGTCAGTGCGCGCCAAAGCTCGCCAGGACGCGCCACACACCTGCGAGATCGACGCTTTTTGCGCAAAAATGACCGTCGAGCGGAGCAGCTGCATCGCGTGAGCCGACCGGCCTCGGTAGACCCCGAGAGAAGCGGCCCGAGGACACGTCGGCCGTGCGTGGCAGCCGGCTGCGTTCGGCTCCAGCGACGGTCGCTGTCGATGGGCAGCCTATTGTGCCGTCCCTTTTGCAAAGCGGCTCCCAAGTGCAGGCCACGGCAGATCGATGCTGCCCCGATTTTCTGGCTTGGCCATCTACCAGCAACCCCCTACAGGGAGCATACCGTGCATTGGCTGCTGAATCACTCTGCGTGAAGGTGTTACATCGCTGCGTGATGACAGAGTTCTTCCCTCGCCTATGCGACTGACAACACCCAGATGTTCTTTAGATCAACGAGGAACCGCCTGCCTGTCTTTTGCCCAGAGGGGTAGAAGGGGATCTCCGTGTCCACTCACAGTGGCTCTGAAGAAGGCGAGAACGACGAAACGTCGGTCGGAATAGTGAGCTACACCAATCTTGGCCGAACTTACCGTGCTTCAATCGAATTCTACGTCAGAGGTATCGGAATTCGTCGAAGGCAGGAACATAGCTCACGCAAGGCTTTCTACATTTATATAATTGAAGACGTTTGGCGCATCATGTTCTCCTTCAAAGCCGATCAGCTTATCCAATACCTGTGGCCATGTTGAGGGTGCTGAGTCCTCAACTAATATGAGCTATCCGCAGTCTGAAGGTCTGCGGGACATCTGTCCCACGTTTATTTATTTATTTATTATAAATATACCCATATGTGCCATCTCGATGCTTAGTAGAACATGAACAATACTAAGAAACACAAGAGCAAGGATTAAATGGTCAGATCTAACATGGCAGGAGCATTGAGAAAAAGCTCACCCTCAGTGAGGCTGCGCGGCAAGGGTAAATAGCCTGAGGTAATGTGGGGCAACGAATCCACCGAGCAATATGTTCCCATAAAATGTTTCCTATTAACCTGGCCATGGTTCGTTTGAAGTGAAAATGTACCGGGATACCGAGGAGTGTGTGGCAACTGTTTGACGACCATTTCGGCCGATCGAAATTCCCTTTCTCTGAAGCTCGTAGTTTTATGCGTGAGAGAATGCTCGGCTTCAGCGTGCTGACTCTGAATGTCATGAGCACCTCGTCGGTGGAGGTCTGCCACCAGATATATGCCGCCTTGTATCAAAATGCGTACGAGCTTTGCCAACTGTTGGAAGGATGGGGCGCACACAAGAAGGACAGCAGAGGCTGCCCATCTTGTAGTGGAAGGTTCTCAAAGCCGCCAGGACATCAGTCTAAGCCTCCACATGCCTAGAGGCCCTAGGCAGATGTGGATAACCGGGGAGTCGTACGCCTCGCCACAGATTTTGTGAAGCACTGCCGTAGTCATTGGTGAAGAGTTGATATTTCCTCAAAAGCGCACTGAGCGTTCCCCTATGAGTGCCTCCAAAGCGTTCCATCGGAAACACATGCAGTGAAGTGCATCGAACGAACGTCTGACATCATTCCACATGTCATAGCGTATTCTTGGCGCTCAATGACGAGTCTTAAGAAATTGACGAATCTCGTCGTCATCAAGGAGCGCCATGCATTCTTCCGTCGGAAACAGAACTGCTGGCAGTAAATGTGATGATTCAACCATCCTAAATGTGGTGACGGCAAACGGACATCAAATTAGCACCCCTAATGAAAAGACACGAAGAATAAATGCAACTACGAATACAAGGATAAACACTGTAAGGCCACATAAATGCTCTGAAGACCTCTTTGTGTGGTGCTCCTTCTCTTTGCACCCGTCAGCAGAGTTTTGGAAATCAAAAATAAATGGGACTACATCTGGAGATAGATAGCGATGAAGAGAATCCAGTGAAGAGTGAAGAGAATTAAAGGTTGCGAGGAGTCGAATATCCGATCAACTCTCCATCGTGGCGACCTTCGTGGGAGGTAGTAATGGCTGGATCTCGGAGCCTCGTGCACTGTGTTGACGGAGTAAAGGCAGTGAGTGTCGAGCGGAGGTAAACAGGGAAAAGAGATAATTGGAGTTCCTCGCCTTATGCAACAGCAACTACCCTTGCCAATGGTCGCACAAATATGGTTGTCGAATGCAGCAGAAGTAGCCCAGCTCATTTTGATGGCGACTAAACTAGTAGTAAGCTCTAACGTTATAAGCATCAAATTGGCCACTCATGGATTTCATGCCGAAATTCAGATCAAAGGAATCGGTGTCTTTTGGTTTCAAGCAAGCAAGGACCTTCGAGCTGATGTGGCCTGATGCGTCGAAGGCCCGAACAGCAGCGCTGCTCCCTACGTTTCAACCATTTGGGAAGTGGAGGGAAGAATCCTAGGTGACAGACAGCAACACCCGTCACCACTCCGTTCGCCTGCATGGGCCCCTGTAGGCTTCGGCTCCCAAGATTCCAGTCTTCCCCACTACTCGGTGAGCTGGAGGTCCGTTAGTCAGCGCTAGTGCTGTAGCGGATCACGATGACCGCCACTGAATTCAGTAGTCGTAACGAGCGCCATCTCATGGCCAGCAGTTTCAGCGAGATTACTCCTACTATTCCTATCTGCGACTTCCAGCTGACTCACCGACTGTCGATACGGCACAGTTGAGCGTTCAATGATATGCCGCTTCTCGGGCAGCAGTTGAACCTTGGCGAAGTCGGCTGCTGTCATTCCTGAAACCAGCGAAATTGATATTTGGAGCCGCTTCGAATGGGCGTCGATGTGCGGAGCATGCGATCAGCTTGATATACACCATTTTCGAATTGGACACCTTTCACATCAAATTGGACACTCTTCTATGCATGTTTTAGACTTTTGAAATCAAAGGGAACTCTTCCGAATTGAAACAACCTTCATAGAGGTTGAACTACAGACTCAATAAGATAATTGGAAAATTTTTGTGTTCTGGGAAATTTAGAATATCATTTTTGATTTTTTTACTTTCGAATAGTTTAGTAATTTTCTAAAACTTTCACTTTTTGAAAAAATAACAAATTTAATTCCGTTTTGAAGCGCAGCAAAGCAGCAACCATATAGTCCACTAAAAGACCAGATTGCGCCAGTCGGAAAGCTCGTCGCGATTTTTATTTGATTGATAGTGTAAATGCTGTTTACACGGAACAACGAGGTATACGCGTTCTTTTCAATTGTAGTTGTTGCATCGTCTACAGTTTTTTGATCTAGGAAAATTTCAGAATGATTTCTTCAAACCTTTAGTTCGCCTACCTAATAAGTGAACATTTTATTTGAAGTTTTACAAAATTCTAATTTTTTGGACAAATAAAGCTTTATAGCTTGTTTTAAAGAACAGAAAAGTAAGAATTTTTAGTGTCAAAAAAAGAGATTACGCCATGCACTCGTCCAATACGTCGCGATTTTCATTTGATTGATACTGTCAATGCTGCTTACACGAACAACAAAGATGATGTAAGATTAGATTTAGGTGTAAGCTAGAAATTTATTTTGTATTGACTGTCATTGTTAAAGTATTCTCTTTAATGTCACAGCTACCTCAATTTGAGTAACGTCTTATGTAGTTTTTTGTCTAGCTGGAACACGAAGTGGAAAAGGTTAGTACTGCTTGCGCGGATTTGTATTATGTATATATTGGTTATATTTACATGTTGATTCATACATACCTGCAGACAATGCAGCAAGTACAATAGTTAAGAACGCACATACCTCGTTGTTCCATGTAAACAGCATTTACACTCTCAACCAAACAAAAATCGCGACGAGCTTTTTGAGGGCATGGGGCAAACTGTTCTTTTAGTGCACTATAGGGTTGCTGCTTTGCTGCGCTTTGAACCAAAATTTAATTTGTTATTTTTTATTCAAAAGTTAAACCTTTATAAAATTATTACACTCATGCGGCCAGCTAAAGTAAGAAAAAATTAAAAGTTATTCTAAACTTTCCAGAACATAAAAATTTTCCAATCATCTTGATGAGTCTATGGTTCAACCTATATGAAGGTTCGGAAGAGTTCCCTTTAATTTCAAGAGTCTTAAACATGCTTAGAAGAGTGTCCAATTCATTTAATGGAGGAAGCGATTTTGAGGCAGGAAGGGTGAAGTAAAATCGGCTTTCCTTGGTAATAGGGCATCAACTCCCACCCTCTCGTTACTCCGCAATCCCTTTCTCTCCTCTAATAAAGGCGATTCCACAGATAGGTAAGCAAATGCTGATAAGGGAACTTGCCCATGCTCTCCAACGCATTGTACTGCACTACAAACAGCACAGTTGTGGGCCTGTTTTGCGTTTCATTACCGCATCTTTCTTCTACCCGACTGTATCTTTTGAACGTCATATTCATTTTTGCCTAGAGACGAGGATAGTGAGAGTATACAATTCACGAGCTGAGGCCACACACAATGGAAGCAGTGGAGAAGCGTTCCGCGGGACGGGTGCCACTTCCGGCTTACTTAGGTGCGAGAGTGATAGCGGCTTTGCACATGTGTAAGTAGCACTGCAGAGGCGGTAATATAAGCGGTGAGCGACAGAGCTAATGCCGCCGCTAAAAACTGCATGTCTGAATGTGTTGTCGCTGACTTCAACTCCGCCGGATAGGACGCGACTCTCAGTTGAAGTCGATTTTTTCGAGGAGCGACCAGCTTGCTTTTAGAGCAGCACAAACCAATTCCGCTTAATACACTTTAGATACACGCTCCCACTATAGTGTGATTCGTGGAGGAACTTTACATTCATAATGAACTCCTGACAACACAGACGACCAGGGGCCGGATTCACCACCGAGTTACAGCAATTTAACGGAGAAAATACAGCCGAAATTCCTGATAGCGCGGCTCATCAACAAGAAATATTTCACCATATCGCTTGATCAGCCGCGCTATCAGGAATCTCGGCTGTAATTTCACTGTTAAATTGCTGTAAGTCGTTGATGAATCTGGCTCCAGATTGTTAGACATTTTATCCATTTCTTTCATGTTCAATCGGACCTACTCTTCTATGGCTTCGCTCATGAATAGCTCATCACAAAGTAAGTGCACACGGGATGCTCGCGAAAAAAGGGGAACACGAATGAAGACTGGAAGCACTTAAAACAAGCGGAAACAAGAGATTGCTTCAAAATGCTTCCGAAACGCGACAAGAATTGAACATGCCTCTCATCGGTTTAGCTGGAAGGGAGAGAGTGACCCTCTCACAAGCAATTTTTCCACAAAGGAACCTGTGAAAATTCAACTGCCAGTAAGTATTTCAATAATGGTCCTCACTATTATCACAATACTACTACACAAGACACATTCACGTTTCCCTGTGGTAGCTCCCGACCTCTTTCCCCACTCTCACGAGAAAAGTCAACGAGGTAACTGTGGAGATTCTCAGAGCGACCCACATATGTAAATTGGATTACAGGGCGTTGTCTGGGAAGCACCGCAGTGGTTTCAGGAGTTCCTGCGGTCCTCTGGATCAAAAATGACAGAAAACTGTAGCCCCTCAGTGTAGGCCGATAACGCAAACTGACGCCTGGAATATCCTTGTTGTGCTCAGAAACAATCCCGCAAAAGGTTTGGAGCTCGAATCATTTCTAGAATGTGGGATTCTGTTGCCTCAATTTGCTTCGTCCGATAAAGTTCGCCGATAAATTTCCTCAGCCATCAGTCTGCGATTAGTTCTGAAGCGATGTCTGCGTTATGAAGCCTAAAAGCATATTTTTCGTACGCTGAAAACACTAGAGGACGAACTACGGGTCCTAATGTGCCTCCATTGAAAGCAGCGCTTCAGTCGGTGGTAAGCAACAGAAGAAATCCTTCAAAACATTTGTTTGAGCCTGGAGCGACTGACATAGAGGCTATATCTTGTTACAGGATGTTTCGTTGCGATCAAAACTCTTGCGCCGAGCGGGACTAGACGTTCTGCTTTCCGGGCAGCAGTGCCTTACACCACCGGCGCTCTTCGACTGCACGTAACAAAACACGCCGGCGGTGTAAGGCCTAGCATCCGCCCGGAATGCAGAACGTACGGGTTCGAGTCCCGCCTAGAGCTGGAGTTTTGATCGCAACAAATCATGCTGTAAGAACAAAAAGAAAGCCTGCCCCAAACGGTGACGAGATATGAGCAAACGCAGAATGAAGCAGAACCAGGACACCTGGGAGTGTGCCCGAGGGTGCTTTTTTGCCTAACGCTATTCTCTCACAGCCAGGTGGTAGGAGACGTGGCTAGCTGTGGCTGACCAGCACGCGTGGAGAAGCCTGGAGAAGGGTGGAAAGCCCTCTCACTCGCTGCTGGCGTCGGGGAGCACGGGTGATGACAGGCCGGCAACTCCCTTCTCGCAGGTCGAAACAGGCCTTCACGGGCGACGCTCTCTCCCCAAGCCCATGGGGTTGGGATGGCGCCGCCCACCCCAACCCCATGAACTTGGTCAACAGCAGGGATGTGCGTAAATGAGATCTAAAATCGTCGTAAATCGTAAACCGTAAATCGTAAGAGATGCCTTACTCCTGGTGCATCTGAATTCCTAGATTTGTTTCTATTAAAGCTAATCGAAGTTCATCTAATATATGTTGTGTCAAGTCATCTTCGGGTTGAGCTGGACACATTTCTAATCAAAGCTGAAAGCCAGTAACAGCAATCTACACCTTTCAGATCAAGCTGGACAAGTTCTAGGACAATCGAAATAAGCAGCTGGTTCAAACGTTACTTTAAAAGGACGGCTTTACAAGGTGCCGAAACAAAGAGCCTACACCGCTTGGATGTGGATTTTTAGCTTAAGATTACAGAAGGAAGGTATTTTGTGTGAGATTCTTAAAAAGAGTCCAATTTGAATCTGTAGACGTCCAGTTTGATTTAAGAGATGCATAAATTGAGTTGGTAAGAGTTGTTCAGTTTGAATTGAAAATGGTTCAATTTGAATTGTGCAAGGCACATTTTAAACATATATAGGAAAGACTTATGGTGTCGTCATCATCATTTTTGAAGGCACACACAACTTCTGGAGTGCAGGAACGTCGTTCGAGGATGCCAGCCAAATATTTAGAGTCCGGTATTTACCTCGCTCGCAAGTTTGCTTGCACTAGTTGGGTTTCGGAAGCTCCACAATTTTACATCGCTAATTGATTGCTGCACTCGCCCTGGATGCCCTCCACTAGTTTTGTAACAAACGTTATCATTTCTTTTGCCTAGTCCTCAGCATTCTAAACAGATCGCATAGGGTGAATGCAAAAGCCCCAATCCCACCACTGAATAAGACACCAAAAGAGTCAAACCATCTTCGCTTTTTGGCATAGTTCCACTCGTGGAGTGGGAAGAGCCGTTTACAGAAAGGTGGCGAAGAAAAAAGTTGACTGGGTGGTGGCTACAGAATAGAATACGATTCAGCGATCGACCATCTCCCTTCAGTACAAGACACCACCATGCATGTCGTTCTTTGAACTGCATTGAAATGTTCTCAGTCAAATGGAGTGTGAGATGCTGTTGTGCTAAGAAGTGTGCGACCAGAAAGAAAGCTAACCCAGTTTCATCGTCAGGGCTTTATATTTTTAGTCATTTGTTAAGAGCACGTGTAGCGCAGTCGGAGGAGGTGACGGCTGTCGCGTGCACCCGATACCACGCTCCTAGTTCGGATTTCCAGCCCAGGCCAACCAAGCCTTCCATCCCTCCAGCGTCGGTGAATTGGTATCAGACTTGTCTGGGAAGGGTGAATCGGTGGCTTGTTCATCGGCTGGCCACCGCAGTTCATAGAATGGCTATTTGGTAATATGCATTCAAATCACCTTCACGAAATCCCGCCGAAATAGATTGCGTTGCGCATTCCAAAAGAGCTAGATTAACGCCGTCTCTTATCCTTTAATAACTTATTGTCCTTCTTTATTTTCGAGAATAACTCTGATACTAAGCGTAAGCAGAGTCTGCAGTGTCAGAGAGGTGAAAAGTGAGGCAAACAGAGGTATGATTCGAACCCGAGGTGTCTATACATAAATCTGTCTTTTTCTGTCACAGTGGACGCCAGAACGTTAAAAAACTTAAATAGAAAATAGCAGTGGACTATGAACAGGGTTTTTAAAAGTGTTGCATGTCGTTATAACCCGTTGTGCGGACCCCTGTTAGCGTATTTATGTAAATTTATGATTCACGGCCCAAAATGTCGTAAAGCGTAAATCGTGAAAAAAATGCCGAAATCACCGTAAATCGTAAAACCGTAAGTCGTAATTAGGGACGGAGTGATGTTCTATCCCCGCCCTTTAAACAGAGGCGTGACAAATGTCCGTCTCTCCACTATCTCGTAAGACAGCTACTGGACTCTCAAGCAAGCCCAGGGGGTTGGAGTGAGCGGACCAGGGGGACGAGGGGGTAGAACGCTCGACTCCCGTAGTCACGCACCCCCCTTGTCAACAGCTCAACCGCTTCATTACGAAATCGTGCGAACACGAACATATTGCCCGCCCCTTTTCGAAAACGGCTTGTTCATATTTCGCGAGCGCGGCGACGAGAGCGACGGCAGCACCCGGAAAGTATGAACAGACGATGAAAGCGGGGGTAGTCGTTCTTAGGCCTCTGTTATACTCCCGCGGGAGCATCCGCGGAAAGTCCGCGGACCAATGGTGCACCGCGGACGGCGGGCGTGGCGGGGCGCGGCGATTGGCCAGATGAGGGATCTCGGCGCGATTCCCGCCCTTTCGCGAATGCTCCCGCGGAAGTATAACACTGGCCTAACACTGGCCGTCGTCCAAAAACCTAACATCTGATAGGAGACGATTGGGGAGCGCATTTCGGGGAGCTCTGAAGTCATCTTCCAAACGGTTCTGTTATGGAGGCAGTTGAGGGAAGGAGAGCGTCGCACTTCTCTCTAGATTCTTTCAATTACGCCACAGTTCTTTAAATTTTCGCCTCATCAAGAGACTATGGGTGATTCCGGTCAGGAGTTCTACATTGAAGGCCTATCTGTAATTGAAACCGGCTCACCGTCCTCTCTTTCCAAGGATCAGACAATTCTCCTTGTGTTGAAGAACTTTCTAGTAGTTGGTCGCGTTGTTATCATGGCATATCTCGCTAAGAAGTTGCTGTACTTGTCGAATAAATGCGGACGACACCTTCGTACTGAGCAATGTGGCGGGACCTAACGAAGCCTTAGCACTGCAGCTGAAAACTCTTTTTCTCCAAATATGGTGAACAAGATTCTGACTCTTGTCTCAAGAACGAAATCAGATCAGGATAGAGCTGCAGGGTCAAGAGCAGGGACCTGAACATCTTGTCCTTGGCGCCCCCCTCGCCCCGCCCCTTTTGAGGGCGATGTATGCAACGACTCTCCGCCGATGAAAGCAACAGGAGCGACAAGAGCGACTGGGCGACGGACGTGGTGTGGAGTACTTACGTAATTGCACATTAGCGCTACTTCTTGTCAATCAATCAACACAGACAGTTTCAAGTAGTCATATTAACTTCATTATCAGTCTGTCACACAAAATAAGTAGAATAGCACGGTGCGCTATGGTGTAGTTACTTACTACACATTTCGTCCGTCGCCCCAGTCGCTCCCGTCGCTTCCGTCGCCGCGCGGAATATGAGCAAACGACAGCAGCGAGGAGAGCGACAGCGACAGCGCTCGAGTACGGACGCTCAGTTCTAATCGAATTGCAGGTTTTCCGCGGCGACATGCCGTTGTTAAAGTATGAACAGGTCCAAAGGGTAGAACGCCACTCCTCCGTGAGACCCGTATTTTGAGAATTCGACAGGGTGACCACAGCGACACGATGCGAAAACAGCTGAACACGGGTTAGGAGAGCTTGTTATTGGTTAAATCGGTACTATTGCACTTTCAAGACTCCAGAGGTCGAAAAAAAGATTTTCGCCCAAACTTCGTCCAGTGGGGTTACTTGAGGGTGCTGATCACGAATCTGGCATCCGCTCTCGTTATCACGCTGGAGCACGGTACCTGCGGGTAAGGAATCCTCTACGATATCTGAAGCAATATCTTAGCTTTCGGTGGCCCGACCTTGGTCACTCGTACCTCCCGCACTCCAACGTATTACGAAAGTGGATATCAGATTCGTGATGAGCACCCCAAATAACCCCCCCCCCCCCTCTAGCCGAAGTTCGGAGGAGATGATTACAAGAGAGAAGAGTTTAAGTATGACCGCCTATTGAAGAAGAAAGCAGGTACTATGAACAGCGAGGAAAGCAAGCTTATATACATCGTGAGGGATGTATTCATTCATAGGCTGAACACTCTCCGTGAGTTGCCAGCAAGACGTAACACCATGCCCATCTTCCTCTTTCGTTAACTGTTCTCTCACTTCCATCGCCATCTCAGCGCGTGATAAAGGTTCAGCCAACGGGTTAGATTACACCAGATCCATAAGCATTCGAAACAATTTTTGCCCCTCGTCTCATGATTTTCTTTTGTTCAACGCTGCAGGGTGACATAATTATGGGCCTCAAATACCAATGGTAATTGAAGCGTCACTCTAACACAAACAGCTCAAAACAGAGAAAAACACCTCACAATTTTTTATGAGGTTCTTAGCAATCAAAAATCACAATCTTCATTCAAAGTGCACTCCTCTTGCACGTATGCAGCTCTTAGATGAGCCACGAAGGCGTCACAGGTGGCATGCAGATAGCCTTAATCGAGATCACTCTACGCTTTTCTAAGTGCAGCTTTGAGCGAATCCGGTGGCTACGTCCGTTCCTCCACGTGGTGCCACTGGAAACTGCTCGCTGTGCGAGCTAAGCTAATCAAGGACATTCGATAGCAGGCGACAGGCCGGCTTACGAACACCCATGTCTCATCACATATTGTTTGATGTCTCATAGTTTTCGAAATCGTGCTACGGCGTCCGCGGGAACCGACGCGAGCTCGGCGAGTGTAAGAGGTAGGATCCATGATGTAAGGGCGGCATCGGGGGAGCGGGGGGGGGCAACTGAGCTAGTCCGTATGTCCCGTAACGTAAGCAGGACCCGCGTAGCAACGTTGAATGTGGGTACGTTGACGGGCCGGTCGTGCGAGTTGGTTGAAGCACTGGAACGTAGAAGAGTTGATTCCTGTGGGAGACGAGGTGGTCTTGCAGCAAGTCAAGGGATATAGGGCGTCGCTTCAAGACCGTTCTATGTGGGAGTCCCACGACAACCAGTGGTGTAGGAATAATAGTCTCCGAACGACTTCGTTACTCAATTGTAAGTGTTGAACGTTTTAAGGATCGATTGATGAAGATCGTTGTCGCCGCTAAGGAGCGACTCTATCGCTTTTTCTCTGCGTAGGAGATCGCCAAGGATGAGCTTTGGAGCCTACTTGATGAGAAAACAGCAGAGGTACCTCCGAAAGATGTCATCATATTCGCTGCTGACCTTAATGAGCACGTAGTTGCTACGAAGGACGGGCGCAGCTGCATGGTGGTTTCGGATACGGGTCTCGTAACGAAATTCTTGAGTATACGGAATCGCATAATCTCACCATTGTGAACACCGTCTTCCGAAAACGCGACCCCCACCTCGTATCATGCTTTAGGCCTATGTTATACTCCCGCGGGAGCATCCGCGGACGGACGGGAATCACACCGGGATCCGTTAGCTAGCCAATCGCCGCGCTCCGCCATGCCCGCCGTCCGCGGATCGTCGCCGACAGACGACGAGAGGGCTGTTATATTTCCCGCCCGCGGGATGGCACCCGTCCGCGGGACTGCTATCGTTCCGTGGAACTCGTCGCCAAAAACGCGCTCCAATGCAACGCTAGCCGCCCCGGGACGACGATGACCGTCCGCGGTGCACCTTCCGTCCGCGGACGTCCCGCGGATGCTCCCGCGGGAGTATAACATAGGCCATAGTGGGACTCCAAGTCTCAGATAGACTGTGTCATTGTGAAGGATCGTGATCGAAGTATTGTCACAGACGCGAGGATTGTGCCGTATGAGACAGTCGCCCCACAGCATAGACCGCTGATCTGCACCTTTAAGATCACTCCTCCGAGGGTGCAGCAGGTTGAGCTATGCGGTTCTGCAAGAATCAAGTGGTGGCGAAAGAAAGAGAAGGAAGTAGCTGTGATTTCTCGCGTGCAGGTACCGACAGTCACGACTGTCGATGAAACTTGGAAGAGAGCAACCGACGCGATACGCCAAGCTGCAAGATTGGAACTCGGCACCACGAAACCCGACGACGCAAAGTGGACAAGCAGACATGGCTGTGGACGGACGATGTGAAAGGAAAGGTTCGACAGAAGAAGTAGCTGTATCATGTGTTTCTCGGCAACAAAACAGCCGATATCTGACAAAGGTATCAGAAGGCGAAGATAGTTGCGAAAGAAGTCGTGATTGTTGCGAAAGCCACTCATTATGGTGATGCCTACCAAAAGCTTGAGTGTTGCGATGGTGAGCGGTATTTGTACCGACTTGCTAAACCCCGCCATCGCCAAACCCAGGATATTGAAACGTTCTTTGGCATCAATGATGAGAGCGGCCGTCTTCTGACAGGCCGCAAAAAAGCGCTGAAGCGATGGTATGATTACTTTGAGGAAATTTCCACTATGGAATCTCCTCATCCGTCTATTCCTTCTAGGGCTTCTGCCCACGGTCCCGTTCACAAGATCACCGTGGAGGAAACAGAAGCGACTCTGAACAAGATGAAGCCCTGCAAGGCGACAGGGACGGATGGTCTCGCAGCCGATGTTTGGAAGTCGAAGCTCTGGTATCTTGCTGAGTGGCTGGCTGAGTTCTTCAACCAGGTAGTGAAGGAGAAGAAGGTATCGGAGTTTTGGCACAAGAGTACGACGATTCCGATTTGGATGAAGAAGGGCAGTCCTACAGACCGCACCAATTACCGTCCGATTCGCTTGCTTTCGCCCAGCATGAAGATCTTCGAGCGAATCCTCGATAGACAAAACCGTGAAATCGTCAAGCTCTCCGACAACCAGTGCGGCTTTGTGTCTGGTTGTAGGACCATTGATGCTATACACGCCGCCCGCCTCCTGGTGAAGAAGCATCGCGAGAGACAGAAGCCGGTGCATATAGCCTTTCTCGACTTGGAGAAGTCCTTCGACCGCCTACCGCGTGAGCCTATATGGTACGCCTTGCGACAACACAACGTACCTGAGGAACTCATAGAGTGCGTGCGGATGCTCTACTCATACCCAAAGAGTAGAGTGCAAGCTGCAGCTGGAACCTCGATGGAGTTTCCCATCTCTGTTGGGGTGCACCAGGGTTCTGCGCTTTCTCCACTCCTCTTTGTTTTCTTTATGGACGCCATTACTCGAGATCTTCAGCAGTCTGTTCCATGGACGCTGATCTATGCTGATAACGTGATGCTCGCTTCTGATGACAATGGTGATCTCGGGCGCCAGGTGCAAGCTTAGTGCGACCGCCAGGCGATGTTTGCACTTAAATTGAACGTCAAGAAGATCGAGTACCTAACGACTGACGTAAACGAGTCCGGCTCCATTAAAATTGACGGCACTGAGGTTGCACCTATTTCGGTGTTTAAATATCTGGGATTAGCGTCTGACGGTGGTCTGATAGTTGAAGTGAACTCGCGCGTGAGTGCAGCTTGGTCCAAGTGGCGTTCGTTGACTGGCGTGTTCTGCGATAGGAAGATACCAGAGTACATGAAGTTGAAAGTTTACAGAGCCGTCGTGCGGCGGTAGCGATGTACGGCGCTGAGCGTTGGCCTGCGACTAAGGAAGTTGAAAACTCGCCTCAGCGTCATGGAGACGAAGATGCTGCGCTGGACGGCTGGAGTCACGCGCATGGACCGCATCCGAAATGATGCTATTCGGCAAAAGTTCAGTGTCACGCCGATAGCCGACAAGATGCGCGAAGCTCACTTGCGGTGGTACGGCCGAAAAGTATCAGGAAAGCGGCCTAGAGGACGCCCGAAACAGCGTTGGTCTGATACGTTACACTTGGGCATGAAAGAAACTGGCGTCCATCCTGATGACGCGCAGGATCGGGGGAAGGTGGCGTCACGACACCAGAAGAGCGGACCCCGCTACGAAGCTGGACAAACGCTGAAGAAGAAGAAGAAGAAAAAGAAAAAGAAAAAGCTTTGAGAGATTCCATGTTGTTTTATCCTGTAGCTGAAATTTTGCACTCAAAAACTGACCAGACCTAGAAGTACAATGGATTGATATGACCAATTTGATGGCCATTATTCGTGGGTGACGAGATCTGGAAACTCGCGTTGACACCACTGCTGGACGACATTCGGTTTGTGTGCAGGTGCCGAGTCTCGCTGAAAGCATCATGGCTTGTCTCTGAGGTGAGAAATGTATCATGGCCTCAAAACTTTTCCAGGATCGATTTCAACTATATTTCCTTATCGATCTTCACTTCAGCATCAGCGAACACCGATGGCGTCTTCCCATGTAAGGTTATCACACCCCAAACCATAACAGAATTGGAAGTGCAGTTTTTCCGATGAGTTTTCCTCTAGAAATAACCTGTTCCTTGACTTCGGCGAGGATCCGATCGTTTCGTGGATTTGCAATAGGTTCCGTTGTGAAACTTTCGTCGTCCCTGAAAACGATGCTCCGGTGCGTGCCAAATGCGATGCCTTCGGCGGGACTCGTCTGATAAGCTGCAGGAGGAAGGCACTTTGAATGAAGATTGCAATTGTTGATTGTGGAGGAGCTTGTTAAAGATTGTGTGTGTTTTTTCTGTTTCGGTTTCTTTGTGTTACTATGGCACTTCGATTATTTGAGGCGCATAATTGGTGCACACCCTGTAGATCCAATGTAAACAAAATTCTGGGCACGAACTTTGTACTGCGTCGATTTCCTAATGGTATTTTCACAATTCATTATCGTAGAATTGGATTGAAAAAATATTCATTGATGTTTAACAACCTATTTAACCGTTGTGCCAGGTGGATGCAGCTACTACCATTGACAGTGTTTGAAGCTGACAATAGTTCTGCATTCAAAAAACAACTGAAGAAACATGACCTTTTGCAGCTGTTAGGAAGCGCATAAAGCTTAGGTTTTACCATTCCTATTTCAGATGTTGCCTTGTGGTGAGGTTCGCATGATGTTGGCTGTACGGGGAGGAGTGTTACTAGCTGCCTGATGCCAAATTTGTCGTATCATTGTTTTTTAACCTTCCGATAGTTAATGTTCTATATAGGTGTGATTCCTTTTTTCTTGCATTGCTCTCATTTGAAACTATATTGGCTATACCTCTAACATTCGTGCAATATTAACGTGTTACCCTTGTCTTAATACTGGGACAATTCCCTTTATCACAACACTTTGTGGCCTAAGGCTTGGTTGTTAGGGGAGATAAGTGAGTTGATTGGCAAAAGAGCTTGGACTTAATCTATAATGTTTCGAAAATCTTTGCCATTTTACAGGATGTTTCGGTTTTTTGTTGTCAACCCGCTGCGGCTGTAGAAGCGACAATGGCTGGTACTGAAAGAAGCATTGCCTCGCCTAAGTACGCTTAGGTGTCGACCAGCCAAGAACGTTGCTCGAGAGTGGCTTATTATAAATAACCACACTATAGCTGGGCTGGGTTTTAGAAAACCGATTCACTCTATTCTCCATGTGGTACCCTTTCGCACTGCCTAACTTCCCTGCCGACAATGTGTCTCACTCAGTAAAATTTGTGGCAAGACTTCTGTGTGTGGTGATGCATTGTGGCAGACTGATGTAGGTTTCTCCTTAAACACTAGTGACGCTATCTTTGCATGGACCCGGCCGGCCACACACTATTATCTAACCATAATTCCACATCTATATCCTCTTGCCACTGATATCTTCACTCCTGATATAGAATTTCGTCACCCACTTCTCCGTTAGGTGAATAAACTCTACAGGATGGGATATCAATTCCAATGGGGTTGTCTTGTGATTTAGACTATAAGGGTTCTACTTAGCCACGCCTACTCATTGCACTATAGGTGACACAGTTTTCAAGTGTAAATTGAGTGCACTGCGAGGGAAAAGGCCATCAGATTTCTGTTTTTTTGAATGGAAGTGTTCTAAGCACGTTTCAGTATTGCGCCTTTCTATGTTGTTTGCGAGTTTTTTTTCAGCTACGTTTTAGAAAGGTGTTTATTTTGTTACTAACTTCTTATTTACTTTGTTGTTTATCCTTTGTTTTTTTCTGAACTGGATCTGTTTTTAGACGTGCATGACGACCTGTGCAGTGTTTTGCGCACCTTTGAGTGCAATAAATAAATAAATAAATAAATAAATTGAAGTTGGTGCATACCGAACACTGCTCGCTCATTCCATTATAAGCTATAGCTCCCAATATGAGATATATAACGGCAGAGTGAAAGCGTAGGGGCAACGTTCTAGTATTAGTTTATTCTATTATCAAGCGTCTCACCCAAAATCTAGTGGTGCAGAAAGACAGCGAAATTCAATCACTACCTCTTAGTGTTGAGAGTGAACATAGTAATAATTCGTCGTTACTGCTGGCCACCGTAGCCGCTCTTGTACTTCAGCTACATTTGCTGAATTTACTGACTTTCTTCATGGAGCGGCCACATTCCTATGTAAGGCGATTTCAATTTCTCAACGATTGACTGGAGTGACATGTCGCATAGAGGAAATATTTCGACAACTTTCTCACCTCTTTTTATTGAATTTGCTATATCGCCGACCTGACGCAATTAGTAATCCAGCCCACCTCATGGTCTAAATGTTAGGTTGGCCGGAAAGTTCGCACGGTTTCGCGTAGTTGCTTTTCGTTCGTTTATTACTTAATCAATATTCAATTTACTTCGCATTTTATATAACATCTAATACGGAATTCTTTGCTATATCTGATGGTATAAATTGTGTTTTACGTCTGCTTAATAATTGTGCTTCTTCGAAGACTTATTTAAGTATGTCAAAAAAGCAATTCCGAACGATATTTTATGTCGATCTCAAACTGAGCCAATCAGCCATCGGAACAGCTCGGCAAATCAACCGTGTGTGAGAGCCGAATTGTGTTGGAGAAAGGACTATGCAACGGTGGCATTTCGTGACATTTGGTGAGGTTTTGTTATGAAGATGCACCTCGAAGCGGCAGACCTACAGCAATCCAGGACGAGATTTGAAGCCTATTGCGTGAGAGCTAGACCATCGTGATCGCCTTCAACACTTTCATAGCGCTGCTTGAAGTGCTGGAACCATTGGTGCTTGGCTATAAAGACCTCCCCAAATGCCACGCCCAGGGTAAGATGTGATTCCGTGACCGTTCTTTTTGTTTCCAGTCATACAGGAGGCTTGGCGCTTCTGGTCAAGCTCCAGCTAAGCTATTCTATAAATAAAAAACCAGGGTGTGCAAAATGAAACGTCAGCATGTAAATGAACGACAAAATCTTGTTTCAGATACATATACGCAAACGCGTTGCAAGAATCCTCGTTATGTCGGCAAGAAAAATGCAAAACGACCGACTTTTCTTTTTACTCAACCCAATATGTCCCAAAACGCGCTAAACACGTTTTCAGAAGAATCGCTTTTATCGAGAGAAATAATCTGTTGTAGGAGCGCAGTAGTCTCTATCTATCCGGATTAGACCTAAATTTCTTCTTGCTCGCATCTACAACTATACTGCTGCATTTTGCCATGTTCAAAACCCCAGGAGAACAGACCACATAACGGATACGCCAATCCTCTCTAGAACGGTTAACGGATAACGATTAATAACTCATTTGGTGCGATTCCTAGACCGAACTGACACATCTGATGTAGTGCACTACAACCTTGTCTTGCTTGGAGTATATTCATTTTTCACCTCGAATTCAACACTTTTCAAATCAAATTGGACACCCCTTAAAGCTAGCCTTAAACTTTTGATATCAGAGCTAACTCTTCTAAATCGAAATGAGGCTCTTATACAATAAGCAAGAAACTCTTTAAAAAGGATAGAGTACTTTTTTTGTTCAAAAAAATTTTAACGCAAAGTTGTTATTCACCTACCCGATAAGTGAACAAGCTGTTTGAAATTATGTAAAATTTTTATTTTTAAGGAAAAATAACGGATTAAAATTTGACTTAGAGGACAGAAACGCGGCCATTATTTCAGTGTTGAAGAAAAGAGACTGCGCCCTGTCGTCGCCCAAGAGGTCGCGATTTTCATTCGATTGATAGCTGAATTTCTGTTTGCAGTTTGCGTGGAGTTTGACACCTGCTTACGATGTAACAAAAACAACTGTAAGGAAGCGTTTAGTGCGCACGCCACTCGCGATGCGTCGAAATGATCTGCTCCCATATCGATTCATCGCGTCGTGCGATCGATATGGGAGCTTGCAATGACATCGCGTCGCGTGTCGAGTGCACAATAAACGATCCTTGAGGAAAGACTTTGATGATTCATGTAAGTGGCACTTACTCAATCAATCAAATAAATTTACGGCGAACTTTTTGATGCTCGGCGCGATCTGTTCTTTAGTGCGCTATGAAATTGTTTCCTTGCTGTGCTTTACGAGACATTTTAATTTATATTTTTAACAGTAAAGATTTTATAAATTTATTACACTTGTTGGGAAGGGGAGGTAAATAAAAAAAATTAAAGGAATGCTATACCAAAATGCACAGAAATCGGCTAGCATGCCAGGAAAGGAGAAACAGTTGGTTCGATACTTAGTAGCAGACGGATACACTGTGAAAAAACAAACAGAAAAAATTGGTGCTCGGGAGTCTCTTGAAAGCGACGATCCGCATTCCAAACCGATCGTACAAAGCAGCTATCTTAACACGTTACAACGAAAGAAGTATCGAAGTGCATTTCCGCGAAACATCGTACAGTATAGCCAACCAGATTTCCCTGCGGACCCATGGAACTACGAGCTGATGGTCTGCAGATGGCTAGCTGCTGCTGCACAATGCAAGCGCGAACTGCTGCGACACGTGGGAGGGGGGGGGGGCAGAGGCACGCTCCATATCAACGCGCCTTATCAGTTCCCGGCAGCGACATGACTTCTAGGGCCTCGACAGGATGACGCACCCTTGCATCGATCACGAAATGGAATTTCCTGTTGGAGCCACCTGGAACAGGAGAGCTGCCACCTCGTAAGCTGCCTGGAGCGCCCGCAGACCGCCCGACTCCATTCTCAGCGGAACTGGACGAAGATCTCTTGCAGCGATGCCTGCTTGCGGTCGCCCTCTTGAGCTTTGACTGCAACCAAAAATCGTTGATACAGCCTGTAACCCCATCAACGGATACATGGACCCAAGCGAATTTATATGAAAAAAAAAGCATTCCTGAAAAGGCAGAGGCAGATGAGTGGGCAAAACGGAGGAGCCTTTGAATTCCTCACCGTTATACAGTGCCTTATGTTTGATAGAACCTCGATTATGTCCTTGTCCGATTAGCCTTGACCAGCTCATTCACGATACCGTCCCCTTTGCTCCATCTGCTCGGAAAATGAGAGCAATAGTGCGGGAATCATCTCCTACATCGGAGGTTTAGCGAACTAGGGTTCACCAAACGCCTGGTTGAGGCTTCGCACCCAGGTCCCGAGCATAGAACTCCCCGACCGTCGCCTTCTTTTCTTCCCTAGGTCTTCTTACCTTCATTACACTAAAGAACCGATTGTAACTATGTAGAACAATATAGCGGGATATGGTAGGGTAGAAAACTTCGAACCTGCTCCTGTAAAACCAGTCCACTCTGTACGCGATTTTTTCTCCGAGGTCATTGTTTTGCTACGTATTTAGCTTGTCAACTTTGTTGTTTGCTGTTGGCTTAAATAAACATAAACATAAACATAACCGTATTCTACGAGACGAGAAACAGATGATGAGAGTTGCAATCCAAAGTGGTCAACTGCCGTTTAGTGACGACGGCGACAGCACTCCTCTTATTCCTGTAGTCATCCTCCTTTCTGCCCCCCCAACCAATAGCCCCTACCTCATGCCGTAAGAGAAACGGTTGAGAAGCAAGCACGCGCACGTTCACTGCACGAAGCCCTTAAAAGGTGTGTTGAAAATCCAACGCACGCCTGATCTGTGCTTGCTACTCTCCCCTCCACTGGCCTACCTTACTGGTTTCTTCCATACCGGTCCCCCTTTACTAGTCTCCTTTTACTGGTCCCCTTGCTCTTCTGAACCCCGACGCACGACGTCTTCGGCACGTCTTCCGAATTTCGGCTCTCGGCAAAAACCAGAAGGACAGAAAAAGACTCACGAAGCACCCTATCAAAGTTTGAGAGCCTCGCCTCGGTGTCCCTAGACAGAGTGGTTTCCTTCTTACACTCCTTCCTTGTCCTCCAAAGTTCACCAAAACAGGGCTCTATTCTTTTAGCCCCTGCATTAAAACCTATAGGTGGGATAAATCGACGAAACTTTTCGGCCCATTTCTGCCCCATGACGACCAGTAAAAATGTGATCACGCTTCTCGTCCGTAGCAGAGTTGTTAACCTTGAAATGAGAATTGTTCAGGAAAACGCCCATGAACAGAAAACACAGCCAAATGAGCCCGACCAGATGCTTAATCAAATGACAATCAAACGACGAAGTGAACAGGTAACATGCACATCAGAGCCGCATGCTGTGAAAAACGGCAGCATCTGCTCAATTATCATACATCCAGTATCGGACGCATAAAAACTTGTCACTACAGTATTGAAACAATCCGTTCCAGCAATGGCTTCGCATTGTATGCCCCGAACCCGATGAAAGCGAAGAAGGCTTTGCTGCATATACATAGGTATAGCACCTGCTCCAATTGACATGATGGAAAAAATTGTGCGAAACAGAATAGTGGCTCATATGTCAAGAAACAGATTAATTCCTCCTGAGCAGCGGGTTTCGCAGTAGGTATCTCTACAGCCACTGACTTGTAGATGCTGTATTTTATTGGAATTTTGCAACAAATATCGAAACTCAGTTGACGTCATTTACTTCGATTTGTCCAAGGTTCTTGATAAGGTGTGCCAAGGAAAACTTGTCATTAAGCTGCTCGAGCTTGGTGTTGAAGGCTCTCTCTCTAAAGTTAGATGAGCCCCCTCGTATTTGAGTGGAAGGTATACATGCGTTAAAGTTAGGAATTTCTTTCCAAGATGCTACGATTGGAAGAATTGAGACGAGACCCCACGAAAGTGTACTTTCACAGGTTTTATTCTTTACACACACCTTCAATCTTCCGCCAAGACTAGATGTTCGTAGTCAACTGAAGGCGCAAATGTATGCTGACGACACTGAGATACATGCTGCATACAACAGCGGTAACAAGACTCAGGTCTGTCAAGGTTAATCGGTCAATATTATGATGGACTGGGCTGACGTTTGGCAAATTCTAGCGAATATCTCCAAAACCTCTGTTTTCCACATTGGTACTTCAGACAATGTGGAGTATAATCTCAACAACTGTGTCCTCAGCTCTGTATCTGTTCGTGATTTAGGAATTTTGATACACTTTTCACAGCATGTTTTTGATTTCGGCAAACATTTACAGCTGGGTGTGTTACGTTAGGTGTCTCCCACTACTGTGGAAGGCGAATGTCTTGTCCCTTGTCCCGCTCGATTAGCGGAGACTGACCGGGTGCCGCTCCCACCTCGGACCACATTTCATGACGAGACGAGGCGAGTCGAGTAGATCGCGTATTGCTGCCGATTTCTTGCGCTTATATCTCCGAGACTAAAAGGAAGAAGCGGGACAAGGGACAAGACATCTAGGGTCATATTCCGCAGTTCCTTACTCTCCGACAGCTTCAGAGGTTCCGCAAGCCCTGCTCTCTTTTCAATTTTTCCTATGTGCTTTTTTTTGCCTGTTTTATAGTTCGTTAGTTTACTAGCGTGCGGATGTGGCTAACTCGATCTTTACTACCTTCGTGAAATTGTGTGATAAGGCAATCTGTCGTAGGAGTCAATCAACGTCCCAAAGCAAAAAAAGCTATAAAATACGAAAACTAGAAGAACAAAGAGAAGGAAAGGCAAAAAACGAATGAAGTCCTCAATCGCCGCCCTACAAGTCTGCTCCACAGTGCATAGTCTGCTCTGTTCATCCGTTATAGGGCCTCTACAGAGTCTCGCGGCAGCACCCCGAGAACTCGTCCATATCGCTCCCGCCGCAGTGGGACCCACGCTGCAACTGTGGTGGAAGCCGCGGCGCGGACGAGTTGTCGCGGAGCCGCCGCACGCAAGGGTCCCCGGCGGCTGCCGCAGTTCACGGTGGCTCTCACCCGCAGCGCCAGGAGCTGCGGGTGAGACCCGCCGGAGGGCGTGATAGATGGGTGTCCATTATGGTTCATCTATTCTAAACATTAAACATTTTTTCAAACGAATCTACATGCTAGGGATATAGTAGGCTGGTGCATAAATTCTGTCCATAAGGCGCCTTTTATACTCCCGTCGCTGCGCGGCGCGTCAATTTGGGAAGCGGCGCGGCCAGCCCCGAATTTGACGCGCCGCTGCGCGATTGCAGTTAGATAGGGGAGCGTCAGCGACGCGCTGCCACGAGCACTACGCCTGTGCTCCGAAAAGTCCAAGAGTCATTGAGGGAGCAAATCAGGAAGGATTCGTCTGCCTGATCAGCGCAATGCATCTTTTTTTTTCAATGTCAATGTTGTTGAATCTTGTCAATGTTTGTCGTGGGATTCCTATGAAGAGCGACGAATCCTCTCTTAAGCCTGGAGTCGAAGTCGTTCGCTCAACCTACGATTGAAATTGGTGAGTGTGGTATTGAATCGAATCCACTGCAATGCAAACGGCACTAAACCACTCCTTATTTTGCGATATGTGCGGGTCCAAAAGTAAAACTGCTGGAAGGTACTCATCGTCGATAACCACTCAAAATTCTTTCTCATATGGCCATTCTGGGGTCGCTGTGTACTAAGCATATCTTTAGCGTGATATATGAAACTTCGTGAATGTCTACAGATCTCCATTCTCTTCCTAGATTACAGAAGGTACGGGCTAAGGTTATGGTCACCGATTTCGCCCAAGCTTCCCAATCATGCAAACCTAGTAATCGCCTGTAACTTCAAAAAAAAAAAAAAACGATGCCAGATTCGTGATCAGCACCCTAAATACCCCCTCCTCCTTCCCAATAGGAGAAGTTTGGTCGAAACGGTGAAATCTCCCACCCTACACAGGGTCTGCCGCGGCTGATCGCGCCGCGCCGCGACCTTCCCCTCAGCGGCGCGATTCGCCGAATACCGTAACCCAAAATTCTGTCAAGTGTGGTGTTTTGCGGCGGCGGAGTATAGAAGCGATGCGGCGTCGCCTCGCGGCGCGAAAAATCGATAGCTATGCCGACCATCACGCCGCGCCGCGGGGCGGCGCAAGTATAAAAGGCGCCTAAAGCAGCCTGACAACCAACAATATAATCACCGTTAATGTCGACAAATGGAAGCGTACGGAATCCTACACTCAAAACATAACGCTAAGAAAACTTTAGCACGATATTAAGAAACCTCAATTGCACTGGAAGTCTCCGTGGCCTTCCAAACACAACTTAGTCGTCTGAGGTTTAGGGAAAACCTTTGCACAGAAATGCAACACCAAAGCAGACCGTTCTTTTTAGTATGAGCTATAACTTTATCGGACAGATCTACCAGACTCAACAGGCATCGGAGGGAATGCTGTCATCACAATGGCTACCACATTATCTTCGAGCTGATTGTCAAGCGAGGAACTTTTAGTGGAGGTAGATCGACAAAAGTGAAGCAAGCACAAAATGGCACAGAACTGTCGAGTTACGAAAGAAAAACCGTTTTGCTTACTACACCTTTGACATTCCCAGAGGTCGCAACTGCCGGCAAAAGTACGCAGTATTGCGTACAGTAACCCTCGCGGCGCCGCACCACCCGCCGTTATCATCATCGCAAGACTCTGCTGCCGGCCATACTTCGCCCGAGGCGGGCCCAACAAACCGCCACGCAA
Organism: Heligmosomoides polygyrus bakeri; assembly: GCA_947359475.1. Taxonomy (NCBI): domain Eukaryota; kingdom Metazoa; phylum Nematoda; class Chromadorea; order Rhabditida; family Heligmosomidae; genus Heligmosomoides; species Heligmosomoides polygyrus. The sequence goes on along the minus strand of OX375865.1, from coordinate 68,652,124 downwards.
TCGCAATCGAGGCGGTCGCAGGCGGCGGCGTAATGTTACCGTAACTCCAGAAGTCAGCTAACGTACAAACCGCCTCTGTGCCGTAAACGGAAAAGGGCTAGTTTACCTTCTCCCAACCAGGCTCACTGCTAACACACCGCTCTGGGGATCATTAGAACCCCTTATTTATACTAGATGCATAGGAGCGACTCTTGTGCATACTCACCAAGGAACTACCCAAAGTGCAGCCACCGATGCGACGACATGGGCAGAAACGCGCTCTCTATCGCGGAAGCAACGAAATACACGTATCTTGCTCCGTGCACAACACTGAACAGAGTTGCGGCCAGTGAACGCTGTTCTGTGGAAATGGGAAGCTGAGGCATGGAAGATAGCCGAGAAGTTGTCGGTCTCGAGTTCATTGTTTTCTCGAGGAGTTGTGTCGCTCAGTAGGCCAGGACAGCGTAGTCGACTAATGCGCAGGAGGTGGCGACTTTGCGCTTTCACGACGTCTCCTTTGCATCTCTTTGAAGCTCATGTTTTGCGTGCGAGTGGTGCAGGCGGTGACAATGGAGTAGGCAGACAACTACACGCTCTTCACCCCCGCATCTACAGCCAAATATGGATGACGAGGATAAAGGATGGCGTTAACCAATCCCTTTTGGGATTTGCCATGCATTCGACTCCAGCGGCATATCGCGTGGCCAATCTGAAAGCGTGTTTGGCGAATTCAATGACTTTTGCCGATGGAAAATCTAGTGCTTTATCCCTAAAAGACAAGTCTGGTACCAACCCATTGAACCTAAAGGAGAAGCGGAGTAGGAGTCTCCTCCTCCGACTCCTCAACACGGCTCCATCTGTAAATAAATATAAACACCAACTTCAACAAACCGAGGTTTGTCCTCTTACTAGTCCCACACCTACACCAATGAGCTTTTCTGTCTGAGACACTATAATTAGCCTTACACCTCACCTGGTACCTAGTCTTCTCCAAGTTCGAAGTTGCCTTCTCTTAGATGTCTTCAAAGAGTTTTCTTCTGGATGACTTCAGTTTCTCCTCTTCCCTCCAAGTGTGAGAGTTCACAGGCGAACCAATTTCAAAGTCAGGAGATGGGCCACGGCATAAGAAGGCTTGTTGACAAACATACACCGTGTTGTTGAAGTTGCCACTGCCCAAGTAGTCGGTTACATTTTGAGATTGCGTCATATCCAGGGCGGGACAGCTCATCGTTCTACGTGATGGACCAGTTCGGAGGATAAACTCGGTTTTTCGAAAGATACTTTTTGTGAAGATTGAAAGGTACGTAAACATGTTTTTGTCCACTCCATTGTCAGTTACTCCACCACTTGCTTGCATAGCTTGAGTTTTGCAAGAAAGCATGAAAATGAACCGCATAGAGCTCAATAGACCTAGAGACTGACCTACTGCTCGTGAGGCGACTATTCACTGGGCCTACTCGTTGACAAGCCGTTTCCAGAGAATAATGAATTTGAGACCTCCCGCATAAATGGTGCCACTTTCACAGGCCGCAACTCTAAGTAATGTTGTACTCGGCCGAGAAATAAGCTGCCGTCTTGTCACTGTCATCTTCGGCGTTCAATACGTACGTGCTCAATGAAGAGCTCTTTATACGATTGTGCCGAAATCCCTTCTGCCGAAATTCCCTAAACATCGCTCGAAATCTGATCTTGCTTTGGTAAAAATCTCACGTTTGATTAGCTTAAAATTAAATTCGTTCGATGTCAGGTAAGCCTCTCACGTACTGTCTTTCAATGAGTGCCATACTCTGGCAAATGGGAGGTGAGCGAATCCTCCTCGATGGCTCCAAGCGTTAGGAAATGCAGCCCCCTTAATTCGCAACTTTGGCGGAGAATTTCTGCAGCAATTAGGGCCTACATCGGAACGCTCGCACTTTTGCAATGCCAAGAAAAGCGTCAACCATAGCTCTCCAGACTGAACTTATGAGTGGTGCGCATGCTCGTGTAAGGTTTGATAAATTAAATGCACAGTCGAATTGACGTACTATCTCTTTTCAAGGGAGACGTAAAGGCGACGGGAGGTCGAGAGCAAATGGAAAAGGAAGCGCCTCATGAAATGAGACACTGCGACGCCATTCGCGACTGACACGGAGGGCAAGCCGGACCGCAGTGGATGATATGCTTTGGCGGGCTGCCGCCTGTCCCCATGAAAGCACCCGTGCACCGACCGAACAACGAATTCGAATTGTTCATTGTAAATTCCGATTAAGCACGAACTCGCGGAGAGTGTGCAGCGTGACATGTGAATGGATTCATCTGATCGACTAGACTGAGAGCGGCTCTACTTCAGCAGCTGCTCGACGGCGTACAGTATGATGAACGTGGCTCGGGAGGCGGTGACCGTGGCGCAGCACGAATTCCGCTCGACCCGGTGCCTCGCACAGAACAGCTCCCCGCTGCGCTCCCACGGCGTCGCGAACTGAAACCAGACGTGATGAGTTCGTGGCGACGCATTCGCTTCTGCGAAACGCCGGAATCGCTTCACTTTGCTCGCAGCAGCGTGATTCGCGAGTGGAACTGACGGCCAGAAGCGGCTCGGAGAGGATCGCCATTCAGTGGTTACCACCTTCGTTTGGAGGCAAAAGAATGCAAAGTTACAGCAAGAGTAGCTTAGCTCAGTTCACCACAGGTGGAAACCACACTGGAGCTGTTTAAATGTTTCGATTCGGTGCAACACAAAATGTGCAGTAAGGCTGCCCCCCTGCGAGCCGCTTTGCGCCAGAACTGTCTGCCAAAAAAGTCACGTGTTGCTGATTATTTTGCTTATTAATCACAGATCATTCCAAGGTGGTGAACATTAACGGCAGAGGAGCGCAAAGAATAGAGAGAGGCTGACCGCAATCAACTCCACCTTGAGACGCGCCGTGCATTCCACACCTTCGGTCATGGAGCTGCCCACAAGGTTCGGTTGGCCCACACGCGAAACGAACATATGTAGAACTCGATCGATTCGTGGTGCAATACTGAATCGAAACCCTGCTAACTGCTTCACTCTCTCTCTCTCTCTCACACACACACACATACACACACGTACGCACATACACACACAAACACACAGAACCATCACACCCACTACTGATTGAGGTTGCCCGTAACCAAAGATTAGGTGCTATTTGGAAGCTGCGACGTATGCCAGCCGGTTGTTCTCCTGTGGTTGTCATAGGCGGCTATCACTCAGTCGAAAAGTCACCACCAAAGTTCGCTATGTGCTGATAGGACCATATCTATTCAACACCGCTCAAGCCGTATTTGAGAATGCAATGAGAGAAAGTACAGGGTGCGTAAGAAGTATTGACGCACCTACTTTTTGTTACAGCTCCAGCTTTCTCTTTCTACTTTTCAAAGTTTTTATGTTTATGTTTATGTTTATGTTTATTACGCTTGCATAAGGCGATCGTTGAAAAGCAGTCAAAGTACAGCGGCAACTGCACGTAAAACTATGCAAAGACAACTGCACGTAAAACGAAAAAAAAAATCCAGAACAAAGAACCAGTTAACAACAACGCCAACATGCATATACAGTTTATACATATACAGTTTAAGAAATTTCGTTCCTAAGCAAGGCAGCACCTACACGGCTTTTCATTTGTCCCGGAGTTAAGAGAGACTGAATGTGCTTAGCAATTTTTAAGTACAAACTACCAGCTCTGTATGTGAACGTCGTGGCTCGCAGTCGGGTTCTGGGACGAGAAAGAGATAACTTATCAGGTTCTCCTCGCGTTAGAGATTTTTTCGTTTTAAAGAATTTACAAGGCCCAGAAGCAGGTGTGAAATGTAGCGGTTCATGTACAAGACACACATCGAATACTTTGCGACGAGATTCCAGGGTCGATATACCGAGATATTTGTTTCTAATTGAAGCTTTTGGTACTCGCGAATATAAGAAGCTATTTGTTCGGAGGAGAAGTTTGTGGGTTATTTTCGTTGTCTATATTGTGTTCAAAAAATATTCTTGTAAAAACTGAAGAAACATGATACCGTCGTGGTTACGGTGACCCTTTCCTGGCTGTCACCAAAGGAAATGAATGCTTCATTAACAAGAGAATTAGGCGGTGTTCGAAACGGTCGGTGAGGAAAGAGGTCAAAAACCCAAGCGTCAGCTACGGCTCTGTCATAACAGATGATGATTACAAGAAGTTCAAACACTATAACGTTCAGATGCAAAATTATCAATCTCTGTCCAATAACGGCAAACAGATAACGTGCGCAGGTGTGAACAGCTTCTCAGACGAGCAAAGCTGAATCATGAATCCGCTGGGTTACTCTTTGTAGGCGATTTTGAAGAATGAAGTCTGCGCTACTTTAAACAGAAGTGACCGGTCGGAGAAGGCTACCCTATTCAAAGCACGGGACGAAATCCAAGCGAGCACTTGCGGCGTGCTCATGAATTTTTTCGTCGTTTTCGCTCCTGCATTCACAGTAAAGGAGCCAATATCGATTACGAGTTATTCTATCGTTTTTGTAAGATCATTTTCCATATTTCTCAAGTAAATATTTGAAAACTTACTGCGCACTACTATTTCTACAATCGCCATTTACTGCGTCAATACTTTTTACGCACCCTGTGTTACCCGTGTGCTTCAGGAGGAACTCCTGGGGCCGGATTCATCAACAACTAACTCGCGGGTATAGGAGGTAGAGATACCCACGGTGGAGCCTGCATCTCTGACTCTTGCCTTATCTCTATCTGATTCTTATCTTATCTCTATCCCTTATATCCCACATACCCACGGGTTTAATTGTTGATGAATCCGGCCCCTGAACAACAGTTCTGGGGCCGGATTTGGGGATTCAGCAACAATTAAACCCGTGGGTATGCGGTGTACAAGGGATATACATAAGATAAAAGGCAGGTTAAGATAAGGTAGAAGTCAGAGACCCAGGGTTCATCGTGGGTATCTCTATCCTTATAACCGCGGATTAGCCGTTGATGAATCTCACCCCTGAGCAGCAAAGTAGTAACCTGTCGGAAGACACTACGGCTTCTCAGGCTCTGCCAATAAATGAAACTGATGAAGGAAGTCGCTGCGAAACATTTAAAGAGGATAGCTCATGCCGATGAGCTTAACTCTACGGAGGACCAGGAAATTGGTGAACGACATGGAAAAGCGAAAGGATTATCCATTCTCACACTGTAGAGCGGCAAACCTAACTTTGATTGACCGGGCTACAACTCCCTTTAGTGCCGACAATGACTTCAAGCACAGAGTTCACCAAAATCCTTCGATAAATCTCATTTTAGTTGCTCCGCGATTTTTTAGGGGAGCACACATCTCACCTTTCAAAGCCGAACTATGCAATACGCGATCAGTACTCGGGGCAGGCAAGCGGACACCGCTAGGTGTGTAGAAGACCATGTATGTACCATGATCACCTAAACTTGGACATTTTTCGAATCAAAACGGACACCCTTCTAAACAAATTTGAGGCTTCTAAAATCAAGGTAAACCGCTTCCAATCTGAAACGAGCTTCCTGTAGGTTAAATTCAGACACTACAAGGTGGTTAGAGTCATATTTTGTTCAAGGAAAATTTGGGTGTAACCTTCCTACACTCACCAGCCCGGATGAGTGTTATAATGTCATAAACTTTCTTCAATCATCTATTGCAAGAGAGGTAGACATCACGCCGTGCACTCGGCTAGCTCGTTGCGACTTTTCATTGATTGGTAGTGTAAGTTCTGCTCACATGAAGCATCTAAGTGAAGATATGTGTGCTGTTTACAAATGTCTTTGTTGTATAGTTCGCAAGTGTACAACTCCATGCAAACAAATTCGCTGTCAATCGAATAAAAATCGCAACGCCTTGGACGAGGGCACGGCATAATTCCTTCTTTCAGAACTAAAAATGGCAACGACTTTCCTGCTCTTTAAAACAAGCCTTAAACAATTGTTCTTACTCAAAGAATGGGAAATACATTCATATGTCACAAAGTTTAAGCAATGTGCTCACTTATGGGATAGGTGAACCAAAGCTTCAATGAAAGTCACACTAAAATTTCCCTTGAGCAAAAAATTATTCTAATCTTTTTGGAGAGCCTCTAGTTTAGTGTGGATGGAGCTCGTATTGATTTGGAAGACGTTTAGTTTGATTTCAAAAGCGTTAGTCTTGTTTAGAAGAGTGTTCAATTTGACGTGAAAATTTTATATCTTCAGCAAGCCTGAATTAGCTTTTTGTAAAGGCCGATCGAGCCTCGTTTGAGATAGTGAAGTATTGAGTACAATGGAGAATTTATGCCTGGAGGTTGCGGGTCTGAACAATTCGGAGACGACCTTGTAGAGCACAAGAACGAGATGGTTGCGGGAACGTATCACTTTTCCGTCGACAATGCCCAGCGACTTGCTGAAAGAGGCGCTAAAGAATCCTAAAGGTTAAGCGATATTACAATATTGGCGATAAGCGACTCGGGGGGGGGAAGAGTGGGTCACCTTGATTCTCAAAAGGGCAAGTCTTTCAATTTTAAATAGTGATATTAAAAACATTATTGATAATAATGGTATCAAGAATAGTTATAATAGTTATAATAATTACACACCAGATAATTACTTATATATATATAATAAATTATTATTTAATATAATATGGATTGCAACTATGATAGTTACCATTATAGTTTTGTGTATTCATAATTATAACTATAATGCTGTGGTTGTTAGTGTATAATAAATTGTGGTTCTAACTATTATGGTTATAATTTATTATGATAATTATACAAAAAATTATAGACATAAATTATAATTATATATATTATAATAATTGTATAATTATAATTATAAAAATTATATTTGAAAAAATATTATCCCACTATATATAAAGTAGTTAGCGGTTGTTCGTCCGTCCGACCGTCTGCTCATGCGTCTGGCCTTTCCTAGAAGTCGAGTAACAGGCGTCCGTGTTCAGACGAGGTGCCACTCACGCAGTGTCGAGGCCGTCAGAAGAAGTGTCACCGATGTCGCGCAAAGGGCGTTCGAGCTCAAAAGACATGACAGCGACGTTGCTCAACAGGCGTTCGGATTTAGAAGAGGTGTCATCGACGTCGTGCAACCGGCGCTCGGATTCAGAAGGCATGTAACCGATATCGCGCATTGGGTGTTTGGGTTCAGAAGAGGTGTCAACGATGTCGCGTAATAGGTGTCTGGGGTCAGAAGACACGTCACCGACGCTATTCAACAAGCGTGCGGTTTCAGAAGACGTGTAACCGACGTCGCGCAATGTGTGTCTGAGTTCAGAAGCGGTGTCACCGATGTCGCGAATTCCGAACACGTGTAATGGAAGACCACTAAAGAGGAGACCAGTAATCGGAGGTCCAGTGAAGGGTGGGAGGGGTACCAAAAAGGGTAATACCTTTAATGGGAGCGAAGGGGGACCAATAAAGAATACCACTAAGGTGAGGATTGGGGGAGGGGATAGTAAGGGAGTGAACGGGAACCAGTGAAGTGGGAGAGTCCTGTGAAAGGGGAACCGGTAAAGGGGGGGGGAGGGACCATTAAAGGAGGACCAGTGAAGAGGGGACCAGTGAAGGTAGGACTAGTAATGGCGACCTTTGCATGGGAGGGGACCAGTGAAGGGGATCAATGAAGGTGAGACCAGTAGTGGGGGAGCTGTGAAGGGGGTGGGGCAGTAGAGGAGGGACCGGTAAAGGGGACCATTAATGGGGCTAGTGGAGGTGGAACAATAAAGGTACCACTTGGTAAGGGGGGGGGGGTGGGGATAAAGGGGGATAGGGGGGGGGGGGCGGTGAACGGGGACCAGTGAAAGGGGCTGCCGAAAGAGGGCGGACCAGTGAAAAGGGGACCAGTGAAGGTGAGACCAGTAATAAGAAGGAGGATCATTGGAAGGAACCTGTAAGGGGACCAGTCTCTTTCTCACTATCGTGCAACGTGTATGTGACAGGAGCGTCGTGCAACGTGCGGCTAGAACAAGCGATGTGCGACAGATCAAACATTGCGAAGCATGCGTTGGACTTTCAGATGATCTTTCAAAGGCAGCGAGTGTGTGCAGGTACATGCCTCTCACTCTCACTACTGACTGATGCTCATTGTATTGTGTATTGTCGGGGAGGGGAGGGGTAGGGAGAATAACTTTGGGAATCGAAGGATTATTATTGCCGTCGGATATTTAGCGGTATAGAGCTCTCACAAGATTATCACAATCTGTTCCTCGCCACGTAGAGAATGGTACTTCGGAGAATAAATCGGCGTAAGTGCGATAGAGGGTTGTAAAGCTTCATAGGAGCACTTTTGAAGATTGCGCCCTACTGTCCCGCTTTCCCGTAAAATCAGATTTTCACTGTAACCGAGTAAGAAGGCGTAGGCGGGGGTGTTCTATTCTCGGGGTTTGGGGGCGAAGTCCCCAACCAGACGTTTGGCGGCCACTAGGCCGCTTAACGTCTAGTTTATATATATATATATGTATATATATATGTATATATAAACAGTCCCCTCTCGTTATACGCCTCCGGATAACACGCAACTCTCGATACAACGTAGATTGCTTCCGGACCCGGCCAGCTTACCATTACGCCAATACAAACCAACTCCGCTTAGGACGAGTCGGATACAACGCTACTACCCGTTATAGCGCGGATTTGGGAAGAACTCTGCGTTCAGAATGACTCTGGTTATAACGCGACCCGGGCTCAGTTCCCGTCCCACACGGAAAATGAAGAGGAGCAAGACCGCGTCTGCGACCAGATCTACCCTCTTATGGCCTCGTTCGTAGTCGCGACCGGCATCTGTGCGACTATGAATTAGATGCATGTGGACGTTTTTCATGTGTGCGCGACTCACAAAGTGTTGATAGTCAGCGACATGTCGAGCACGGTTGGAAACTCCCGGTGGTCGTCAGAAGCTGCCGTATGTTGGGAGATTTCCTCCATCAGAAGCAAAAAAAGATGAGGGGTGACATTCAGATTATTGAAAACAATGTCCCACACTTGATCTTTTAAGCCGAGAGCAACTGGTGTAGGTGCTACTTATTGCTACATAATGTTCTGTTGCGATCTAAACTCTCGCGCCATGTGGGACTTGTGCCTGTACCATCTACCAGAATTACGGCAACATCGCTGTCTGATCACAATCAACGTCCCCAAATCATGGAAGAGTGCCATTTAAGCCACTCGCAATGAGGAGGCGCGTTTTACCAACGCTGGTAGTATAGTGGGCAAACATCCTGCCCGGAAGACAGGGAATTCGTGTACGAGTTCCGCTTGGAGCGATAGTTTTGATTGCAACAAAGATGTTACAACAATAGATTACATATTTTTGTTGGTAACCACGTGTAACCTACGCCTGATGGTCATTATTCCTCACATATGTTTGTTATAATTATGCATATACCAGAGAGTATGTCTAAGGACAGCGCTTCGTTAATAATATAAAGTTGTTTTATGCCTTCTCACCCTATTCAAGGCCATATATTTCTATGCTATACGTCATATTTAGTCAATTAATGCGATTTTAGAAAATTCTGCGCGCAAGAGAGTGTAAAAAGGTCAGCTCCGGTTAGGACGCGACTATATCCACGGATCTCTCTTGTAAAGAGGGATCTCGGGCCGCTTGTCGCAGGGCCACGTGGCGCGTCCCCCGGTGGTGGATAGGGGAATTAAACCCGAACCAAATGCGACCGTGTACTGCCCAGAGACACAGGTGTGATGCAGGGGATGGACTCCTTGCTCCTGCATGTCGGGTCGAAGCGTTCCTTATGCGTGGGAGCGGCATGTTAATGTATAGTGTGCGCGGATGTGTCCGTGACTGTGCGGATTGTAACTGTGTCGGGCCGGCCAAAAGCTTGCACTCGGTAGACTGGGAGTACATGTAAGGCGATTCGAGGCCGCCTTAAGACTCGTCCCGTCCCTTCGGGCAGTCTGGCTGGCTGCCCGGAGTTCTTCGCCCGCACGACAGAGCCTGACTAGCTACCCGTGTTGTATTCCAGTCAAACACAGCAGCACTAAAGGGCCTCATTCCCCTGACCCCGAAAGAGCCCCCATTTCTGCAGCGATGGGAGGGACGAGTACGGAGAGGCTGCCAAAATCTCAGGGCCTTAGCAGGCTGCGCAAATTGAGAATGACTAGGATGACGATTTGTACTTACAACGCCCGGACGCTCGCATCGGAAGCATCCGTTGAGGACCTGATGACGCAAGCCAGGAAGATCCAGTACGACGTCATCAGACTGACCGAGTCGAGAAGACACCACCCCTACACGCCGCATACGACTCCGGAGAAGAACTGTTCCTCGGAACATGCGACAGCAGGGGAGTAGGCGGCGTTGGTGTCCTCGTCAACACGCACTTGGCCATGAACATCGATTCGTACGAGTCTCTGACAAGCCGAATCGGACGTCTGCGACTGAAGCGATGTGGTTCTGTGCCAGCTTTGACTGTATTCGACGCGTATGCACCAACATCCAAACACGACGACGAATAGGTCAAAACCTTCTAAGTGGAGCTGGAGAGGTTCTATAAGGAAGATCACACCTTCTACAAGGTGATCGTCGGCGACTTCAACGCCAAGATCGGACCGCGAAGGTCGCCGGAAGAACTTCAGATCGGAACCCACGGTTTGGAGTGGAACGAGCAAGGTGAAGGCTGTCTGAGTTTATCATGTCGACCAAGACCATCCATGGAAACTCACAGTTCCAGAAGCCTCCCTCCCTACGATGGACCTGGGAATCCCCCGGTGGCCAGTTCCACAACGAGATCGACCACATCATCTTCAATCGTAAGTATTGCCTGACCGACGTCTCCGTTGTCCCCAAGTTCTACACGAGATCGGACCACCGCCTCCTTCGCGCAAGGTTCCGCTTTTCGCGTCAAGGAGAGAAGGCCCCGAAGTTCAAGAAGAGGAATCCCAGAACGACCATTAACTGGGACCTTTACACCTCTCTTGCCGGCCTTTGGGAAGATACCGTTATGGACAACATCGACAAGGAATACGACCACTTTGTGCACCATCTCCACGATAGTGCTAAGGGAGCCGAGAGCTTGAAGACCACCAAGAGACGCCTGTCTCTGGAAACTCTCGAGCTGATACGCCAGCGTGGAGCAGCGTCAGGCAATTATCAACTGACGTCCGAGCTTGCGAAGCTATGCAGAGCGGCGATAAAGGAAGATCTTAAGGACAGAAGGGCGGAAGTGTTGGCTGAAGCAGCAGAGGCAGGTTTGAGCATCCGCATTGCCCGCCGGAACTTCGCCAACTTCAGGACCAAGATGACCGCTCTCCGACGTCCTGACGGAACCGTCACCTCTTCCAGAAGGACCATGGAGAAGGTCATCCACGACTTCTACTCCGATCTCTTCGATAGCCACGTCCACCTGCCCCCACGCCATCTTCCGCACGATGGATACGTCGTCCCATCTGTTCTCCCTTCCGAGATCCGACACGCCATCTCGTCGGTGAAGAAACGTACAGCACCCGGTCCCGACAGGATCAGACCTGAACACCTGAAGAACCTCCGCCAGCGCCCATTAACACCCTGACGCGGCTCTTCTCGCGCTACCTGTCGGAGTGCAAGGTTCCATCTCAGTGGAAGACCAGCAGGACCGTCTTGCTGTACAAGAAGGGAGACGTGCACGACATTGGCAACTATCGCCCGATCTGCCTGCTGTCCGTAGTCTACAAGCTGTTCATTCGAGATATCCTGAATAGGATCAGCCGAACGCTGGAAGAAGGACAGCCATGGGAGCAAGCAGGATTTCGGAGAGGATTCAGCACGATCGACCACATACACACCATTACGAAGCTCATCGAAGTGTCGCGAGAGTACAAGCTGCCGCTGTGCTTACGTTCATCGACCTGAAGAAGGCATTCGACTCCTTCGAAACTGAAGCGGTCGTCGACGCCCTGCTCATTCAGGGTGTTCCTACTCAGTACATCAGAGTTATTGGAGAGCTGTACAGTGGATTCACGACCAAGATCTCTCCATTCTACAACGACGTCGTTATCGACGTGAAGAGAGGGGTTCGGCAGGGGGATACCATATCTCCGAAGCTCTTCAGCGCCACCCTCGAAAACGTCATGCGCGAACTAGAATGGGAAGACATGGGAGTGAAGGTCGACGGCCGGCAACTACATCATCTTCGCTTCGCTGACGACATCGTGCTCATAACACCGAGCATCAGCCAGGCGGAGCGAATGCTGGCCGACTTCGATCGTGGATGTGGGAACGTTGGACTGCAGCTGAATCCTAGGAAGACGATGTTCATGAGGAACGGACAAGTTTCTGATGCTCCATTCTCGCTCAACGGAACGAACATCTCCGAATGCTCCAGCTACGTGTATCTGGGTCGCGAAGTCAATATGGCCAACGACCTAGCGCCGGAGCTGAGCAGGACGAAACGAGCGGCTTGGGGAGCTTTCAGGAGCGTCGAAGAAGTCGCGAAGAAGACGAAGAACGCCCGACTTCGTGCCCACCTATTCGACTCCACCGTTCTTCCTGCCCTTACATACGCCTCAAAGACCTGGGCTAATCGAAAGCAGGATGAACACGCGATCAGCGTCGCGCAGCGTGGAATTGAGAGGACGATGCTCGGAGTGACACGACTCACGCAAGTGAGAGAAGGAGTTCCGAGCTTCGCCGACGTTCGAAGATCAGAGACGCTGTCGCGGGGGCCAATTTGTCGAAAATTGTGTGGGCCGGCCACGTAATGCGCTTCGCAGACACGCGCTGGACGAGAGCCATCACCGTCTGGATTCCGCGGGATGTCAAAAGAACACCAGGACGCCCACCAACGCGTTGGTCGGACTTCTTCGTTAAAGACCTGAACGACCGATACGACGCTCTTCGTGTCCCTCGAGCGAGGAGGATCCATTGGACCACTCTGGCACGCGACAGGGACGAATGAAGACGCTGCTGGCACCCGCTCGAGCAATTCGATGATCAACGGGACGATAGGTGATACAGGTGATTATGTTTTGTATTGTAGTGAGAGGTCATCCGCATGGGCAAGAAGGCAGACGAACGCCCAGTCACATCAGTAGCTGTATTCATGAACGTTCCCGGGATCTTCCCGGCTTCCCACAGGAAGCGACTGAGGCGAGAGAGCGAGGCAGGAGAGAGAGGCGAGAGATGATATCGCTATGATATCGCTTATCTCCCGGTCCCGCCGCTTCATGAATACTGCCTCAGAAGGGGCCTAGCTCAGTTTACCACGGGGGTAGCGCACCTAGTGCTGTGTAAAATTTTTTAATTTTGTAGCACATAAGGTCGTATAGGGCTGCCCTACATGGTGACTCCAACCCCCCCCCCCCCTCCCCTCCCCAGACAAATTGCGACAAAATATCTGCAGCATAGGTTGCTGCTCATCAGCCGCTATAGGATCTTGGAGAATATGTCCAAGTGCCCAGGAAAAGTGAATGCTCATCGTCTCGCTAAATGACCTAGAAGACATGGAATCTGCGAAGGATGATTAGTTCTAGACCACGAAACAGGAGAGTTCTGAACAAACGAAAGCGGCTGAGAGCGGTGAATTCACGATGAATCCGTCAATGATGTGCGGGTCAGGGATTGCGGAGACAAGAAGCGAGGAAAACCCCTACGGTGCAGGCGCTGAAAACGTTGGAGCTGACGGAGAAGTAAGCGCAGAACACTCCTTCAAGCAAAGTAAACAGAGCGGCCGGTATCTCAGACGGAGACCACACCGCCTTCATTGCAAACACATAGGCCAGGGCGGTAATGATGAATAGGGCTTATTCCGCAGTGGCAGGTGCGTTCACAGAGAGAGACCGACAAATGACCACTGAAGAGTGCAGAAAGCCCAGTCGGCATGACACCCACTTCCACCTAACAGATTAGCTCGAAGGCCGGTTTGAGTTGCCACAAGTTCATCTCCAGAAAACAATTCGCACCTCATATGAAAGTATAGCTCCGTGGACCTCAGAGTTTACATACAGAGGTGCCATAAAAGTCGGCTGCAGTCCACTTCGACAACAAGCCTCCGATCAAATACCAGAGTCGCAACATAATACGAAAACAGACTTCAGCTCTGAGATACTTGGCGTTTGGGGCGCAGACGGAATAGGTGGCGGGTGTCGCGTGCACCCAGTTCCAGGGTTCTAGGTTCGGACTCCGGTGAATTGATATCCTTTAGTCAGCATTTTACCCTTCCCAGACTTGTTCATCAGCTGGCCACCTCAAATCATTGTTTAGGTCAAATACACTTCCAAACTGCCTCCACGACATCCCAGACGTAGAATGCGTGGCGCATCCCAGAAGGGATTGATTAACGCCGTTATCCTTTATATTAAGATACCCGCCACAATGCTCCAAGAAAACTGCATTAAACAAACTAGGCAATATGGAAACAGAATACCACTATCCCGCAATTTACGAGCAGTGCTGGCCACGTTACTCATGACGGTGTTGTTTGACAAGGCCCTTTGAGTGCATAAGTACTAATAGACGGCAGGCATCACTGGGAACGGGTCCGGCTAAACAAACATGGGAATCTCTGCTCGCGCAAGGCATGGCGTGACCCTCTCGGTTCTCCAGATGGTGGATTTGTTGTCTAGAGGTAAAGTGCGTTGTTCGATTTAATCAGAATAACACGGCGTCAGCAGCTGTAGCGCAGCAAAGCAACGTCCAGGGGAGTGTACCTCTTCCGGAAGGTGTTTGCCGAGAGCTGCCAGCCAGTTCCCCGCCTCGCTCATCGGCTCCCCTTGCAGGCAGTCCGCCAACCCGGCCAGGAAAGCGTCCGCCAGCACGTATCGCTGCTCCGAGCATGGGAAACCTGAAATGAGTAGAACGGAATGGTAGCGTGGATCCGCATCGGGTCTGACCGCACAGAGAGCGGGAGCACTCACCGGCGTAGTCCAACCCGAGCGAGCCCGCCAGGTGCTGCGTGGCGGCCAGCATGTTGCGGTACTCCTGCTTCAGGCAGATCACCCAACGACGGCCGTCCTCGTCGGCTAGCAGATACGGGTCTGAAACGAACATCTGTTCGATGACAACTCCAGCGGCACCAAGCGGAAAAGAGTCTTACGTACTTTTGTCACCCACATAAAGCCGGTTGAACCTGTCGTCCACCTCTTCCTTCTGCAAAAAGATCCTCTTGGCGAAGCGATGTGAGACAAGGAAGAAAACAAGAATATCACGGCAGTTCTCCTTTTTTGCACTCAACAAATTCTTCACTCGCGCACACATGCTACTGACTCACTTGGCATGTTTGTGGTGGGGTTAGAGTGGCGAGCTGTCTACCTAATCGTAACTCCTGAATGTGCACGAACAAATAGCGGCTTGAGGAGAACCCAGATCCATTTATGAAATGCTGAAGAAGGCGGAGATTATCCATCACCGACTCCAACGTTCATGCTGCGTCGACGAACACAACGAACTGCTTGTCCATGCACGAAAGGACTAGACACGATCGATGAAGAGAAATAGAAAGGACAGGCTTGGAAGCAGCACGCCATTCGTGGTTTCGTTCTGACAAAGTCGCCGGATGACTTCGCTCGCTCCCTAACATACGAAGGGCCTTAGCTCTTCGTCTGTTAGGGAGCGAGGCCTCCACTGAGCTACATTTCTCCTGTTTCTGTGCTTCAGATTTAAGCCAGGATCATACACGTCGTCGTCCCGTCGTTTCAGCACATCAGATTCTGCGAGTAGGTCCACACCTTTTCTGCGTTGACCTTCAGGACGTCATTACCGTTCCTCCGTCCTGTGTACACTTCTCGAATCTCTTTGTCCGTGCCAAGTTCCTCCAGTGTTTTCTATGATGTAAATCTTTCTCATTATATCACTGTTGTCTTCGCATCCCCAAACCCCTCCTCTGCCCCTCTTTTTCGCTAATCGTCGTGAACCCACCTCTTCAGAATATAGTCCTACCCGTATCCCTTGACGACGAGCGATTTCTGGTTCGCACCGTCCCAAAATTTCCATGACGAGCTGAAAAAGCCTATAATTATGGATGGATTCGGTGTGCAAAAAGACTACTGCTCCACAGGCCTTTAACAATAATGTAGAATAAGCACGTGGTTCCAGTTAAAAGCCGACATATGTATCAGTCTAAAAGGGACCACTCATCCCTCATATGCTCTCGGATCGTCGGACTTAGCCCGTTTATAGCTTCATCGTTTCCTATTCCGTTCTGCAATAACTACTGGCAGAGGCTTAACCTCAGAGATCGGTAGCAAGTAGTCAATTTTCGAGACAAGGAGAGAAGGCCGCAAAGTTCAGGTCAATGAACGTAGCAATGTTAATTATATCTTAAAACTACATATTTTCGGATGTCTTACGCCGCCACTTTCCCAGAAAAATGTAAGGCGAAAAATCAGCCCTTCCGAATGAACAGAAAAGAAACTGCCTATATAGCTTGTCAAGTCGGCTAGTCGAAAAACCTCTTTCTTTGCAATTGTTCAGAGGCAATTATTGAACTCTGTCCTTCAAGAAATCGTGAGCATATTGTTGACGTTGCGATACATTTTGCGTTTTCATTCAGCAGTGCAGACTATGGTTTGAACCTTAAAATTGTACTATCCACAGTCAACACCCGAGCCTGAGGTGAGCCTAGGTATTGTGCAGCTACTATTTCTAAGGAGGCTTCCTAGGCTTCACTTTTTTGTGACAGATTGCAGGTGAGGGCATAGAGAGGGCAACCATCAGCCGCAGTGAAAGCAGTTAGTTAGCTAGAAATGTGTTGTTAGGAGTAAATTGCACTCACCCGCCGGTTTTTTCAGTATCTTTCACCAACCGGCTGTTGCCAAAGTTCTTTCTTTTTTTCTTTTCTCTTCTTGAGGACTATTATGTCCCAGTAAACTTTACCCCAAGTACGAGGTCTGACAAAAATGGTTGTGTCGATCTATCGATCGATATCGATTAACCAGGGGCGGCGAGTGCAGTTGGGTTAGGTGCCGGCTGTCGCGTGCACCCGATACTAGATTCCCGGTTCGAGTTTCCCCTCCACCAGGCTACCTAAGCGTTCCCGGATCGTTGAACTGGTATCGGGCTTTCTGGAACGCTTAAAGCGCCGACTTCTTCATTGGCGGGCTATCGCAATTTCTTGTACGGTGAGGCCAAACACGCAAATCATTGCATTCAAATCGCCTCCACAACATCCTGTAGAGGTGGAATGCGTGGCGCATCCCAAAAGAGATTGATCAACGCAGTCCTTTACCCTTATTATCCTTATCGATTGGTCATGAACTCGACCAGCCTTGTCCATCGTGAAGGTACTCCCCGATGCCGTTTACATGCTCGATGTGCTTGGTAGACTTTACAGGTGACGCTGTGGCCGTTGGAGCATACGGTCGGATTAGCCAAGTTCATATACCATTTCCACGTCAAATTCGACACTATTCCTACAAGCCTGAAGCTTTTGAAATCAAACTGAACTTCTTCCAAATCAAAACGAGCTCCTTCCACGTCAAACTAGAGACTGTCCAAAAAGGTTAGAATAATTTTTTGTTCAAGGAATATTTTATTGGGTTGTTCGATAATTAATGTTGTTCTTTCCCAGATATGGCGTGAACTGTATATTTTTATGTAGTAGTGATTGCGTGGCTTACATACTACTATTATGAAGGTTAGACTTTATACACTATCTTCAATCAAAAACTGAGCGTCACTAGTAAAGACAGTCGGCAAAATATTAAGCTGATAATAAACAACTAAGAGAGCATTATCGGCATATTTTCTTGCTTTACTTCCGGAAGGGCAAAAAATGCGGTGCAAGCTCGGGAGAAATTATGTGAAGCTTATGGTGAGGACTGCCGTACTGAACGGTTTGCTGGCTTTCGTTCTGGAAATGTTCTGTGCAAGACGTACCACACACTGGTCGTACAATCACCACTGATATAAAAAATAAAGGCATAAATCGAAACAAACCGGCGTAGGACATCTCGAAAGATGGCAGAGAAGCTTCTCATATCGAATTCAACCAGTTACTTGCACTTACAACAGCTTGGCAGCGTAAACAAATTGGGACCCGGATTCATCAACGACATAAGAGATTTGACAGAGAAATTACAGCGGAAAATTCTGATAACGCCAGCATTTCACCATATCGCTTATTGATAAGTCGCGTTTTCTCAGGAGTTTCCGCTGTAATTTCTCTGTTAAATCTCTGTAAGTCGTTGATGAATCCGACCCCAGGATGGGTAGGTTCCTCAGAAATTGAAGGAAAGCCATGTCACCAAACGCACTAGCATATGCCACTCTTTGTTGAATCGTAACCAAAACTACCCATTTCTAAGAAGAATCAGAACGAGTGATGAAAATGGATTGTTAACAATGACGTGGTTCAAAAACGATCATAGAGAGCCAACCTTCACCAAAAGAAAATTATGCCTTCTGTCTGGTGGGTCTACAAGGACATTTTATTTATTTATTTATTACAAGGCACGTATAACAATCACATGCGGTAAGACTCTAACAATAACATATAACAAACAAAAACAAGCCTAACGAAACCTTAGTGCGCTTAAACGTTTAAAAGAGGATAGAGACATATTAACAATGTTCTCGTTCTCAGAAAGCAAGATGTTGAGCTCTCTGATGCTCCTGCGAATGAGGAAACTTGACCTTACTTTTGACCTTGAAGGTGGCAGGTAGAGACGGGGATGCCCTCTTCTGTCAGTTGTCAAAGGGACGCCAAAAAACCCAATTGGGTCAATGGAAAGCCTTCCTGTCAGAATTTTGAACAACATAACTAAATCTGCTCGCTTTCGTCTAGGGTATAAGCTATCTCAGCTGCTTGCAAGAGACCAAACTATTAAATCGGATGCCAAACATTGAAACTGAACAGAGAAATAAAGAAAAAACGCCCTGAATTGGTCAACAGAAGATGCGTGATGTCCCTTCATCATAACGCCAGACTCCACCTCTTTGATAAGCCGTCAAAAATTAGTAGAACCCAACCGGGAGCTGATGCCCTGTCCACCCTGACCCCGACTTGGCACCATCAAATTACCATTTTCTTCTCTGTTCAAATCCATATGAATGGTAACACTTCTGCCTCCGGTCAAACTGTGAAAAGTGAATTACACGAGCTCTTCGCTTTCGAAAACCAAGGCTTTTCCAACGTACAATTTTTCAACTTACCGAAAGATAGAGGTCTTCGATCAAAATGGTCAATATATACCATTGATTACCGTTTGTTGTTAATATTACATAAATTCGCTTCGATAAAATTATGAAAAAACGACATTAATTATCGAACAAGCCAATAGTATCGCTCTCTTTAAAAATTTGATTCACCTACGCAATAGGTGGACACACAGTTTAAAAATTTTTAGAACTCTGATTTTTTAAGAAGAATAATGATATAAAGCTTGTTTCAAAGAGAAGGAGGGCGAGCATTTTTAGTACCAAAACAAGAGATTGCGCTATGCCCTTGTCCATGACATCACGACGTTTTTCGATTGATAGCGAAATTTCCGTTTGCATTGAGTTTCATACCTGCAAACGCTATTAAAAAAAAAACAGTTTTAAAGAGCACACATCTCTTCCCTTCAGTGACTCGTGTAAGCAGCGCGTACACTGTTTATCAAATTAAAATTGTGACGAGCTTTTCGAGTGCATGACGCGATCCCGTTTTTTAATGCACTGAATGATTGCTGAATTGTTGTGAAAACTAAAAAAATCCAAGAAGGATGTACCACATTTTCCTTAGATAAAAAATTTTCTGACTGTTTTGGAGAGCCTGTAGTTCAACCAGTAAGAAGCTCGTTTCGATTTGGAAGACGTTCACTCTGACTTCAAAGGCATCAAATCTGTTTAGAGTGTCCAATTTGACGTGAAAATGGCATATTTCACTGAGAATAACCCTATTAAGTAGAAAATCCAGAACTGGTTCAATAAACAGGATTCTAAAAATTTGATAGGCATAACATTGGAACGCATCTGTCTTGAGGACCAGTTGCATTGGAAATTAGAGGCAGGAGGTCACAGAATGCTCTCAGTCTCTGCCACGCGGCTGACGTTGGATGCTGTGGGAAATCAGCTGATCGAGCACAGAAACCGCCCGGAAGTTCGAAAATCGCATGCCTCGCTACAGCGGAATGTAAGGTCTCTTACAATGTGCAGCACTGAGGAATAGCAGCAGAACGGGAACAGAAACACGTGCAACACTGCGTACTTCCTTCGAACTGTCGTCACGGAAGATAAGTTCGCAGACACAGCTTGCACTCACAAGCTTGTCAGACTGCGTGCAAGCAGCGGGACACTCACTATTCTCGTGCTGCACGTTAAGAAGCTTCGTTCACACCGGGGTGCAAAGGTGGCTGCCTAGCGGTATAACGTTGAAGAATCTTGACGCATATCCGAATATGGACACGGATCTTCCTAAAAGTACCAAGTCTTCTAGGTGTGAAACCTTGTCTTCGGATCCTTAGAAGCCTACCTTCTGTAGTTTGCAGTCATCGGGAGCCCTATCACATAACAAGTGACTGAAGCTTGAACTCAACATTACTAGGCAGCACTTACAACTGCACTTGTTACTGCACTTGTTAGTATTGCTGTACTCATCATTGGTTGTAGACGGAGATGTGGGAGAAGGTTCATTTGGTCTCAACCGCTGCTCACCCACGTCAGTTGCTGATGAAGCCGATGCTCTCTACCTGGAGTTGAAAGAAATTGTCTGTAACGAAAAGCAGTTCTACAAGTTCGACGTCCCGAAATCGGGATGGATCTTGAGGAGGGCATGGAATCGGAAGTTTAGGATCTCGGAAACGGCAGTCGTCTCGAAGCTTTCGCTCGCTGCACGACTTTTCCGCTTTCCGAACAACCTAATCGTACAGCATTTCGAACACTACCAAGGAGCTGGTTCAACTAAAAGGCAATTTAAGGCTAGATCCGAACAATATGCACGGAGCGGTTATGAGCCAGTGCTAGCTGCAGAAGAGCATTGTAAAATGATCTGTGGCGCTAGCAGCGCAGGAAGCTGCTGGACGCAACACAGAGAAATTCTAGTCTGAAAAAACAGCATCTCCGCTAGTAAGAGACTTCGCTTCTTCCTTCATAAGCCGCTATCGAGGGTGGGCACAGTGCTTGGGCCGGACAACATCCTGGAACAAACTTCTTCGGACTGGACGACATCCACTACACGTCATTCTGATGTCCTACGTGGTACTCAACCTTCAAAATGAGCCCAAATCACCGACCCCAAAGGGATGGAAGGCTTGGTTGGCCTGGGCGGGAAATCCGTACAAGGAACCTGTAATCGGGTGCTCGCGACAGCCGGCTCCTCCTCCGACTGGGCTACACGCGCCCAGGGAGAAGGATAGGACTACGAAGCAATCGGAGGAAGACGCCGTTCATGAAAGACGTCTACTACGAGGAGAAAGAATTCACCTGAGGGGCTCTCAACCCACTGATGTCTACTACCTACGTGTCCCTCGAACTTTCGGACATTCAATGGACATGGAGAACGATGTGAAGGAGCTAGATAGGAGACGAAGAGCTGCATGGGCAGCTTTTGCACCTTTCAAAGGGACCATCTGGCGGAGTCCTACTTCAGAACAAACTTATTCGACTCGACGATTCTCCCTGTGCTCTGCTGCGTGACAGAGACGTGGGCCAGTACTGCTGCTACGTCAAAGCCGCTAGCGGCTGCGCATAGAGCGCTGTCTTCTGAGGTACAACAGCCGAGCTTAGCGCAAACCTACGCAGCTGCTCCCTCATGAATGCCTCATCTTCGTCGCCCAGCGGATTCCGTGAGGAGCGTTAAATGTCGAAGATCCGAAATAGACAAAACGACCGATTGACAAAAGGAGCCCTGGAGTGGCTCCCAACGGACGCTAAGCGTTACCGTAGGTGCACCGACGCGGCGCACGTCTGACCCAACTGGCTTTCTGTCGGTAACGAATCATCCTCAACGTCTTCAAGCTCGAATAACAACGTCCTTGACGGCGATGGCTAGACAACGAAACGAATGGAAACTATGCTGTGATCTAAGCATCAGTAAGCATTGCTTGTTGTAAGGTGGCGTGTTGTGGTCAAGATTCGCCGGCGCTCCTCGTGCAACCGGAGCTGCACTCACCTTTTAGTGACAGGTCCGAACCGGTACGCAGGTTTGCCAGCAATCACTTGCCTGTCTCTTATCGTACTGCGTCGAGCCAATGGAGAGCGGGATACGGTGCGTCTCATTTGAGTGGAACTCTGCTCTGTTCCGCTGGATGTCGTTGGGAATCTGCCACGGCCCCACCAGGGTGGAAAACTATAAGAGGGGCCCATTAGCGATCTGCAGCTCAATCAGAGGGTGTGTTTTCCCTACTCTGTCTACGACGCCGTCTCTCAGATTGAACTCGTTCATTGCATATTCTGCCATTAAGCACATTCCGTCTACATTTCCAAATGTTTGCACCGCAGCGATCAGAAACCGCAGCTCCTGAAAATGAAATCACCTGTTTTATCCGAAGGGCTGATGGCTTTGACGTTAACGACACGCGCTACCTTTATCTTCTCTGTACATCCATTTGTTTGATTGAGTATTGCTTCCCGGACCATCGCTCGGTCCGCCTCATACTTATCCGCAAACGTGTGGTCAAGGCAGTCCCCGCCTAAATGAGAAGTAATTGCTTGAATTTTTTTATTCCTAGATGAAAATGAAGGTGTAGAGCGGCGGCCCCACTCCCCTCCTTCATAACATCCATAGAGTTTACCCAAAGAGTTTCAGAATGAACGCGTCAAACACGCTTCCATATGCATCAAAGGTAGAGAAGATCACCTAGATTGCGCATAGGGTAGCTGCCAATTACGAAGGGGGATCCTTGTTCTAGACTCGCGTCGGACATTTTGTATTCTAGAAGAAAGTAAAAGGCTGGTCTTACCCTCGTCTGCTGTGTTAATTGGCTGTCCGGCTGTGAAAAATTCGTCCTCCTCGACATCGTCGTCTGCTACGTAGGGCAAACGCCGGAAGTCTTCGGACCGCTGCTCAGCCCTGCGACGCCGACGCGAACTGAACACGACGGCTTGGATCTAAGAGCTTGGAGAGGTAAATGCAGAGAGATCAAGTCCCGCTACATTTACCTCGCATGTTACCTAAGCCTCACTAGACCTCTGCCCGCCGACAATGGAACTAAAGCGAGTTCTCGTCGCTATGAAACGCCGCAGAGCTATCACGACGCATTCTACAACTCGGCCAGGCATTAGTTGTGGGCCTGAGATGACCGAGCGCAGCGCTCTCCGACCCACTCACACGTATTCACCAGTTCTGGGCATATTGGAAGACACCTCGAAGCATCTTCGCCTCGGATCCAAGCGGGCCAATTCCATTGCTCGATTCGTCCAAATCTTAAATAGCAGAAGATCAACGAGAGAAAAAGCTCCATTGCTAGCAGCATACAGGCAGAGCAGGCTCATCCTGAAACTAGTACCTCAGCTCTATCTATCCTGGTTGGGTGGATCAACCCTAAACTGGCACTGCTGACCCTATGCCACGCTGCCAGCGAGCCAATCGAGTCTCGAACAAATTCAGGGAAGTGTGCAAACCGCAGCTATCCTAGTCGAGGAGGAGCACGCAGATCCCAGAGCTTCACCTGCGCCGAATCTTTAACTCACGACCATGCAAACTCAGGGAATGTCGTGTCGTGTCGTGTCGTGGGATGCCGGACGCAAATGAGATCGGGCGTTGCCCTCCCCCGACTAGGATAGATCCTGCAATCCTAGTTTTGAGGAATCAAAATGGGGCGCGATGCGAGTTGGGGAGGGGGCAATTTACCATGGTGAAATTTAACTTTTTCAATGTTGAAGTTCCCTAGTCTAGCACAATCCTAGTGCAGGAGAGGGCTTTCGTTAGGAAAGCGAAGTAGGTGCGATCCGAATAAGGGGGGAGGTCCACCTTATGCCCACATTTAAATAGTAGTTGAAATGAGAACAAAGGCAACATAATGTACAGGGTGCGTAAAAAGTATTGACGCACCTACTTTTTGTTTCAGCTCCAGCTTTCTCTTCCTACCCCTCTAGGTTTTCGTGTGTTATTTTTGTTGTCTGTATTGTTCTCAAAAAAACACTCACGAAAAAACTGAAGAAATATGATCGTCGTCGTTACGGTGGCCCTTTTTTTTTGTCTGTTACCCAAAGAGCAGAATACTTCCTTAACAAGAGAATTAGGCGCTGTTTGAAACGGTTGGTGAGGAAAGAGGTCAGCAACCCAAACGTCAGCCACGGCTCTGTCATAACAGGTGATGATTACGATATGTTCAAGCACGCAAACGTTCAAATCCGAAATTATCAATCTCTGTCCGATAACGGCAAACAGATAACGCGCGCAGGAGTGGACAGCTTCTCAGACGAGCACAGCTTAATCATGAATCCGCTGGATTGCTCTTTTTAGGCGATTTTGGAGAATGAGGTCTGGGCTACTTTCGACAGAAGTGACCACCTGCAGAAGGCTACCCTGTTCAAAGCACGGGACGAAATCCAAGCGAGTACTTGCGGCGCGTGCTCATGAATTTTTCCGCCGTTTTCGCTCCTGTATTCTCAGTAAAGGAGCCAATGTCGATTACGAGTTACTCTATCGTTTTTGTAAGATCATTTTCCACATTTCTCAAGTAAATATTTGAAAACTTACTGCGCAGTACTATTTCCACAGCCGTCATTTACTGCGTCAATACTTTTTACGCACCCTGTACAACGTAAGGCAGCCACTAGGCTCTCGAGAAAGCCCAGGAGGTTGGGTGGACGGACAATCAATTTATTTGCTCGCAACAGCAGAACAAGGTCTGATCCCAATGGAGGAGTTCATATAGGAAAAGAAAAACGCCCCTTTTTCAAAAGTTAGCTCCACCAGAAGACAGTTGAGTGATTGGAGCTTTGGTAGCCTGCCTGCAGCTCGTCAGTAGACTTGCAGTCAATCGATCCGTATTCTCGCAGGTGCAATCCCAATGGGGTCGAGCGTATAACGGGACGTTCATCCTACCCCTTGTCCTTGGCGGGTCCACACCCAAACTCCCAGATCTTTCTCGAGGGTCTAGGGGCTGCTTTAAGTTGTACATTTTGTTGCGTGTGTTTCCTCTTCAACTATTATTTGAAGGTGTGTGGGTGCAGTCCTAGTCGGTGGTGGCCGCTCTTGAACGTTTTCCCGACCCAACGAATCATAATAAATGGGCGACAACATGTAGAAATAAGTGAACTACGCCAACCGGTTCGCCCAGAGACTCAGTTTCCGAGTTACTAACCACTTCACATCCTAATCATTTGGCTGTATTTTGATTTCGTTAATGTAGTTGTTTTGTTAGAAATGAGTAAGTTCAACGTGTTCTAATACTGAACGCATTCAGTTCTTGTGAAATCGTTTAACAGTGGCTACCAGCAACTAGGATTACACCCGTGTGTGTGTAAGGTGGACGCTTTATTGGGATTGCAGCTTCTCGCAATTTCGCTTGAAGCTCAACCATCCTGCAGAAGTGTCAAGAGCCCACCTGCTTTTCGTGCGCAGTGAGCTTCTGCCAAGCCGGTCTTGCTCTCTCGTACAGCAGATCGCACACCGGAGATCGTGCTCCTCCTAGTTTCCCTCCAAGGTGCTCAGCGTACAGGGAGAAGCCGCACTCCGTCTGAAGAACAGCCTATGTCGCTTCGGAGGCCGAAGGGCGCAACATCGAAGACGCTCACGCTCATCAAGCACAGCCACAACCAGGAACGCCAGCCCCAACAGTTCGAAGTGAACCGCACTGGGTTTGCCGATTCTTATCCGAGCGCGAATGACGACTTTCGAGCCGTGTTCTCTCTCGTTGCAAGCTACCTCACCGGTTGCTATCGTACAGGGAGAGACCCGCAACTTTCAGTCCGAGCGCATTTGAAGCGGTCTGCACGCAGTGCGGAGGGAAACTGTTTGACGGGATCTTTTTCGTTGCTAATCAGAATATACCCCTCCCCTAATCAAATCGAAGATCATCGATCAGATCTGATTTTTTACTGAATGATAATCATAACCGGAACTTTTACGCAATACATTTTCATCTTTAGACGTTTTCTCCATCAGGTGGAAAAACCAGTTCCCTGACAAGTCAAGCCCGTGTATTATATAAAACGTCGAAGGCAGAGAACGCGGTTGAACGACCATAATTCGTAGTTTTCAGACCCTGAAAAACTAATGGCGCGTTAACAAATAGAAGAAGGAATAATTTTCCTCTAAAAAACAGCTAAAAGTAGCACCTTATATGTGGGCCTCA
This sequence comes from Heligmosomoides polygyrus bakeri, assembly GCA_947359475.1. Taxonomy (NCBI): domain Eukaryota; kingdom Metazoa; phylum Nematoda; class Chromadorea; order Rhabditida; family Heligmosomidae; genus Heligmosomoides; species Heligmosomoides polygyrus. The sequence continues at coordinate 68,626,003 of OX375865.1, read as the reverse complement.
GGGTTTGATTTTGGTTTTGGCAACTGCGTGCTCTGATTTCGACCGACGAAACATGCCGACACAAAAACTGCCATAACTCGGGGAGCTTTGAAGTGTGAAGAAAAAAATATCGCAATCGAACCTGGAAGAAAAGTAGGTTTTAAGCCCCAAGAAGTATTCTCTAAAAGCAGCATATTTTGTAAGAGACGTTCAACGGCCTGGCGGCCGCCAAACGTCTCGTTGGGGCTTCGCCCCAAACCCGGAGAACAGAATACCCCGAACGTCTTCTCATCTTTAGGACTCCCATTCATTAAAAAACTGGTTTTGCTATATATTAGGTTGTCCCATAAGTCTTCGCCGTTTTTTTCAACGACTCAGTGCAGATTTCGCCGGCGGTCTCTTGCATAGCTCTGCATAGCTTTCAAAAGAGAATGATTTGCTCTATCGGAACATGTATTGCGTTTCTTTTTTCATCATGAACTTTGTCAATTTATAGGTCGTTAAAGTGAAAAGTGAAAAAGTGAAAAAGTAGCCATTTGCGCACTTGTTCTCTCCGCTTAGGTTTGTAATTTTTTGCGCAGTTTTTTATAGCACTTGGAAGACAATGTTCTGTACTACAAGAATATGTGTTAGTGTTATTTGCTCATTTGTGTTTTATTGATTTTTAGGCCATCAAATTGGGACGTCCTAAGGAGGATGGTTATTTTTGCCGACAGCTCCTGCTCTGTGGTTGGACTTTTTGGGTTGGTGTTATATGTCATTCGAAAGAAAATTCTTGCTCTATGCGAATATCTGTCGCGTTTATTGATTTCTGTCGAATATCAACAAAATCTTCCTTCTCCTTCTTCAGTTGTTGATATTCGACAGAAATCAGCGTGAGCCAATAAACGTGACACAAATTCTTACTGAGCAAGACATCTTCTTCCAAACGACATATGACACCAAGCAAAAAAGTCCAACCACAGAACCGAAGTTTTTGTAAAAATTCGGACCGAAAAGTCGGAATTCCCAATTTGATGGCCTAAAAATCAATAAAGGGCAAGTGAGAAAATAGGTCCAACACATATTCTTGTAGAACAGAACATTGTCTTCCAAGTGCTATAAAAACTGCGCAAAAAATTACAAACCTAAACGGAGAGAACAAGTGCGCAAATGGTTACTTTCTCACTTTTTCACTTTTCACTTCAACGACCTAAAAATTGACAAAATTCATGATGAAGAAAGAAACGCAATACATGCTCTGATAGAGCAAATCATTCTCTTTCGAACGCTATGCAGCACTATGCAAGAGACCGCCGGCGAAATCTGCAGTGAGTCGTTGAAAAAACGGCGAAGACTTATGGGACAACCTAATAGAATGGTATAGCGGGATAGGGCAAAACAGGTCCACCACCTTCACTGGACCCCCTTAACTGGTCCTTTATCACTGGTTCCCCTTTATTATCAGCCCTTTTCCGGTTCACCCTTCACTGTTCCCCTCCCCCTTCGTCGGTCCCCACTACTGCTCCCACCTTCACTGGACCTCCCTTTACTGGTCTCCTCTTCGCTGGTCATTCTGTCCTTCACCGATCCCTATTACTGGTCCCATCCTCACTGGTCCCCCTTTTAATCATCAACCCTTTTCCGGTCCCCCTTCACTGGACCCCTCCCCCACCTCACCGGTCCCCATTACTGGTTCCCCTCCCCCCCCCTCAACGACCCCATTGCTGGTCCCACCTTCACTGGTCCCCCTTTTAATCATCAACCCTTTTCCGGTCCCCCTTCACTGGACCCCTACCCCATTCACTGGTCCCATTATTGATACCTTCCTCGCCGGTCACCCCTTCACCTGGTTCCCCCTCTTTCACTGGTCATCCTTCACTGGTCCCACCTCCACTGGTGGGACCAGCGATGGGCACCGGTGAGGGGGGGGGGGGTCCAGTGAAGGGGACCGATAGAGCTGGTCCCTCCTTTATTGGTCTACCCTTTACCGGTCCCCCTTACTGGAACTCCATCCTTCACCGGTCCCCCATTACTAGTCCCACCTTCACTGGTAACACGTCGTCTGAATCCGGAATCCTCGCGCGACATCGGTGACACCTCTTCTGAACCCAGGCACCTGACGAACGACTTCGGTGACATCATCTCAAGCGACCTGCTTTGCGCGACATCAGTGGCACGTCGTCTGAATCCGAAAACCCCTTGCGCGACATTGGTGACATGTCGTCTGAACATGGACGCCTGTCGACAACTACAACAGTTGACAACTGGTGACAACTACAACCCTCGCCCCTTCCCCTAGATTTCCTCCCAACACACTCCTTCAGCACTTCCGTGCAAACACACACACTCACTCACCCACAGACAAACGACCGTTCTCGCTAATATACAGCCCCAACCTGCCAGCCGGCCGCCAAACGTCTGGTTGGGGGCTTCGCCCCAAATCCGGAGAATAGAACACCCCGACCGTCTTCTTGTCCTCTTTAGGACTTCTCTCATTCATTACAATAAAAAAACTGGTTTGGCTAAACAGAATGGTATAGCGGATTAGGGCAAAACAGGTCCTCCACCTTCACTGGACCTCCCTTAACTGGTCCCTTATCACTGGTTCCCCTTTATTGTCAGCTCTTTTCCGGTTCACCCTTCACTGGTCCCCTCCCACTTCGTTGGTCCCTACTACTGCTCCACCTTCACCGACCCCATTACTGGTCCCACCCTCACTGGTCCCCTTTTATTCATCAACCCTTTTCCGGTCCCCCCTTCACTGGACCCCTTCCCCCCTCCATTCACCGGTCCCCATTACTGGCACCTTCGTACCCGGTCTCCCCCTTCACCTGGTTCCCTCTTTGGCCTATGTCGTAGCATCGCTCACCCTGAGCGAAGCCTAATGATGGGCTACCATATCGACTCATCGCTTCGCGCGATCGATATGGGAGCTCATCATTAGGGGCCTTATGCTGTTCTCGCCCGACTCGAGGATGGTACCCGGCGCGAAAAAGCCGGGTACCATCCCCGAGTTTCGACTCTCCCCACACCACCTTATGACATCTCCGGGACGTCCCCCGGGGATGGCAGAGATGGCAGAGTAGGGTAGAGAAGCAGAGGATTCCGACTGGAGTACCACTATCATGGCTCTGAGCTCCTCATAGCTAGTAGATGAATTGAGTATTCTGCACCACAGCATTTACCATGCATTTACCATGTTTAGAGAGAAGTATTTTCACAGAGGGGGTCCACACTGTGTAGAACACATATAATTTATTGAACCCAAAGTGGTACAAAATCAGTTGAGCACAGAAGATTACAGCAAAAGTGTGCTCTTCGAAGATTTGCTAAATCAAGTTTTTCCTTGAATTGCGTTAAGTGGAAAGTGCTCTTTTTTCAAGGCGAGCTAGTATTTCATCCACTGAGAAGGCATATATTTCATCCATACCCTTTCTTATCAAATTTGTAGTTAATTTCTCAGATGTCCTGTCTGTTTAGGAAAGCATTCTGATTCGTAGTTGAATGCCTTTCCCAAAGAATTGAGAAATGGTACAAAAAAGTTCATTCCAAGCTTTAAGAGCACGAGCTGAAAAGCATGCTTGAACATTTTTGAGTGCGAATTTGGCATTTGACAGAGGCCACAATTTTTCTTACAAACGCAAATAATCATTCAGGTGAAACAAACACAATATCAATTTGTTTAAAATTTCAGCACAGTTTTGCATGAAGAAAAAGGCTATTTGTTGGAAAAATTTCCATTTTAGTACCAACTTATCTTTTTCTAATTTCTAAGAGATTGAACCTGTTCGCGTGAAATGGGAGTTTTACTTATATTTATTTCAGTGGCTCTCTTCCTCTTCACTGAAAAAACAATAGTTAACCCGATGCAGTGCCCTAAAAAGTTCAGCCTCCTATCACGTTTCCGTTGATTTCCGAAAGTTGTATACCAATCGCGAATTAACTACGAAAACCTGCATTGTGTCCAACTAGATATTCCACACTGTTACGGGTGCATTGAAGTGCTCTCTTCATCGAGTAGTGTTCAACTCAATGTGGGAAAGCGATCGTTGTAGTAAATATCCGCAACCCATGAGACGCGCCGCAGCAGCTGATCGAAAATATCACGCCCCGATGCTAGTCTCCCGCTCCAGCGTCGCATTTCCACGGCATCTCTGTCTCTCCCCGAGCAATTCTCTAGGGGGATGCCACTCCCGGGTTTTGATGACCTCACCCGTCCCCGAGAGTGCTCGGGGAGAGATGTGCATACCGGGGATGTGTGCGGAGACCGCCTCATACCAGTCCGGGGACGGTTGGGGCGAGAATAGCATACGGCCCTAGGCTTCGCTCGGAGTGAGCAGTGGTATGACATAGGTCTTTCACTGGTCAACCTTTTATCGGTCCCCCTTCACTGGACTCCTCCCCACCTCACCGGTCCCCATTACTGGTCAACCTTCTATCGGTCCCCCTTCACTGGACCCCTCCTCTCCCTCACCGGTCCCCATTACTGGCCCCTTCTTCACCGGTCCCCTCTTCACTGGAACCCTCTCCCCTCCTTCACCGGTCCCCCTTCACTGGACGCCCTTAACTGGTCCCTCATCACTGGTTTCCCTTTATTGTCAGCCCCTTTCCGGTTCACCCTTCACTTGTCCCCCTCGTCATTCGTCGGTCCCTACTACTGTTCCCATCTTCACTGGACCTCCCTTTACTGGTCCCCGCTTCGCTGGTCCCCCTATCCTTCACCGATCCCTATTACTGGTCCCATCCTCACTGGTCCCCCTTTTAATCATCAACCCTTTTTCGGTCCCCCCCCTTCACTGGACCCTTCCCCCATTCAACGGTCCCCATTACTGTTACCTTCCTCGCCGGCCACCCCTTCACCTGGTTCCCTCTTTGGCCTATGTCATATTATCGCTCACTCTGAGCAAAGCCTAATGATGGGCTCCCATATCGACCCATCGCTTCGCGCGATCGATATGGGAGCTTATCATTAGGCTTCGCTCTGGGTGAGCAGTGGTACGGCATAGGTCTTTCACTAGTCAACCTTCTATCGGTCCCTCTTCACTGAACCCCTCCCCCACCTCACCGGTCCCATTACTGGTCAACCTTCTATCGGTCTCCCTTCACTGGACCCCTCCCCCTCCTTCACCGGTCCCCCTTTACTGGACCCTCCCCTCCTTCACCGGTCCCCCGTTCACTGGACCACTCCCTCTCCCCCTTTACCGGTCCCAATTACTGGTCCCTTCTTCAACGGTCCCCTCTTCACTGGACCCTCTCCTCATCGGTCTCCCTTCACTGGACACCTCCCTATCCTTCACAGGTCCCCTTCACTGGACCTCCCTCACCGATCCCCATCGCTGGTCCCACCTTCACTTGTCCCTAATTTATTTGTCAACCCTTTACCGGTTTCCCTTCCTGGAACCCCATCCTTCACCGGTCCCCCTTAACGGAACCACTTTCACTGGCAACACGTCGTGTGAATCCGGAACCCTCGCGCGACATCGGTGACACTTCTTCTGAACCCGCACGCCTGTTGAAGAACGTCGGTGACATGTGTTCTCAACCCGAACGTGCTTTGTGCGACATCGTCACCTGAATCCGGACAGGTCTTTCGCGACATCAGTGACACATCTTCTCAACCTGGACGTCCGTTGCGCGACATTGGTGACATGTCTTCTAAACCCAGACGCCTGCTGAACGTCGTCCATACCACCTCTTCTAAACTCGCACGCTCGCTTTCACGACGTCGATGACACATGTTCGGAACTCGGATGCCCCTTGCGTGACACTGACCCCTCTCAACACGACGTAGGTGACACCACACAACTACAATCCCTCCCCCCATCTCCACACTTCCTCCCAACACACTCCCCCGCACTTCTGCGCAAACAAACACACACTCACTCAGACAAACGGCAATTCTCGCTTATATATAGTAGGATACCAGGATAGTAGGATGATTGGAAGGTAATTCGATTTCCGGCAAAGGATGCAAAATCCAGGCTCCTGGTCATATAGAAGATCGTTTCAGAAAAGCATGAGCTTTTCTATTATGTATCAAACAAGGTTTGAAATATTATGCAAAAGTTTCACCTATATGTCTAGCTCACCTTACAGCGATGTAGCCTAAGAACGGACAAGATTAAGGTGCTGCGAAAATGCAGTTCAGGCTTGTACAACCTTTTTTTTCGATTTCAGTCGATCACTGCGGGAACACGCGATGAGCTGACGACCTACAAATGCATAGGCTAACAGACCACTTGAGGTACTTTACGAAGAAGTGCTCACAGCTCTTCTGATGCCTAGCCTGCATCAGTTACAGCTGCCGTTTTAGAGCGGCGGATGGCAACAGTGAACCTTCTTCCGCCTTTACTCCTTCCGTCCTTGAGCTTTCGGCCCTAGCAATGACATCGTTCTGTTCACCTCTATGAGCTCTATCGAACCGTGTCAATCTCGACGAAGTTTTAGATATCGATTTTTTGACAATTTCGCATCGAGGGTGAGGCCGGTGGGCCGATGACGTTACCGAAAATCAATATTTTCGAATCAGGCCAAGTTGTTGGGCACCATTCGATAGCGCTTTTGATGTTGAATGGAACGGTGTTACATAGAGTGGCGAGAACTGTGATGTGAGCGAGTAAGAGCGAGGAGAACATCGACCATTGTTGTGCTAAATTGCGCGCGCTGCGTGTTCTGAGCGCAATAGCTCTGTAATGTGTGAACCTTCTCGGTTGCAGCTTGTGGGTTTCGTAGGCAGCACAATGTTCTAGTAGTACGCCAAAACACAGTAATGTAGCTTGTGATTGCACAAAGTTACAGCGGTTCGAAAGTGCAGCTTAGCCTTGTGTGACATGATTTTTTCCAATTTCAGCCGACCCCTGCGGGAAGACGCGGAGAGCTAACGACATGCAAATCCGAATACTGGCAGAGCACTGAAAGCACTTTATACTGACATGCTCACCTGGCTTATCAAATTGCCTTATTCCCAGCTGCCTTTTTAAGGTGGCGGGCTTAGCGGTTGAAGTTTCCCGCGCTCCTACTCGTCCAGATTACAGTTTTTCCGAAACTCAATAATACCGTTCAATCCAGCACGAAAAGCTCTATCGAGTGGTAACCAATTTGACCCGGTTCGGAAATATTGATTTTCGATGACGTCATCGTCCCTCCGCCGCGGCCTCGTCCTCGATGCGAAACCTGTTGTGATACCCAACTAGGGTTACATCTGATTATATAAATTTTATTTATTTATTTATTTATTTATTTGAATACGTGTGTTTAAGACGCACGTTAGAGAGAAACCACAAAAAAGAACACATCAGAAATGAAACCATAACACGGCAACAAAAATAAAACACATGCACCATTCAATAGACAAGCAATTTACGTTTGGCCATACGCTTGAACGTTTGAAGCGAGCATGAGGAGGCTGGAACACCAATCCCTAACGCGCAATAGGCAGAAGCTGCTCTTACCGTGAAGGATGTAGCCCTCAAATTAGATCAGGCTTGACATAAGACAGCTTACATAGACCACCGCGGGTTCTTGACGGCAATACTGAATAGGATTCCGAAACACTGCAACATAAACAACCTGTCAGCAGCTTGAAGACGACACAAACATCTCTCAACTTACGATGTGATTCTAGAGTATGAGACCCAGATAGCTATTCCTTATACTGGTCCTTGGAATCCTGGAGTGCAAAACGCCACCCACTCTGATTAACGCCCATCTAGTAAATTTCTTCTGAACTCTTTCAAGCATAGCAGTGTGCTTCTTTTTATAAGGAGAAAAAACTATAGAGCCGAATTCAACCTTGGATCTGACGTATGTTTTGTATGCCATCGTAAGAACTCTTTTGTCTTTAGTAACCAAACCATTGAAGATTTGATGTAAACGAGCTAGCCCCTTGCTGCATAAAATTTTGACATGACCTGAGAAGTCAAGCTTCTCATCACAAATAAATCCCAGATCCTTAACTGAATTAACCTTAGCGATGCATTGGTCATCAATAAAGTAGTCCGCTTATACCGCCGATGTACCAATCCTCATACACACAGTTTTCTCCGGCGCAAAAGGAAGATTCCAAGTCACTGAGCAAATTGGGCTCCACATAAGAGTAGCATAACTTGAATTTAACAAATGCATGATATTATATAACAATATAGAGCAAATAGGTATGAATGATAACACTTACAGGTGAACAATATAAGATAAGCATCATTGCATAGCATCCACAGGTATGACCTAACGATACCGCAAGTAGGTAAAAAAGATAATGCACGAATACTACACTCTAGCTGCGGTACACTCTTTTAAGACTAGAGGTTATCAGCCTTCCATGAGCGATATATGTCATGCTTCTATGCTCCTCCCCTAGAAATTCCCTATATAAACCGCTGTGAGTTATTATTTGTGTTGTGCTCTGATAGTTGTGGAGTAATAAATACTTATTACAATTCCCTACAGACGCATCCGTTGCTGAACCACCAAATTGGTGCATCGACCGTGGTTTCAAACCAACGCCAATTGCCTCTGCGATAGCTCTCCCAGTGAGAGACAGACGGCAAATAAGAACTCCAATAAGCGTTCCTTCAGGGAACCAGGAGACCTTAGAAGACTTCCCCCGGCGTTCTCTTCAGAAGAACCCAGGAAGCGATCAACCTTTGTTTCCACCGCTAGGGAAACAGGGGTCTCTTTAAAAGAACTCTATAAGCGTTCCTTCAGGTCTTTTCAGATCTTTTCAAGTCTTCCAACGGCTTCTCTTCAGGAGAATCCAGGAAGCGATTGATTTTTGTTTCTACCGCTATGGAGACAAGTTCTTTCAAAAAGAACTCCATTAAGCGTTCCTTCAGGGAACCAGGGGTATTTTGAAAGACTTCCTTGAGCTTTCTCTCGCGAGAAACCAGGAAGCATCTGAACTTTATTTCCACACTAGGAGAACAAGTTCTTCATAAAAGCGCTCCCTTAAGCGTTCCTCGAAAAACCAGGAGTTCTTTTAAAGCCTTCCTTTATCAGGAAGCAAAAAGTTTCTTTCCAACACATTGGAAAGAGATTAAATAAGCCGTTCTTTTTGGTTAAACCTTAACAGAGGGGCCAATAGAAAGTTCACTGTGCGAATTCTCATCTGAGAGAGCCAGAAAAGCAAAGAAAAGACCCGCGTGGCAAGAAAAGAGTTCTAATAAAAAAGTAAAAAAAGGTAAAAAAGTAAAAAAAGGTAAAAAGGTAAAATCTAAGGTGAAACTGTGAAACCTTGCAAAAATCAATAAGATGGCAGAAATACAGGTCTATAAGACAAAGATGACGAACGCTTGCGGACTGATCAAGAAAAGCGAGTAAGAAGTCAACCGTCTCGACCAACCGTTCGCGTTTCCTGAAGAAAGGAAGGATTGCAAAGCGTACATTAGGTAGAAAACAGCACAGCTGAACCACCTAATGAGGAAGGTCATGAGCGACAAGCAGTACCACGACAACTGCTTAAAAAAGCCATCGAAATTATTAATTCACGTTCCAATGAGAAAAAACGTGAAAAGCTCATGACGGATTTAAATGACCACTTGCAAGCTGAGTCAAACGAGTTTGAGCATCACGGTCATGCGTTGGCAGAATAAAGTGGACTTTAGAAAGGATTAACTGCTTCAGCAAACAGTTTCAATTGCCAGCTGTCAGGAAGGTAGCAACGGTAACCGTTCTGTCACTGGCAATAGTGGCAGTAATTGCACGTCGACAAATGGGATCGCACCCGCAGGAGCGCAGTGTCGCACTCAGGCGAACACTTCTCGAGGTTCCAACCTTCTCAGGAGACTTCAGAGAGTTCAACGCCTTCTGTCGGTATTCCAGGCACTCATACACAATGATGCCAGTTTAACTAACCAAGAAAAGTTCCTGTTCTTGAAGCAGGCTCTCAAAAGTGAAGCTGCAGCATCCATCACATACGTTCCTGTGATTGGTGACAATAACTGCATTGCGGTCAACATCCTCAAGAAGCAGTACGACAGATCGGCAAGTATAGCAGATATACTTATAAGCGAGATCGAAAAGTCCCGCGTGCTCACTATACGCCCAAAAGCTGTCGTGACATCCTTTCCGCCATCATGTCACGGATTACACACCTGGAGCAAACCGGTGTGTCACTCAATGCGGACCGAGTATGGCGCCGCTTGATCCTGTCAAAATTCACTGAATATGTCTGTAGCAGTGTAATAACGAAGGAAAGAAACTATGGCACACCGCTCGACGTGAAGGGCATAATCGAAGCCATTGACGAGATTATCACTCTGCAGGAAACCACTGAACTCACAACTGCAACCTTGTTCGACAACGATGTTAACAGTGATGATGAAGACTGCTTCTCACGTCAGAACGGGCTACACCACTTCACGTATCAGTCACGTCAGAGTACTCTCGTATGCCTTTACGGAGAAACCCAACTACCACAGCACTACAACAGGTTTACAACTCCCCAGTAACGCAGAAACGAAGTCACCCAAGATGGCGGCTATTCTTCCTTCGCTGCGCCGCGAGCGGTCACGTCGTGGACACGTGGCAAACGTGGAAAATGAGGTCAGCGCGGTCAGTCGATGTGGAAGGCGGCCGATGGTCGGTCGGTGGCTGCTCACTGCTCCGTGGACTCTCCCTGAGCGACGAAAGCAGTGGAAACTGCAGTGGAAAGCAGTGGAAATGTGGAAACATGGGTAGTTTGGATGGCACACACCCTGGAGTCCCTTCTCTAGCCTGCTTCTGCGCTCGAAGAGCGCAGAATCCATCCGCGGACTCTCTCTGAGCGACGAAAGCAGTTCTCAATGGGCAGTTTGGATGGCACACACCCTGGAGTCCATTCCCTAGCTTGATTCTGCGCTCGAAGAGCGCAGAATCCATCCGCGGACTCTCCCTGAGCGACGAAAGCAGTTTCCACATGGGTAGTTTGGATGGCGCACACCCTGGAGTCCCTTCCCTAGCCTGATTCTGCGCTCGAAGAGCGCAGAATCCATCCTCGGACTCTCCCTGAGCGACAAAACAGTTCCCACAGGGGCAGTTTGGATGGCACACACCCTGGATGCTGCGAGAACCCCAGCTGCGCACAGCTATGAAGGAAAGATTTCGCGCTCTGTCGCAAAGATGCGTGAGAATATTGCGGCGGGTGCGTGCGTGCGATGAGCGCTCGCGGCGTAGCGAAGGAAGAATAACCGCGATCGTCACCCAACGGAAGATTGCTGGAAATGCTTTAGGGAGGAGCGCAACTCAAAATTCTGCAGAATCCTTGGCCCTTGCCCACGATGTCGAGAAGACCACCACTCTTCTCTCTGCACCTCAAGCGTACCCGGAGCAGAACAAAAAAACCGCTCATACGGAATGCAAAACCAACCGCCAACAGTAGTCCATCAAGGAGCAGTAAAGGTTGTGCTGCAACCGAAGAACAACCGCTCCATGCCACACGGAAAAGGCATTGAAGGATCGAATCGATGTGACGAAGCTAATTTATCGTTTTCATATAAAAGCTCCATCGGTTCAAAACAACCGATTAACAAACAATGCGTGCTACAAATGGCCTCTGCATTGATGTTCAACGAGTCAGAGGTGGACTACCATCCGGTAACTGTCCTGCTCTGGAGCTCAAAGAAGTTTTATAAAGGAAAAACCTCGAGTAGAGGAGTGAAGCTTCCAACTAAAGGCTCAAATTCATTCACAACGACAGGAATGGGAGAGCTCCAAGAAACTTTCGAATCCGCAGAAGTTCACATTACTCCGAAGAACATTCGCTCCAGCATGAAGCTAAAGCGAGTGCCAGTGTCAAAAAATCGATATCTCCAAAATCGGTCGAAATCGATACCATTCGATAGCGTTTTTCATGCTGAATAGAAAAGTACCATTGCGAGTGTGAAAAACTCAAATCTTGGCGAGTAAGAGCACAAGAAACTCTAACCGCTATTTTCCGATGCTTTCCGACGCAGCTGTGGCTAAAGCAGTTTAGGCAGATGAGACGTTCTGAGCACGTCTCGTAAAGTACCTTAAGGGTCCTGTTCGTCCACGCATTTTAAGCGCGTTAACTAGCTGCGTCTTCCCGCAGTAGTCTACCGAAATCGGAAGAAATGCGTCACACAAGCCTCGTCTGCATCTTCACATCTCTGTAACATTGCCTCTTCCTAGGCTACACCATTCTGCTTTTGTGTAATTAATAGACCATTTTACTGCCTACAAGACCCACGAGTTGCAGCCGAAACGACTCGAAATTGACAGAGTTACTGAACACGCCCGCGCGTGCAATTTAGCACAATAACGGTCGATGTTCTCCCCGCTCTTACTCGCCCAGATTACGGTTTTTTCCTACACTCAATACCACTATTAAATTCAGCATGAAAAGCTCTATCGAATGGTATTAAGCATGGTCCAATTCGAAGACATCGATTTTCGATGACGTCATCGTCCTGCCGCGGCCCTGTCCCCGATGCGAAATTATCAAAAAGTCGATATTTCCAAAACTGGTCGCGATTGATACCATTCCATAGCGCTTTTTATGCTGAACAGAAAAGCACCACTGCGAGCGTCGAAAACTCAAATCTTGCGAGTAAAAGCGCAAGAAAGCTGACCGCTGCCGTCCGCCGCTCTAAATGGCAGCTGGTACTAAGGCAAATTAATAAGCTAGGGAGTTGTGAGCATGTCAGTGCAAAGTGCTTTCAGTGCTCTGCTAGTACACGGATTTACATGGTGTAAACTCTCTGCGTCTTCCCGCAGAGGTCGACTGAAATGGGAAAAAATCGTGCCACACAAGGCTAATCTGCATTTTCGCAGTGCTGTAACTTTGTGCAATCATAAGATACATTACTGCGTTCAGGCGTACTACTAGAACATTGTGCTGCCTACGAAACCCACAAGCTGCAACCGGAAAGGTTCACAGTTTACAGAGCTATCGCGCTGAGAACACGCCGCGTGCGCAATTTAACACAACAATGGTCGATGTTCTCCTCGCTCTTACTCGCTCACATCACAATTCTCGCCACTCTAAGTAACAACGTTCCATTCAACATCAAAAGCGCTATCGAATGGTGCCCAACTTGGCCAGATTCGAAAATACTGGTTTTCGGTGAGGCCAAAATGCCCCGATGCGAAATTGTCAAGAAATCGATATCTCCAAAATTGGTCGAGATTGACATGGTTCGATAGAGCCCATTGAGGTGAACAGAAAGATTTTATTGCAAGCGCCGAATACTCAAGGACGGAAGGAGTAAAGGCGGAAGAGACTTCACTGTTGCCGTCCGCCGCTCTAAAACGGCAGCTGTAACTAAGGCAGGCTAGACATCTGAAGAGCTGTGAGCACTTCCTCGTAAAGTGTCTTAAGTGATCTGTTAGCCTATGCCTTTGTAGGCCGTCAGCTCATGGCCTCTTCCCGCAGTGATCGACTGAAATCGAAAAAAAGGTTGTCCAAGCCTTAACTGCATTTTCGCAACACCTTAACCTTGTCCGTTCTTAGGCTACATCGCTGTGCTTCGGCAAGCTGTTAGAGCTTCTTACTGACTACAAAATCCACAAGCTGCAGCCGGAAGGGTTCACACTTGACAAAGTTATCGCTCCCCAAACACGTCTGCGCGTGCAATTTGCGAGCGCTCGCGCCACCTCGACTGACTGGTTCGTTTCTATATGCATTGTTCACGGCGCACTCCAGATGTCAACTGGACAGTCCTGGAGCAATGCCTGAGTAGGGCGGCTAGAAATTTCTGATAAAACTCCCTAAACGCTCACTCTACAAGCTGTCGCGCCCACTCGATTGATAGGTTCGATTCTATATACATTGCTCACGGCGCACTTCAGATGCAAGCTGGACAGTATTAGAGCAATTCCTAACTAGGACGGCTAGGGATTTCTGATAAAACTGTCTAAACGCTCACTCTGCAAGCTGTCGCGCCCACTCGATTGATAGGTTCGATTCTATATGCAATGTTCACGGCGCACTCCAGATGCAAGCTGGACACTCTTAGAGCAATTCCTCAGAGGAAGGCTAAGAATTTCCATTAAAAGTCCCCATACTTGCACTGTA
>OX375865.1:68533557-68611834 GCA_947359475.1 Heligmosomoides polygyrus bakeri | reverse complement strand
ATAAAGTATTCCTTCCCTTCTATGAAAAAATCCCGAGATGACCTTTCAACAGGACTGGGTTCCTGCTAATGGAGCGAGGACGACGATTGCATATCTGGACGCCAATTTCCCTGGATACCTAACGAAGGATCAGTGGCCGTCTAACAGCCCGGATTTAAATCCCCTCGACCTTGCCATATAGGGATTCGTACAGCAGAAGCTAAGGAAGTAGGCTATCACCAATTTGGACCAGATTCGCCGCAAACTTAATCAAGCCTGGACAGAAATCGACGCCAGCAACCTGCGACGCACCGTGGAGTCAGTGAAACCAAGACTTGAAGCCTGCGTAAAAGCCAAGGAAAGTCACTTCGAAGCGTTCTTGAGAAATCCAATCTACATGCTGTTGGTTATATTCAGGAATGATAGTTTTTAAAAAAATCTCGCGTATTGTTGAAAATATGAGTTTCTCCCGACGACAATACTCATCGGCCACCCTGTATATATATACATATATATGTATATTCAATTCAATTCAATTCAATATATATATATATATATCCTACTATATATAAAGGAGCAAGTGTGTGTGTGTGTGTGTGTGTGTATGTGTGTGTGTGCGCGTGCGTGCGTGCGTGTTCCCGTCGCAACCGTGCATGGCGAGCCGTAGACGTGCCGAACACGTCGACAACCGTGCATGGCTCGCCGTAGACGTGCCGAACACATCGGCAACCGTGCATGGCGAGCCGTAGACGTGCCGAACACGTTTGCTTCAGCCCCGGCGTAATCGAGGTTGCTGAACACGAGTCTAGAGTCGACGAATCGATATCGATCGATATTATCGATTTTTTGTGGATGTCGTTCGGGCGGCACGAAACTTTAGCCCTGCGGGTAATCGAGGTCGCTGAATACGAATCTGGAGTCGACCAATCGATATCGATCGATATTGTCGATTTTTGTGGATGTCGTTCAAGCGGCACGAAACTTCAGCACCGGGGGTAGTCAAGGTCGCTGAATACGAATCTGGCGTCGACCAATCGATATCGATCGATATTATCGATTTTTCGTGGATGTCGTTCAAACGGCACGAAACTTCAGCACCGGGGATAATCAAGGTCGCTGAACACGAATCTGAAGTTCTTTTTTCAACTATCGATCGCCATCAATCAATATTGGGCAAATAAGCGTTTTATTGATATCATCCATTTTTTTCGCTTTTTTTGTAACTTACCCTCATCGACGTAGTTAAGATGTTCTTCCTGAGGAAACTATGACATAGGTGGCAGCTACAATTGATGATGAGAAGTTATTGCCATGGCCGTGAAGAAGCCGCAGGTGCGGCCGAGAGGCCGCACGGGAGATGGACTGAAACCAAGAAATACCTACGGCAGTGCGGAGTATGTCAGCTGGGCTTTCTTTGAGCTTAATCATGGGCGATTCCTGGCGAACTATATCCTTGGCGGCGGATCGTTCAAGTTTTCGATATATTCACCGAGCAACGCGTCAGGTATGAATGGGGACCGAGTGCTGAGCGTAGTGATTCAGAAGACGTGCTCTAGAAGTCCAACATGCGTTGGGATACAGAACACGTGATGAAGACGCCCAAGTGGCTCCAGGATTCCAAGTAAGAGGACCAGTAGAAGGCGGACCATTGAAGAGGGGAACAGCAAAGGAGGACTACTAGAGGGGAGGGGATAGGGGGGAAGGGCAGTATTTCACCCCAATATCGTCCAATGTGGGTCGGGTCTCTGGAGACGGATCGCAGAAGACGTGGCACGTGTGGGTGCAGAAGTGTCATAGACGTCGCGACAACGTGGTGACACGTGAGTCGGGAGTCAGTGTCACACGTGCTCTCACTTGTTTCTTTGCCAGCACATAGGGTAAGGAACTATTAGCAGGGAGGGGGGGGGGGGTGGGAAAGAGGTGGAGAGAGAGACTATGGGATTCGGAAGAGTATTTTGCCGTCGGACCGTAAACGGTGTCGACCTGTCAACCAATATCGATTAATTTTAATTATGTCTCCGAAGATTAAGCACTTGGGACTACCAAGATCTGTTTCTCGCCGCGTATAGAACAGGTACTTCGGAGAATAAATCGCGTGCATGCGATGTAGGGTGGAAGGACTTCATAAGAGCAGTGAAGATTCTGCCCTACCATATCTGCACTAATCTACATAGTAAAACCGGCTTTTTACTTGTTAAAAGTAAGAAGGCCTAAAGGAGAATGAAGGAAGATTGAGGTTGTGCTGTTCTCGGGATATGGGGCGACGTCCCCAACCAGGCATTTGGCGGCCGCTAGGCAGCTTGGAGACTAGCTAGCTCCAACGCGACGTCGCGGCGTCTAAACGCGGGCGCGCAATCGGAACGTGAACTATGGCAAGTGAGTTGGTGAAAGTGAGCGCAAAGTTAGAATTAAGCGAAAAGCTACAGATTAGTGCGCTCATCCCCCCTCCCAATAGAAGCTTACAAATACTTGTTTCCGAAACTTCTAGTTAGTAGTCCCGCCCGGTTCTTGTTCCGAATTTCCCTCATCAGACCGTTGACCGTTTCCCTTCACTCATTTAAGTAGATTGAGTCGCACTGGTCCATGACTCATTCTGCCACACGCGTGCGGCGTGAGTCCGATAGGAAGAGTGAGCCTCTGCGTCTTGTCTCCTTGCGAGTGCCCCGTCATCCGCCGTCTCCTCGAACAGAAGAATCACGTGTATAGAACGTGAACACGGTCGGAACCGTAGGGAAAGTTGGTGGTGTCGCATAGAATTGACAATTTAACGAGCATTGGTTGTGTTACAACTGTTTTATTGGTATGCAAAAGAAAAAAAGGAATTGAAGTGACTTAGTCCGAGGCATGCGTGCGGTATGCGCTTGGTTTTTCCTAATTTCAAGTATGCAGTGACCCGCTAGCACATAAAGTTTAGTTTCAACGTCACAATGGCAATACCAATAACGCCATGAGCAGGAAAATAAAAACGAAACAAATATTACTCGTGCTAATCTAGCGGCAAGTACATCGAGGTAGTCCTTGCATTCTCTTGTAGTAGGCGGCCGCCCCACGGTTCTCAGAAATTGGTGGAACCTCCAGAGCTCGGTGAGCACTTCCACTTGTCGTTGTTGCTCATTAGTCCTTATGTGGTGTGGTGCAACTTCATCTTGACGAAGTTTTATGCCTAATCCTAATACTATAAGATGGTGTGCGCTATGATTTAGCAATCAGCTGGACTTGACTGACCTCACACACAGCATTCGTCTCGTAGGATGTGGTACTGGTATTACTGGTATTCTCGCACCCAACTTGCACGCACGTGGCCTCAACGGGAGAGTTGTAGATAGTGCGCTCATGAGTGAGAGGCCCGTCGATTAGCCAAGAGTCGAGGTACATGTTGCGTGTGAGAAGCGGCAGACGCTAAAGACACGAGCGGGATGCATGTGAGGCGCGAGAGGGTGCGGGATATGGCTGCAGAAAACTCGCGCGCCGCGTTGGCACCTTGCCCATGGACCAGGTCTCCGGCAACGACCGAACTATGCCTCCACATAGGAGTAGCAGAGGAGGGGGCAAGAGGGCGTCTTCGTTGATGTTTTGGTATATGTGATGCTTAGTGAGGTCATTTTGGAGCAGCAATGTTTAGAATATGAAGAGTTCGACCTTTCCGTCATTCATTACGTAAAACAGGCACTTGCTTAAGCTAATTTCCAAGCAGTGTGCAAGTGTTGGGATTTTTTTATATTTTTGTTAGTTGTTGAGTATAAGAAACGCCTGCTGAAGATAGGATTGGACCACTCGTGTGTATGTGTGTATTCAATGAGGGTGCAACAAAGTTTAGTTAGGTTCTTTTATGTTAGCGCTTTTATTTACTGAAATGTTCATTTTTTGAAACCTTAGGTTAAATAATTAGGCACTATTGTACTTTTGGTACCCCACTTAATCTTCTTCAAAATAGGTCTACTAGGGGTAATCTGCCATGGGAAGAACGAATATCATAGTCGTTTTTTTGCGGAAATGTCTTATAAGCCCGCTATATTAAGTTGGAATCGCTCAAGGCCTTGCGAAATAGTGCGCGCTGGTAAGAGACGCAGAGACTCCGCCCCCTACCAGCACGCATTCTCGGCCGCCTCCCGGGGGGGGGGGGGGGGGGGGGGTTACCATAGCATGCCGTGGCGCGCAGGCGTAGCGGCTAGATACTTGCAGCGAATTAAATGCAGTCTTATCTCCTCGTTTCGATTACAGATTCGGATCTTATTTTCTTCCGAATAGGGCAGGAAAGGGACCTCTAGGATGAATGCGATTTTACCACGGGTGTCCTAGGAGACCCACACCCCGGAGTCCCTTCCCCTGTCCAATTATGCGCTCTCCTCCACGTGAGCGAAAGAGAGCACACAACAGAGTTTTCAAGCCTTTTCGAGATTTCAAGGCTTATGCCCTGGCTAACCTCTGCTGCAGGCTAGGGGCGGCGAAGTAGTTTGCATGGATAGGAGGCGGAGTCTCTGCGTCTCTTACCAGCGCGCGCTATTTCGCAAGGCCTTAGGCAAATAGAACTTAATATAACGGGCTTATAAAGCATTTCCGCAAAAAACGACTATGATATTCGTTCTTTCCATGGCAGACTACCCCTAGTAGACCTATTTTAAACAAGATTAAGTGGGGTACCAAAAGTACAATAGTACCAATAATTAATACTTTTAAAGCTAAATGCTGCTTGTACGTTTTATTCTTGAATTTTAACCGTAGAAATATGGATTCTCCCAGTACAGTTACGGCTTTTGGTACTAAGCGGTCTGGTATCGCTATTATGAGAAAATGGTATGCATACGGCCCCTGGCGTCGCGCGACAGCGGAGGAGAGCACAGAAAAGGCCAGCGTTTGATAAACTTACAACCGGAAAAAAACCGTCTTAGTTGTTCACCGTAGTTTCGAAGTGAAATTCAGGGAAACCGTCACGGGACCGAGTTGCCTAACCCTCAGCTAATCAGTCGCTGCAGCTAGTGATATTTGCTTGCATGCTTCTCCGACGCAAATAGGGTCGGGGGGGGGGGGGGGGCTTCTGATGGGCAGAAGATCCCATAGAGCGTCGTAGCTTCGTTAATGTCCTTCATCCCTGGCTCCAACGTATAAAGCCTGTAGTAAGGGCGTTCCATGGTTAATAAAAACCATGTTTGAATAGCGCGGCTGTGGGCGTTGCACCCCGGACAACTCGGACGGGTTTTTCCGGTTGTAAGTGTATCGGCGAGTGAAAAGGCCGGACTCTGCCCTGCGCTCACTCTGCCCATCTGACTCGCCGCTCGCGCGTGACGGAATTTTTCGGGGACCAGTTCGCATGTAATCTAGTTCGGTAGCATCGTCTTGACAGCAGCATGTCCGCTCCAATCAGCAAAGTCTCTGCTCCAGTCCGAATCCCACCTGCCTCCGAGTAGGGGGACGCAATTTCCCGCTAGAGCCCCAGAGTACTAAACTCCCAACTTGGTGTGCATCGCGGAAGTACGGTATTTCCTCCCAATTTCCCGGCGGGGCGCGTCGGGGCGAGGTATGCATACGTCCCCGGGGGGGGGGGGGGGGGTTCGTGAGGCGTTGAAGTTCTCTGTTCCCACCCCCTCCCCGCAGACTCAGCTCTTGGCCTTCGCCATTTACGAGGAGGGTTATCGTTGTCGTCTTTCTTCGTGCTTCCAGTTGATCTGTAACAACCGGGAGGTCTAGTGATACCACTCGACAGATGTCAGTCACTGATAGTTGTATTCTTAAGGTATTTCATGGAATGGCCAGATCTGGGACCCTGGAGTACAAGACCACTATAGGATTCAACGTAAACCAGCACCTGCACTACAATACAGTATGCGTCGATCATCCGGAGTCGCCGTCCAGGATAGATGAGTGTCGAGCTATGCTTCAGGAGAGCGGGCTCCTGACGGAATGTCAAGTAGTGGAGGTGAGTCCAGCGTCGATCTAATAGATAAAATCTATTTTTCTCAGCCTATTTGCATGATGTAGTTTCATTATTTTGTAGGACTTTTGGATGTTATCTAGGAATACAAATTGGCAGCGACTGGGGACGCGCTGCGGCGTTCTAACATCCTTTTCATTGGAACGCTTACCGGTTGTGGAGCAACAAATGCTACGATCAGCACACTGCTCCCCAATGACTCGGGTCACTACTCTAAACAATAACAAGCGTAATGGGAGACGTAATGAACCATATGACTTCTATGCAACAGCATCAGTGTTGTGTATAAGGACAGGGTATCCCCCCTCTCGCTCTGTTGTACTTCCACCCCACAGTTCAATGAGAGGTAGAGAAAAGAATTTCGCCCAAACTTCGCCCAAGGGCATTGTTTAGAGTGATGATCACGAATCTGATATTCCTTTTTGAAATTTCAGACGACTACGGTACGCTGCGGTAGATGCAGATGAATAAAGCGGCCTAGATCGCCGATTTTGCCCAGACGTCGTCTAAGGGTTCACTTTAGGTGCTGATCACGAACCTGGCATCCGGCCTTAGTAATACAGGGGAATACAATAGGTTACAGCAGATACGGGTGAGGAAAGCTGTCGAGTCATGACCACCGACTACTCACCCGCATCTACCGTTACCTTCCACGCTCCATCGTATTACTAGGAAGTGGATATTAGATTCTTGATTAGCACTGCAAATAATCCCCATAGACGAAGTTTGGACGAAATCGGTGCTTGTGACCTCGAGAATTTGCTCACCTGTACCTACAGAAATCGGTCGAGATTTCAAAAACGCATATCAGATTAGTGATCAGTATCAGGGCTGTGCGTTTAACGATTAACGAATTACCGATTTGCCAAATTTACCGGCATTTTTCGTTAAAATTTTTAACGAACTTTAACGACCGAAATTTCCGTTGAATTGCATTAACGAAATTTCACCCACCGTTTCTAAAATTTTACCTCTTCTTCATGTAGATGTGTTTTGTACCGTTTTTTTCGATGAGCTGTTGAAGCATCTCTGCGGTACCGAGAAAACCCTCTCCTTACTTGAATCAGCGGTAATAGGCAGTCGATATCCTCTTCATATTTCAAGAATTTTTGGCATTTTTCTTGCTCCTTGACCAATTTATTTGCGTGTGCCCCACTTTTCTATGACTATTTCCCAATCAGTCAATTTCTCCAGTTTCTGTGCTATCTATTTCATAACTGGGGTTGAAAAGGTTTAGAGGGTGTGAAGAACGAAAACACAAATAATATGAAAAACAAGTGTAGCAAACGAAGCAACGGAAAAAGACTCTTTCCCTCCACCAGTTTTCCAGAAAATTGGAAGGGTTCTTCGTGCAGCATCACCTGATGATTATAGAACTGCGTTAAGGCAACTTTGAGCCCCCCCCCCCCCCTAATTGACAGAGCATGGTTCCTGGTACTGTCACTCCTTCGCTTTTATTCAATTTCGTGCCGTGAATGTCTGCGATCTCACTTAACCTTTTCGCCTTTTTATTGTTAGAGGGCTCTCTTGGCAGTTTGCTTTGGAAGAAGCACAGTCAGTGTACATGTGAAACCTTGAAAATGTGTATCCACATGAAAACACTAAAATTAAATAAAAAAGACAGGCCGATGACCACTCTCCTTCAGTTATTGTATCGTACTCTATAATAACGCGCTAAGCGGTGAGTCATCCTATCGATCGGTGGCGCTGCAGAAATTAGCTGGGGGAAATCGGTGTGGAAAATGGGGGGAAATTACGACACAAAAATAGCGGGAAATGCCCAGACGTCTTCTCCCTGCCTGGGAACTTCGGCTCTGGGGCAATCGCGGTCGCTGAACACGAATCTAAAATTCGTTTGTAAAGTATCGATCGCCATCAATCGATATTGATAAAACTATCGATTTTTTGTAGATGTCGTCTAGGCGGTTCAAAACTCTAGCCCTGGAGGTAGTCGAGGTCGATCAACACGAATCTGAATTCGCTTTTGAAGTATCGATTACCATCAATCGATACTGACAAGTTACGGAGCGCGAAAATAGCGGAAAATACCCAGACGTCTTCTACGTGTCAGGGGATTTAGAAGACGTGCGGAATACGTCGCATGACGTGCCTGAGACTCAAAGGACGTGCCAAAGACTTCGCTCAACGTGTTTGAGGATTCAAGTAGACGTGCCGAAGACGTCGTCCGCTAAGGGGGGGGGACCAGTACCAGTAATGGGGGACCGTTTCACTAAGGGAGGACCAGTAGTGAGGAACCAACAGATCGCCTTATAACACTATACACTGTACGTACTGCGGGCTAAGTGCGAGGCACGCCGATAGGCCTGACGGAGCACTTGTAATAATAATATAGGGCCATGAGGTTAGTCAGAAACTGGTACTTCACATGCACTGTACTGCATGAAGATTTTTTTTAATTCTACGAAAAATGTATATCATTAAAGGTGCATGTCTGGAACTAGCAAGGAATTTCTTTTATGTCTCTTGCTTTTTTCGTCTATTTTGCAAATTTACTAAGAGTGACAGATAGTTGCGAATTCTATTTGGAGGAATGAGGAAGGTGGAAGACAAAATAGAGCCCTGTTAATATAAAGGATAAAGGATTAAGGACGGCGTTACTCAATCCCTTCTGGCATGCGCCAGCGCATTCTACTTCTACGGGATGTCGTGGAGGCGACATGATTGCGTATTTGGCCATACAATGACTTTCGGTGGCCAGCCGATGAACAAGTCAGCGCTTTATCCTTCCCAGACACGTTTCGTACCAATTTATCGACCTCGGAGGGATGAAAGGCTTGGTTGGCCTGGGCGGAAAATCCGAACCAGGAACCTGGCATCGGGTGCACGCGACCGTCGGCGCCTCCTCCGTCTGTGTTACACGCCCCTGTTAATATAGGACGAGAAATGCCTTTTTATGTAAACGTGGTTCTTCTTATGCATTTTATTTGGAAGACAGAGGAAAAAACTTAAGAATTGAAATGTACGCAATTTTTTGGCAAAGACAAAAATACTCAATGTAATAGAATTCGATTTTACTAAAATTTGGTCAACGGTCCGTGGCTGTTTATTTAATTATCTGCTGTCGTCTGCACTAAGAGCGGAACCTTTTGCGGCAAAAGAAACTATTCTATGAAACAGAGAGAGCCATAAACTTCGTAAATATCTTCCAAAGACGAACTGTGGCAAAAAATTTGTCGTGGTCACTGCCTGACTTGAATTCTGCATTAAACATTCTGAAGATTTCTGAAACAATTATGGTTATGTAAAACAATGTTGTGATGTGAAAGTCTACATAGCGAGCGCAAGTTTTGTAAAAAGCTTTATCAGGACAAATCAAAACGCTCAAAAACGTTGAGCCTTGGTAAGACGCAAATCGCTTTGAATCTTACCTGAAGCTGGGTGATTTTTCACAAGCTAAACGTGCAAGGCGTATTAGGAAATGTGTTGTTTTAGAAGTATTGTTGTTGTTTGGTTTTGAAATCTTGATTATCTTTCTCGTTTAGCACTCTTGGTGATGGTAGATGGACTGCCGTTATTTGTTGTGGAAATGAAGGCGTAGTCATACGATTGCCATGTAGATGGAGTCGAAAAAATCAATTAAGAAGCAAATCTGGCTTTTTACGTACTAAAATACAGCAAAACTGATGCAGCCAAGGAAAATTTATTTGACGAATTTCCGAATTTAACGCAAAAATGTTTCGTTAAAAAATAGTCCTTTAAAAATTTACCGAAAAAATTAACGTACACCCCTGATCAATATCCCAAATAACTCAGTTGCGCGACATGTGGGCGAAATTCTTTTTCGAGCTGTCTTCGACCTATGGAGTCGTCATAATAGTGTCCATCGTCTTTCTCTTTCGGATATAAGGAGTTTGTCCCAAATTGTCTACATGCTATTTTAAGCGTGAACATTCACTCTCTACTCCCTCAACTAAACGCTTTCCAGGCGCTTTCCAGGCGTTTAATTCACACCTGAGAGCATATCAACACTTTCTCGTTAGCACCTGTCATCGCTAGAGTATACTGCATGTTCTCTGCTCTTTGTTAGTTCACTTTGCGTTTATTGTGCTTTTCGGCATTCAAACAGAAAAACTTCAATAAAACTTTAAAAACTCAAACTTGATTTGAAAAAGAGCCGAAAATACCTTCAAGCTGAAAGGGGAATTGAGACTAAAGTAGATAACGTAACCAACACCACAGATCGTTTGTTGAACTGGGACATCTGTGTGGTTGTCAGCGATAGCGGCGCGTTGTCCGCCGCAAAATGCACCAGCTTTGCTGTAGTAGTGGTAGTACTCTGGCGGCCGTTTCGGGATCACACCACACAGATGTCCTAGTTCAACAAGCGATCTGTGGTGTTGGCTACGTTATCTACTTTAGTCTCAATTCCCTTTTCAGCTTGAAGGTATTTTCGGCTCTTTTTCAAATCAAGTTTGAGTTTTTAGAGTTTTATTGAAGTTTTTCTGTTTGAATGCCGAAAAGCACAATAAACGCAAAGTGAACTAACAAAGAGCAGAGAACATGCAGTATACTCTAGCGAGGACAGGTGCTAACGAGAAAGTGTTGATATGTTCTCAGGTGTGAATTAAAATCCAAAAATAAGTAGTTAGTGAGATAAATCTTGATAAGCACAATAAGTCACAAAAAGATCTACTGCAGTGCCTTGCAACAAACTTTTATCTTCTCCTGCAAGCGATTTTGGTCCGGATAGATTGTAATATTGACAGCTCGCTTTTTTTTCTTCATTGGTGCTTTATAGCACCTTTGAACTTTTAAACTGCTGTAAGGGCAATTTAGTTTCAAGTATAACTACACTATTACAATCTGCTTCAACGCAGTGCCTTAACTGGACCGCTTTTGAGTTCGGGGGGGGGGGGGGGGGGGAATCGGAATTTAATGCAATCAGTTTCGAGGGCATGGTCCAGTTTTCTTCCACTTCGGTGCAGTCACTGGCATCTATAGGGGCTGTCCTTATTGGAACTCTTTTTCTCCTGCTTGTTTCTCTTTCCTCTTATCTCCTATACCTCTTCGCTACGTGTGGAATTTCAATAATCACGTCAATTTTTTAAGGAATTTCCTGCGCTAGATGAATTGGACCTTCGTCAGTCGCACGCAGAAAGCCACGTGAACAAAATGCTCAATGGCTCCACTACACAGGACCAAAAGGCCTTAAATAAGCTGTGCGAAGACTATGACTCTGTGTTCATGACTCCGGTACGATATCTCACCTTGGAGTACTTTTGTTTCAACCTTTTGTCCATTTTCTTTTAGTTTTAAGGGCTCAGTGGAAGCGGCCCGATCAGCTGTTTCCTGTTGTCGTTGGCTTGCTGAAGCTATAATCGAGGACAAGGTATGACATACAGTAACAGCATCTGGCGAACATAATACTTATACAGGGCAACACCCACTTGTGATCAGTCACACATTTTACGTTTGCTTCGAAATCCTAAGAACACATTGGGAGTGTTTGTGTTATACAGTAATTTGCGCTTGCTAACCGAAAACCATGTGAAAAGTTTGGCCTTTGGTCTCAAAAAACGCCAAATGCTTATTTACATTTGCTTTTGGACTTGGAGATCTGAGCCTGAATCGTATGCAAAAGTCGTGATGAGCAGTAGTACATAGGTACCTCTTGTAGTATACCCCCTGTTGATAAACAGCAGGACCCGCTCAAAAGTAGCAGTCAGGCGACTATTCTTATGAGCCTTTTATTTGCAACCAGTCGTTCGGCGGCCTAGCGGCCGCCTACGACTGGTTGGGGGCTTCGCCCCCAAACCCCGAGAATACGACGCAATGGCCGCTACGGGTTTCCTATTCTTTCCTAGGCCTTCTGACCATTATGTTAATCGAGATGGATCGGCTGATCTTCCTCAACGTGATCCTCAAAAAATCGATAATATCGATCGATATCGATTGGTCGACTTCAGATTCGTGTTAAGCGACCTCGATTACCCCCAAGGCCGAACTTTCGCGCCACTTGAACGCCATCCTCAAAAAATCGATAATATCGATCGATATCGATTGGTCGACTTTAGATTCGTGTTCAGCGACCTCGGTTACCCCCAGGGCCGAAGTTTCAGACAGTTTGAGGGAAATCCACAAAAAATCGATAATATCGATCGATATCGATTGGTCGACTTTAGATTCGTGTTCAGCGACCTTGATTACCCCAAAGGCCGAAGTTTCGCGCCACTTGAACGCCATCCTCAAAAAATCGATAATATCGATCGATATCGATTGGTCGACTTCAGATTCGTGTTCAGCGACCTTGACTACCCCCAAGGCCGAAGTTTCGCGCCACTTGAACGCCATCCTCAAAAAATCGATAATATCGATCGTTATCGATTGGTCGACTTTAGATTCGTGTTCAGCGACCTTGATTACCCCAAAGGCCGAAGTTTCGCGCCACTTGAACGCCATCCTCAAAAAATCGATAATATCGATCGATATCGATTGGTCGACTTCAGATTCGTGTTCAGCGACCTCGATTACCCCCAAGGCCGAACTTTCGCGCCACTTGAACGCCATCCTCAAAAAATCGATAATATCGATCGATATCGATTGGTCGACTTTAGATTCGTGTTCAGCGACCTCGGTTACCCCCAGGGCCGAAGTTTCAGACAGTTTGAGGGAAATCCACAAAAAATCGATAATATCGATCGATATCGATTGGTCGACTTTAGATTCGTGTTCAGCGACCTTGATTACCCCAAAGGCCGAAGTTTCGCGCCACTTGAACGCCATCCTCAAAAAATCGATAATATCGATCGATATCGATTGGTCGACTTCAGATTCGTGTTCAGCGACCTTGACTACCCCCAAGGCCGAAGTTTCGCGCCACTTGAACGCCATCCTCAAAAAATCGATAATATCGATCGTTATCGATTGGTCGACTTCAGATTCGTGTTAAGCGACCTCGATTACCCCCAAGGCCGAAGTTTCGCGCCACTTGAACGCCATCCTCAAAAAATCGATAATATCGATCGATATCGATTGGTCGACTTCAGATTCGTGTTCAGCGACCTCGATTACCCCCAGGGCCGAAGTTTCGCGCCACTTGAACGCCATCCTCAAAAAATCGATAATATCGATCGATATCGATTGGTCGACTTCAGATTCGTGTTCAACGACCTCGATTACCCCCAGGGCCGAAGTTTCGTGCCGCTTGAACGTCATCCTCAAAAAATCGATAATATCGATCGATATCGATTGGTCGACTTCAGATTCGTGTTCAGCGACCTTGATTACCCCCAAGGCCGAAGTTTCGCGCCACTTGAACGCCATCCTCAAAAAATCGATAATATCGATCGATATCGATTGGTCGACTTCAGATTCGTGTTCAGCGACCTCGATTACCCCCAGGGCCGAAGTTTCGCGCCACATGAACGCCATCCTCAAAAAATCGATAATATCGATCGATATCGATTGGTCGACTTCAGATTCGTGTTCAGCGACCTCGATTACCCCCAGGGCCGAAGTTTCGTGCCGCTTGAACGTCATCCTCAAAAAATCGATAATATCGATCGATATCGATTGGTCCGACTTCAGATTCGTGTTCAGCGACCTCGATTACCCCCAGGGCTGAAGTTTCGTGCCGCCGACGTGTTCGGCACGTCTACGGCTCGCCATGCACGGTTGCCGACGTGCTCGGCACGTCTACGGCTCGCCATGCAGGGTTGCCGACGTGTTTGGCACGTCTACGGCTCGCCATGCACGGTTGCCGACGTGCTCGGCACGTCTACGGCTCGCCATGCAGGGTTGCCGACGTGTTTGGCACGTCTACGGCTCGCCATGCACGGTTGCCGACGTGCTCGGCACGTCTACGGCTCGCCATGCACGGTTGCCGACGTGCTCGGCACGTCTACGGCTCGCCATGCAGGGTTGCCGACGTGTTCGGCACGTCTGCGGCTCGCCATGCACGGTTGCCGACGTGCTCGGCACGTCTACGGCTCGCCATGCACGGTTGCCGACGTGCTCGGCACGTCTACGGCTCGCCATGCACGGTTGCCGACGTGCTCGGCACGTCTACGGCTCGCTCGGCACGGTTGCCGACGTGCTCGGCACGTCTACGGCTCGCCATGCAGGGTTGCCGACGTGTTTGGCACGTCTACGGCTCGCCATGCACGGTCGCCGACGTGTTCGGCACGTCTGCGGCTCGCCATGCACGGTTGCCGACGTGTTCAGTTGCCGCGCCCCAACTCAAGTGTGACGGACAGACACACGCACACACGCACACACACACGCTTGCTGCTTTATATATAGTAAGGATACCTCATCAAGAAATGCTGACCATTTGTATCCTATGAGACTCGATTTACAGGAATGCAACTTATTTTTGTTTGATTTGCGTATTCACGGTATTTCTTCCCTTCAACTAAGTATTTGCTTCATTGCTTCCCTTCCTTTAGCACAGAAGTTGTGATATTATCTAGCTGGGAGGATTGAATTGCGGCTGTTAAGATTAATTTGCCGGCCCGGTCTAATCAAAAGCAATCATGTTCGTTACTATACTGGAATCTGTTCACCTCTTAGGTAAGCTGTCATTATTTCTTGAGTTACATCGAACTTCTTATTCTCATGTCATCGCGAGCATCATATGATTGCGATAGGAGAAAATAGAGAGAAAGTTGGCGTTAGCCTATCCTTCTGTGGAAGGGCCACGCATTGTGCTTCTATGACATATTGCACGATCAGTTAGAATACGTGCACTACACAATAAATTGCTGTGGGTATCCGATGGACAAGTCAGGTTGTTTCCGTCCAAGAAGACATATCAATTCACCGATCCCAGAGCGATGGGAGGTATTGCTGTTCTGGGCAAGACCCGATTGTTAAACGATGATTCACGGCGCACAATGCTGCTCAGGCAGCCGAGTTTTGGCAAAAATCTACTGCGCTTAGAAAAACACAGGTTCTTGGTCATAATAAAACCTAAATCTCTAACTTTATGAATGCCGATATTACGATAAAACGGAGAGCCGCAAAGGCTTTGAACTGCTCAAGAAGCCTATGGACTTCGCTTAAAGGAGACATTGCTTATGTGGGTAGCGGTAATATTCCGTAGGTGGACTTAGATAGTGTCGATTGTCGCCTTAGTTTCCCCCGGACATTTACAGATCCCCAACGCATTTGCATTGGTTCGACCGCCTGGCCACCATGCTGACCGCTTCTCTGCTTCTGGCTTCTGCATTTTCAACAATGCTGCTCAGGCAGCCGAGGCCGCTTTCAATTTTGGTGCAGATAGGTGAGGAGTTACAAATTTGTTCCTTTTGTTCTACGTGTGGCCATATAAACAATCTACGCTTCTGTTACTCTTCAACTGTTCCAGGATTTTAATTGTGGACCTTGATGTCCATCATGGCAACGGCACTCAACAAATTTTCTACGAAGATAAACGGTACCTCGTTTCATCTTCGATCTTCTGTGTTTCTGATTCCATTACGGTGTGCTTCAGTGTGCTGTATTTCTCCATACATCGCTACGAGACCGGAAGCTTCTGGCCTCATTCGAGAGAGTCAAATTATGACCATATTGGAGAGTACGAAGGAAAAGGCTACAATGTAAATGTGCCTTTGAATGAGGTATTTTTAGCTTGTTAAGTGATATTCACTGTGGTATATTCTCATGAAGCCTTCTTTTTTGGACGAGCTGCGGCGATGCTGACTACATGGCGATTTTCTGGAATGTGTTGTGGCCTCTAGCTTCCCAGTTCAGACCTGACTTTGTTATAGTCTCTGCCGGTAATTTATTACGCTTCCAAGTTTCATAGGCAGTTCGAGTTCCCTGCGTAGAAATATGCTGAATGCTGCGACCACCTTTCAGGCTTTGACAGCTGCGAATATGATCCCCTAGGTGGGATGCAACTTTCGCCAGACGCGTACTCTCACATTGTTTACCACCTCAGTGCTCTAGCACAAGGCAGAGTTCTATGTGTTCTCGAGGTACGCATTCGATATGATCGTTGCGGCTTTTATTTTATTTCATAATACTACCTCTTAATTCTGGGACTGTCTTGTTCCAAGCAACACAATAATGTTCCTTCATGACATGCCCAGTGAAAGTTGATTTTGTATGCATAGACATTTTCAACCGATTTAAAGCCACAAATATCTTCAGCTATTTGCGTACTACATGCATCCTTGGCTTGAACTCAAGTGTTACTATTTCAGGGTGGTTATAACCACAGCGTTGTGGCGGTTGGTGTGCACAGATGTGTTCGGGTGTTATGCGGCTACAAGCCTTTTCCTCTCGAAATCCTGAAGCGACCAAGGATCAGGTACAGTATTTTCTGCATGCTCGATCTTACGAAGGTCGCTGCAGTTCGGTTAGAAGAATCGAAGGTGTGGGACTATTACAACACTGTCGACAACGCTGCACAATTTAGTACCGTGGAATCATGCCTCAACTGCATATCTGCCCTGAGAGGGATATGGGCATGCTTCGACTTCTACAATATTAGTGGTCCCTGGAAAGATTTCGAGTGGAGCCTGTGAGTTGCTGGCACTAGTGATGTTAACGCTTTCCTATCGGACGGAAAGGCAAAGTTGTATCCTAACAAGGAAGGTCAACGAACTTCCCGTGGCAATTTTCAAAGTGACCTATTGAGGGTTGTTGGGGATTGTCTGAAGCACCATAGTGGTTCTCAAATTTTCTGCAAGCATCTGGGTAGGTCTAAAGTGGCCGAAATGGCAGAGTAGATACGAGGCCTGGATGGCCGAGTGGATAGGGACGGACTTGCAGGGAAGGGGTCAGGGGTTTGGATCAGTAGGTTGGAGCTTTGCATTGCTGGGCTTGCTCGCTCAACTTTCGTCGATGTAAAGTGTTTCTTGAACACTGATGTGCACCATGCTGACACTAGAACATCATTTTAACCTGGATGATACGATTTGAAAACAATGATGTTTATTTTTCCCCACCACTGTCTGCTAATCGAAGAGGTATGGACTTGTACTTCCACGATTCCGGATATCGAAAGCAAGTTTCGCCCAAACTTTGTCCAGGGGCTAACTGAGGTGCAGAGCACAAATCTGTTTCCGCGTGATCGCGTGATTACGCATTTTCATGAGTGATCAAGGTGATCAATATCAGTACATAGAGTCGCTTTGTTCACTTATGTGATCAGAGTTGCTTTCTGATCTTCTACTTTAAGATGGAAAGCATTGGGAGGGAAAAATAGATAATTTAGAAAAAGGAATGACAGATTCTCGGCCAGCAGCCGAAAAAGTTTCCGTAGACGAGGCGAAATCGGTTGTCATGACCGCGCCATCCTTACTCACGAATACCCACAGTAACCTACCGTTGTCGGCAGAATTTTCAAAAATGGGTACCGTGTTCGTGCTCAGCATCCAAAATAATAGTACTGGGTAATGTTTGGGCAATTTTTTCGACCTCTCCTTAAGTCACAATAGTGCAACACTGCCGGTTATTCTGTCTCTACACTGCACATACTTACCGTAACCTATTGTGGTGGACCGTAACACCGAAAGCGTTTGCCATATTTGTGATCAGCACCCCAATTAACTCTCAAGAAAAAGTTTGGACGAAATGTTATTCTCTATCTACGAAGTCGTGAGGCTTACTACAAGTACCTACAGGGTGGCTTCTAATTATTTGCGCGTAGTTTATTACTAATAACTTCGACAAAAAACAACAGTTATACAGTCTGATACAACTTGTATATAGAGGAATGCCTAACAATCGTTCACTCGAGAAGATGTTCGAAATGAGTTCCTTTTGCAGCAATACAGGCCTTCAGTCTCTTCTCCACCGACATCACTGTGGGCCGCAGGAAGGTGACGTCGATATCGTCCGACGCGTTCTGAAGTGAAGCTTTGAGAGCGTTCAAACTTTGGTGACTCTTCGAGGAGACTTTCTGCTGCAAGTAGCCCCACACAGCGAAATCCATCGGACTCAGATCAGTCGAGATGGGTGGCCAGAAGTCCTTCGTCCAGTAGCCAGGGAAGTGACTCTCGCAGAATGCCAGTGTGGATCTCGCAGAATGAGCAGGTGCCCAGTCCTGTTGGAGCACGCATTGTCCACTGACAATATTTTCAGCAACCCAGGGGAGAGGAACATCGCGCAGAATCTTTTCTTGGTAGACTTGAGCGTTGATTTTCACTGAACGGTGGACGAAAACCAGAAGTGTCGTCTTGTCCATGGTAGTGCCAGCCCATACCATTACAGATTTCGGAAAAGGAGTCCGGTTGAGAACGCGACGTTGAGAAGCCCTGCTTCTGGATGGAGGCAGCAACTGACGCTGGTTCTGTGAGTTTTGTGCGGGAAACCCCAAGGTCTACAGCCATCCGATTCATGCTAACTCCTTTGTTCCAGTCGATTCTCTTTTCGATGACCTTTTGACGGAGAGTGTTCACAGTACGTGGTCTGCCAGACCTCTTCCTCCGTTCGGCCGTTCCTTCCTCTCTGTACTGTTTCACAATGTGTTGGACTGTTCCGGCAGAAATTTGAAGTCGACGAGCGATCTCTGCTGCAGAATGTTTTTTATCGGCGAGATGAGCGATGGTAGAACGATGTGGTGAAGTATTCATTGTTGAGGGTATTGAGTGTATCACCCTGCTTGGTTTTTCTAATACTTTCCCCTTTCTAGAAAAATCCTAGTAACTGATCTCCCGCCATTTTCAAAAATACAGTAGTGGTTTGAATTTCGCGCAAATAATTATGAGCCACCCTGTACATTTGCAATGCACCCCCTATCAGCGGGAGAGTGAGCGAGAAGAAAAAGGCTGCAATAAGACCAATACTACGGGATCAAAAATGATACCTTTATAAGATATGGTAGAATTAGTAAAATTTACAAGAGAGGGGTTCTCTGTAGAAACCCGAAGACTGATCAGCACATCCCATAGATGGACTGAAGCAACACATTTCGATCATATTCGTAAATGAGGTTAAAGTGGGAAACACTTTCAAAACAAGCAGAGGTCATTACAAACGAATCATATAGGTATAGCAACTAACGAGAGCTTCCCCAGCGAGACAAGTGTGTTTTCTCTATGTAGCGAAAACCTGACTTTTTCATACCCAACAAGAGGTTAAAAACAGAGCTAGAAAATGAAAACGGTGTCTGACCGAGGTCACAACGTATTCTACATCTACAAAAATGGAAAGCAATCCGTCAGCTGTTCCGGGCTCGAACCCTGTAAGTCTGCATTTAACCACTCGGCCACCCAATCGATGCATCGTCTGCAGTGAATGATTCACTTGAATCTACCCTGCAGCTTCCTTCAGGAAAGCCAAAAACTTTCAGATTTCTAACATTTAACTATAATTAGAGCTCCATGGCTTTTGCAGGCTAATTTCTGAGCATTACAAGGCTATTCAAGGCGTCACTTTCGCCTTATCAGCCCGCGCTGAAGTGCTACAGTTTTTTTTAATTTTTGACCTACCCAGATGCCCGCAGGAAATTTGAAGACCACTGTTTCTTAGACAGTCCTCTATAACACTCAATAGGTCGTTTTGGAAATCTCCACGGGAAGTTCATTGACCCTTTTAGCTTAAAAAAACCTACGGTGTTTATTAAGACCATTAATTGGATTCAACTAATCCACTTTATGAATAAACCTACCTACATCAGGTGCAGTTTTTTAGGCATGAACCTTCAGTTTCTTTCAATCCTCCGAACAAAGACGAACACCATAGCACTGGTGCAGTCATTCAAGAAGATCTGGAGCGGTGTTCTTGGAAATGTGATGGTAGAGTTGTAATATTTTCTAATAGAGCTGAACACTTTTAGCGCCTCCATTACATGAGGACATAGAAATAACTGCTCATATTGCTTAAGGTTTGTCCTTATAGAACCGTCAACACTCACAAGAACACTGTTGGTACATAATGGTGATACTTCTGCGCATTGCAGTGTTCTTGAAACGAATCATCCGGAGCGACCAGAAAGGACGGCGCGGGTAAACGCTTTTTCACCTTACCTGCTGCTAATCTTGATAGCTGGCTCAGGAAGAGTTGGGTGCTCCGAATTCAGCATTTTGTTAATCGGAATTGCGAAAGGAGAGCATGAGAAAAACGGGAAAGAGGTGGCTACAGACACTAACATATTAGATTTGAACGTGACTTTGAATAAAAGGATAAACGATTAACTGTTAACGTTAGTCTATCTCTTGGGATGCACCACGCGTTCTATTCCTACGAGATTTAGTGGAGGTAGTTTCAAGGTGTATTTCAAGTACACAGTGACACAGGTACTCATTTATTCGACTAGACAACTACGCCCATGAATACAACCAGCTAAATTTCAACGCACCAGTGAAAAACGAGAACCGAGCTTATTTCTGGGGCACGGATATGTTTTAACTTTGGGAAACCTCTGCAAACCTACGGAAACACTGGAATTTGGCTGGTGTTAAGAACCTGTACGAGAATGACGTGAGAGAGCAACCGGTGCGCTGCTGATAAACACGAAATGCGATTGTGGGGAGAAAGCTGTCTAGAAGTCATGACTCGTTTACAACGATTTTATGGAATTGATGAGCCCATTTGTAGAGGAATCATGAGATGAATATTTCCTATGGTGACAAATTCGGGTTGAATCATCTTAGTGAGTTGCTTTCCAAACTCAACACCCACTGATCGTAACTATTGATATCAAAGATCACACCCTGAGCGAAGTGTGTTCATACAGAACGATGAGAAGGGCAAGAGTGAACGGAGAATCTACGGGTAGTACAATATTTTGCCTATACAAGCCTATACAATGACTTGTCGTGCACGCGACTGCCGGCGCCTTCGCCGACTGCGATACCACGCGTCCTATGACTTTGAATAAGCTGTTAAATTAGGCATATGAGGGGCATCGTGATCACCTTTTTGTGAACGTTCATGTACGAAAGAGCTCCTGCAAAAGAAAACGTCTTCAACGACAGATGCAAGCAATTTTAAGTGTGAGGTGCATTCAAACTGTCCTCAAGGTATTGTAAAGATCATTTTGTAGCCTTAAAAATGCTCAAATAGTAGAAATTCCTTTAGAATGTCGTGTTTATTGCGATAAATTTTTACTAGGTGATATTA
The DNA here is from genome assembly GCA_947359475.1 of Heligmosomoides polygyrus bakeri. Classification (NCBI taxonomy): domain Eukaryota; kingdom Metazoa; phylum Nematoda; class Chromadorea; order Rhabditida; family Heligmosomidae; genus Heligmosomoides; species Heligmosomoides polygyrus. The sequence goes on along the minus strand of OX375865.1, from coordinate 68,590,890 downwards.
TGTAGCGACGCTCCATGATGCATTGTCTTCCAGATAATGATCGAGTTGGAAAAATGTGATGTGCTTTCCAAGTGCGATGTAGTTGGATGTATACGGTCACCCTCTGACAAGGAACTTGAAGCTGTTCACGAACGACCTTATGTTCGTCGGATGAAGAGTACTGCCTCGGTGGGAAAATTCATCATTTTTGTTTTGGTACGAAATTAAGACATTTGGTAGAATTGGACTCATAAACTGTATTTGTCAAAGCAAGCAAGCACCTTGCGCATTCGTAAGGCTTGATTGGAATATAGACGCTCGTTTTCCGTTTGTTTTATCTTCCTCGCTCTGTTTTACTCTCTTTTACTCTCTTCGACTCAAACAATTGTGGGAAAACTTCTGGGTCTTGAGCTTCGTCTACGTTCGAAGATCAAATAAGTTGTCGCCTTTACGAGTCATGGAACCGGTAACGCTGACGGTTTATTTTATTTATTTGCTTATATTTATTATACGTCCAGATAAGCGCAAGCGTCAGAAACGAGTATTACAAGAACAACAGGAAGACACACATAAAGCAAGTCAAACCAACGTTAGATCTGTGACAATTTAAGACATGAATAAGAATTGAATAAGAACTCTCTTTGGTGACGATGTACGTTCCTACTCGTGGCACCACTGGAAACTGTTCGCTTTGTGAACTACGCTATGCACGGACACTCAAATGCAGGCGACAGGTCGGCCTACGAAGACCCATGTCACATCACATGGTGTAGGATGAGTCATGTTTTTCGAGATTGTGCTACGGCGTATGCGGGAGCCGACGCGCACTAGCATAGCCCGGCGAGTGTAAAAGTATGCGAGGGTTCCTGATGCAAGGACGGCATTGGGGGGGGGGGGGGTGGCAACTGAGCTAGTCCGAAAGTCCCGTAACGTAGACAAGACCCGCGTAGCAACGTTGAATGTGGGTACGTTGACGGGCCGCTCGTGCGAGTTGGTAGAAGCACTGGAGCGAAGAAAGATAGATTTCTGGGCGGTGCAGGAGAGAAGGTGGTCCTGCAGCAAGTCAAGGAACATATGACGTGGCTTCAAGGCCGTTCTATGTGGAAGCCCCAGGACTACCAGCGGTGTCGGAATTATCGTCTCCGAACGATTTCATGTCTCGATTGTAAGTGTTGAACGCTTTAAGGATCGATTGATGAAGATCGTTGTCGCCGCTAAGGAGCCACACTATCGCTTCTTCTCTGCGTGTGTTCCACAAGCTGGCTGCGCCGATCAAGCCAAGGATGAGTTTTGGAGCCTGCTTGATGAGAAGACAGCGCAGGCACCGCCGAAAGATATCATCGTGGTCGCTGCTGACCTTAATGAGCACGTAGATGCTACGGAGGATGGGTACAGCTATGGTCGTTTCGGATACGGGTTTCGTAACGAAATGGTGAGTGTATTCTTGAGTATGCGGAATCGCATAATCTCACCATTGTGAACACCGTTTTCCGAAAACGCGACTCCCATCTCATTTCATATTATAGTGGGAGCTCCAAGTCTTAGATAGACTGTGCTCTTGTGAAGGATCGCGACCGAAGCATTCTCACAAACGCGAAGATCGTCCCGTATGAGAAGATGGTCCTACGGCATCGACCGCTGGTCTGCACTTCATAGATGCGGTGCTGCAAGAATCAAGTGTTGGCGAATGAAAGAGAAAGAAGCAGCTATGATTTCTCGCGTACGGTTACCGACAGTCACGACCGTCGACGAAACTTGGAAGAGAGCAACCGACGCGATACCCCAAGCTGCAAGATTGGAATTCGGCACTACGAAGCCTGGACGACGCAAAGTCGACAAGCAGACATGGCTGTGGACGGACGATGTGAAAGTAAGGCCTATGTCATACCATCGCTCACACCGAGCGAAGCCTAATGGTAGCCTCCCATATCGACTCATCGCTTTGCGCGATCGATATAGGAGCTTATCATTAGGCTTCGCTCGGGTTGAGCGGTGGTATGATAGGCCTAAAGCTTCGAGAGAAGAATTTGCTGTACCATGTGTTTCTCGGCGACAAAACAGCCGACAACTGGCAGAAGTATCAGAAGGCGAAGAATGCTACAAAGAAGGCCGTGGCTACTGCGAAAGCCGCTCATTGTGGTGATGTCTACCGAAAGCTCGGGATGGTGAGCGGTATTTGTACCGACTTGCTAAGACCAGCCGTCGCCAAACTGAGGTTATTGAAAAATTGTTTGGCACCAATGATGACAGCGGCCATCTCCTGACCGCAAAAAGGTGCCGAAGCGACGGCGTGATTACTTTGAGGAAATTTCCACTATGGAATTTCCTCACCCGGCCATCCCTTCTGTGGGTTCTGTTCACGGTCCCGTTCACAAGATAACCATGGAGGAAACAGAAGCTGCTCTAAAGAAGATGAAGCCATGCAAGGGGACAAGATCGGATGATGTGGCAGTCAGTACCGAAGTATTGCTACAACTGTACGACGATTACGATTTGAAAAAAAGGACAGTCCTGAAGACTGCTCCAATTACCGTCCGATTCGCTTTGCACAACATGAACATCTTCAAGCGAATCCTCGATAGACGAATTCGTGAAGTCGTCAAGCTCTCTGACAATCAGTGCGGTTTTGTATCTGGTTGTGGGACCATTGATGCTACACACGCCGCCCGCCTCCAGGTGGAGAAGCATCGCGAGAAACAGAAGCCAATGCATATAGCCATTCTCGACTTGGAGAAGGCCTTCGACTGCGTACCGCGTGAGCTTATATGGTACGCTTTGCGACAACACAACATACCTGAGGAACTTAGAGAGTGGGTGCGGATGCTCTAGTCTTGCCCAAAGAGCAGAGTGCAAGCTGCAGCTGGAGCCTCGACGGAGTTTCCTATCCATGTTGGGGTGCACCAGGGTTCTGCGCTTTCTCCACTCCTCTTTGTTGTCGTTATGGATGCCATTACGAGAGATCCTCACAAGCCTGCCCCATGGACATTGCTCTGTGCCGATGACGTGATCCGAAGATAAAGGTGATCTCGAGAGGAAGGTGCAAGTTTGGTGCCACCGCCTGGCGATGTTTGGACTCGAATGGAAACGTCAAGAAGACCAAGTACCTAGCGACTGACGTAAACGAGTCCCCGGCTCCATTAAGATTAACGGCACTGAGATTGCACGCACTTCGGTGTTTAAATACCTGGGATTAGCGTCTGACGGTGGTCTGATAGTTGAAGTGAACTCGCGCGTGAGTGCAGCTTGGTCCAAGTTGCGCTCGTTCAGTGACGTTCTTCGCGATAGGAAGATACCAGAGCAGCTGAAGTCGAAGGTCTACAGAGCAGTCGTGCGGCCGGTAGCGATGTACGGCGCTGAGTGTTGGCCTGCAACTAACGAATTTGAAACTCGCCTCAGCGTCATGGAGACGAAGATGCTGCGCTGGACGGCTGGGAGTCGCCCGCATGGACCGCATCCGAAGCGATGTCATTCGGCAGACGTTCGGTTTCGCGCCGGATAAGATGCGCGAAGCTCGCTGGCGATGGTACGCCCACGTTCTCCGTGGAAAGGAAGACAGCGTCGGTAAGATAGGCCTTAACTTCGAGGTATTTGGAAAGCGGCCTAGAGAACGCCCGAGGCCGCGTTGGTCGGATAAGTTACACATGGACATGAAGATAACTTGCGTCCACCCTGATCAAGCGGAGGATCGGGAAAGGTGGCGTCACGACATCAGAAGACCGTACCCCACGAAGAAGCCGACAAACGTTGAAGATGAAGAAGTCTCTTTGGTCAAACCGAATATGGCGGTAAGGCAGTGATTTGTTAAATTTCATAACTCAGCTGCGACTTTTTAAAAGATCGCTCTAGCTGACCCAGGGAGAAGGAGGACTGCATACATTTCGTAGCCCTCAGGTATGCCCTGGCTGCCCTATGAGGAAAAAGCACCACCTTCAGCTTGCTCCTACGCTGATTGATAAGAATCTTCACATGCTCCTCCTTTGTATGAGAAACACGCAAAGTAAAGAATTTGGAGCCTCCATAGCGCGAATAGAGGCTTAACTTATAAACCCTACAAATATCACAGAATTTCCTGCGAGAAGCCAAAGTGTGCATATCCAGATATTTGTTCTTAATCGATGCTTTAGGTACCTTAGAGTAAAGAAACCCACCAATTCGAATAAAAACCTTACGAGTGAAGTTACTCTATACCTTTTCCATAAGGTTTATAAATGTTTCCCTCCTAGGGCAAAAAAACCGTACTAGATGACTCCACCAGCAACCGAACCGAGTCTGTTAAGCCTTGAGCAATACACTTTTATTCTTAGTGATGAGGCCCTTGAAAGTCTGATAAGCCCTATGCTGAGCTCGTCTGCAACAAGTGATCGCCTGTTCAGAGAAATCAAGCTTGAATTGTAATGAAAACGTAAGTCTTTGACCGAGCCCCTCTCGTCAGTCCGGCGCCGCATCACAGCTGAGAGTCATGCAGACAGCTTTACTCGGGGACAGCGAAGCTGCCACTGCGTGCTCCATAGGGATAGCTCGTTCACTGCCATCTGAAGTCTTCTAATGACCTCCGGACCCGTAATTGTCCTGTACAGCTTAATGTCATCAGCATGCATCGTGACAATGACCCCACTGGGTTCTAATATCCTAGGCAAGTCCACAGTATGAAGATTAAACAAAGTCGGTGACAAGACACCTCCTTGAGGAACGCCGCTACAATCCGATTTAACACCAGAATAGCACTGACAGAGGCGCACTTGGGTCTGTTTTCGATTGCTCGAAAACTCCCTATTCCAACTCACAATAACAGAGTGAAAGTTAAGCCTATTCATTTTAAACGGAAGTTTCTTATGCGAGACACGATAAAACGCGTTACGAAAGTCGAAGTAAACTACATCACAACTCAGTATATTATCCAGAGCGTCGCCCCAGTCCTTGAGGCATTCCTAAAGATTCGTCTCAACTGACCGTTCCTTCATAAATCCATGCTATCCGGAAGGGAAGATCCCGGCTCTATCAGCAAACTCCATAATGTGTGGCGTCAGAACCTTCTCAAAAAGTCTGCAAAATATGGAGGTGACTGTCGTGCCGCAGGGGGAGCTCCGCCCATGCATCGGTGGAGGCCGAGGTCCCCTCTACGGCCCGAGCTGTGGCATGTTGGATCCGCGGCTCGCGACCAGTGGGTTTGCGCTGCGACGCGGTTATTCCTACCCGAAAGGCCCTTAGTGGATCTTGATTGCCGCGTACCCTTTTAAATGCGACCTTATGTTCCCACATGATAGCGTCTCTTTGTATGTCGACTTCCTCTGGAGGAATCCCCGTGGGTCGAAGCGTCCCCCGACACCCGGCGATCCCTCCATTTGCGACGCTGATATGACCTTTGACTTGACACTGATAGCATGGCAGACCACCTCACGAGTTTAGATATCAGACCTTTTGAATTATGAATTTATATTGGCTAAATAGTAACGACCGACATAAATTAACAAAATATGAAGACGACCTAGACTACGCGTTACGGGCCAGGGTGCACCCAACCTACTGAAGGAATCAGGACCGCGATCCGCGGGGCTTACCTGGCCCAGGTCCTGTGGCCTGCGCCAAGTCAGGACCGACGAGGCCAGGCAGAGGCCTCGCGTTACCTGTGGAACGGCGACGGCGACGGATCCTTGGCTCACTGACGACGGCTGGCGGCCACCGACGATGATGACACTTGACGACAATAGCGACCAGGAAGATGTAACTCGACGGCAACGAAGTCAGATTCCAATCGACGGATGGGACTTGTCTTCGGAAGCGACGGTGATGACGAAGCCCGGCCGCTCAGCGGGAGCGGCCGGGGACGACCACCGCTGAGCGGGAGCGGTGGTGGCAGACTGACGACCAGGCCGGTCAGAGACGACAGAGGCACGCACCCTCTGCGTCTCTGCCGGCTTCTAGAACCTTCGGCGGCGGCGACGTGTCGATCGACGCGTTTGACAGGTTTGACCAGGTCGATCGACCGGCCCGGCCCAGCGACGGCGACCTGTGAAGACTTGTCGGACGCGAATCACGACAGTGACGCTGACAGACCTATAGTCTTCAGGGTACGACGGATACCTTTTCCGAATATCGGAATAATAAAAGAATGCTTCCAGCGCATAGGTATTTGAGAATGCATAAGAGGCTGATTAGAAATATACGACAGTGGAGTACAAATAACATCAGCAACCCTCTGAATAAAACTCAGTGGAATGTCATCAGGAGTCACCGAGGAGAATGAAGGCCGACCTTTTAAAAGACGCAGAAGCACCGTGCTGTCAATCCAAGGAAAACGTTCCATTACGGCAGCCTCACAGGGATGAAGCTTTCTATGGAGGAACAAACGGTTTGAGACTGTCATCCTCCATAGAAACCTTGACGAATTCATCCGCCAGCATTTCCACCCTATCCGAGTCCGAGACTTCTTGGTTGTTCCCAATCCTAAGACAACCGACTCCTTTTCTATCCTGAAGTCTACTATTGAAAAACCCATCAAACCTACAAGGATTGCCAGAGTCTATAGCTTCTACCTCTAACAAGGAAAGGTTCCCAACTCATGGTGAGCTTTTGCGACGCTATTTTGGCAGGATGTAGGGCCCTGTGAGTGGAGTCTAGAACCACAGTTAGATTTTGCTGAACGCTTTTTTTAAAGACCTGAAAAGGAGGCCTGAAAGCGTGTACGCAACTATTATCAAACTATTATTACGGCTCCCAACGAGTGTGCCTCGGCGGCGCAGCCGGTAACACCACCGTCTAGCAGAAGCACACCGTCAGGCTTTTAGTTCAAGTCCGAGTGCTGTCACTATTTTTGCACGTATTAGTTTGTTGTTATTACACTTTCTTATGATTACAGGAGTCAATTTTAGAATACTAATGCTTGCAACAAACCAAACCTCTATATGTGCCTTCATATGTGCTAGCTTTTCAACATATCTGTAGCATATCACTTCTCTGCAAATAAAAAGTCGTATACATTATTAAATTAAAAGTCTTATATTTACTATTCCCCTTTCTGGTACAAATCTATGAAACAAGTCAAATACAAGCGCTTGGCACACAATCAGCATCTTACAAAACCCAGCCAGTGAGGAACAATCTTCTCCCTGGTAAGGAATGACCACTTCTTCTTCGCTGAACGCGTAATCTGTGGGCGTAGAAAAGAGTTCTGGGTGATTGTCGACGTAGCCAGCTGCCATCAACGCGTGTGACAGACACGGCCAAAACACCGAGCGCAGAACTGTCGGTAGGTTCGCTTATAATCTGTACTCAAAAGAAACGTCACGGGTGGTACCCTCTTTGTGTAACATTTTATACAATTTACCCACTTTCAATATACCATCTCGGCTGCATGTAACATATTCCGGATGGCCGTCAAAGAGGACTGAATTCTCTAACGGTGATTGCTCACTGTTGTCTTCCTCCTCACAGTCATCATCAGGTACCCAGTCGACATCCACTTCCTCATCGAAACCCACCTATGAAACCACATAGATTACGTGTAGAAAGTTCCCATTTTCATAGTAGTACCTCTAACCTGTACCGCCTCTTCTTCCTGACAGTCGGTACCTCCATAAATGGCGTCCAGGAGGAGTCCCTTTATGGCATCCGCAACCGCATTCTTTCTCCTCTCTCCTTGTCGGAGAAGAGAAATCCGGTGTGAAGGTGGAAAGTAGTTGGCCAACAACACGTTCAGGTGAAAACAGTATTTCGAGCACACTTATGTACCGATATGGCCCGGGTCCATAATATTCAACCGTAAGATGAGCGTATTTGTGTGCAGTTACAGTATTGTTGGTGATACGGTATACTCTATGGTGGCGGTACGGATATGCATAGTTGAAAAGCTAGCACATATGAAGGCGCATACAGAGGTTTGGTTTGTTGCAAGCATTGGTAGTCTAAAATTGACTCCTGTGATCATAAGAAAGTGTAATAACAACAAACTAAAACGTGCAAAAATAGTGACAGCACTCGGACTTGAACTAAAAGCCTGACGGTGTGCTTCTGCGAGGCGGCAGTGTTACCGGCTGCGCCAGCGAGGCACATGTCGTTGGGTGCCGTAGAGGTTGATAATAGTTGCGCGCACGCTTTCAGCCCTCCTTTTCAGGTCTTTAAAGAAGCGATCAGCAAAAACTAACTGTGGTTCTAGAATCCACTCACAGGGCCCTACATCCTGCCAAAATAGTATCGTAAAAGCTCACCATGAGTTGGGAACCTTTCCTTGTAAGTAACTATTAAACCTTCGAGGGTTTTTGTCAAATTCAGTGTTATATCTACCAGATTCAACCTAGTTAGCTGTACGCATCGCTTCAAGAAGTAAGCAGTCGCGATGACTTATCATATTACACAGCTGGGACTTAAGACGGGCACCACTACCTTTCTCTACAAGGGAACGAATTTCGTAATGGCATCTTGTAATACGCATGGAAAGAGCTCATACTTCGCATTGACATCCTCTTGACTCTCCAATGGAGCAATCCATCTAACCTGAGAAAAATAGGTACGAGCAGCATCAAAATCAGCACACGAGTATAATCTACGGTAAGTAGGGAGGGGGATGCAGTATTCAGCCCTACCACTGAGACCCACAATGTCGGAAGAAATACTATTGTGATCGCAATAGGAGGCCCAATGCAAAGGTTACTTATCAGCTCATACCTACTGGGATATACCAAATCCGAATATTGCCAGTGCTTTCACAAACAAAAGGGAAAGAGATCGTGGAAGCTAACAAGACCCCGTAGCCCAGAGGAGCCCCAATTACTGACCACATCAACAGTCCTATTGGCCGAAAACTGGAAGTCCTGCATATTGAAATCGCCCAATACAACAGGTTCGAAATCATTCTATATAAGATCACTGATAATATTGAACAGGCGTGCACTACTCGCATCACAGGAGGGCACCTGATACACTAGGACCAGACGCACAACTCCGCTTGCGTTAAGTACTTCAATACAAAGTAGCTCAAAGGCGTTTCTTACCGATTCAGACAGCACAACAATTGTCCTGAGGCGACGACTGCACACGAACACAACTCCCCCTCCAGATCTATCTTCACGATCACAATGAACTATTTCATACTCAAGCATATTATTAGCAAAAAGGAATGAGAAAGTGATGGTTGACTTCAACCAGGTTTCAAAGAATGCGTGAATATAAGAACGGCTACCCAAGACTAAGCCGATATAGTGCCGATTCTTAGACACAGACCTGACATTAGCATACGTGCATTTGATAACACTCCTAAAATTAACGGAAAAGTAATCAGTACCTGAACAATCAAACTACCTAAAAGAAGCATCTTCGCTAAAGGAGCCCGTAGCAGCGTCACCGTTCCCCCGGATGGCTTCGCGGAGGGTATCCCCATCAGCAGTACTGGCACACGACGGCATATCACAAGGACCCACCGCTCCGTTGCCTCCATTACTGTCACTACAAGTGAGACCCCGTTCGCCCCTCCTCAATTTCCTCATCGGCAGAGATTCCCGTAAGAAAACCTAGCGAAGTGACGGAGGCGCGACACTCTTCTAACCGCGATACGCCGGAACACTGATGCCGGTAATACAACCTTGATGTGTCTGTTTTTTCCTATTGAAGGCTTACCAAGCCTATAGACAAATGGGATTGCACTCTATTCCTAAAAAAATCAAGAACATCATATAGTAGAGTGGTCATAATTCATCCTAATTCCCATGTTTCTACCTGCCAACTTAGGTATATTACCGACTGCGGTGGAGCGCCTCCTTTCCATCTCATGATATGACACCAGCGAACTCTCAATAGGAACAATAACATCGGAAGCGGAAATCGGTTGCAATGATTCAACAACACTCGAATCATAACTCGCCACAATTTGCGAAGGGCGTCGAGCGTTCTACCCCTCGTCCCCCTGGCCCGCCCACCCCTGCTCCTCCCCCCCCCCCCCAACCACTGGGATTGCTCGAGAGTCCAGTGGCTACCTTACGAGATAATGGAGACGCAGAGATTTGCCACGCCTCTGTTTAAAGGGCGGAGGATGGATCGCCACTCCGCCATTTGCGAGGACTTGCTCGATTCGGAAGAGCGCTTCAGCAAATCTAGTTCAGAACGAAGATTAGTGCCATTCTGATATAAACGTAACATCTGGGCGACAAGCTCCTCTATAACACTTTTGATACAGGTTGGAATCGCCTTAGATAGAGGACTTGACGGACATGCTTATCCAAGGCATCTCTCATCCCGTTGTCCAGTGGAGCCGCCGGATCAGAGGGAGACGGAGAACCATTCACATTAACCGACGTCATAAAAGCTCACCACTCCAGCTAAGTGAAGATACAGACCAAATGAAATTGACCTTGACGAGTGACAGAAACTGCACCACAAATGAAGTGCAACCCTGCCACTAGGTTGCTCCTCTAAACTTCAAAACACGACCACAACTTCAAAACACGACCAACACGACTACTGTACAGTAGTAGGAGTTGGCAGTGCACCTTGAAACGTTCTCGGACGGTCGGATCAATAACGAGAACTCAACGCAGGCACACAGCACGGACGCAGGCGTCGAATCTCAAACTTGGGTAATTAAACCGATGGTAATGGTTTCGATATAAATGGTTGATTCACTTTCTTTAAGCCTCAATAGGCCGGTACTGAGGTTGTAAGCTCTCATAATGTTCCTTTGCGGTCAAAGCTTTATCCCCAAGCGGGACTCGAACCGCACCACCTGCTAATTAGGCACGAATGCTATTCTCGATTAAGCCCTTAGCTGTAAAGCTGCCGCTTGGTCAGACTTCGTCGTAAAATGTTTGAATGAAAAGAATAAGGCCGTTCTTGTCCCTCCTTGAATTGCTGTAACACGGGGTAAAAAGAGACGTCGCTAGCGACAGCTCGAATCAGTGGAATGTTATGTGACAAATGGCGGGCTCTCTGCAAGCATGCAAGGGGTTGGGTTGTTTGGAATTGATCTCGTAAAGCTTCCTCCCTATAAGAGGAGAGCGTGTCAAGGTTAGAGCGTGTTCAAAATAACTTCACAAGAAAGGTTTTTCTTAGAGGTTCTTCTCCTTCGATTTTAGTTATGATACTGTTCCTAATAGTGTTATTCGTAATAAGTTTTGGAACTGCAGTCATTGGCCACTAGGAGGAAAAGAAATGTTTTATTCTTATCTATAAAATTGTTTGTGGCAAGGAATCCATTAGGGCCAATAGCTTGTTCAAGTTGATGCCTTCGAAAACCAGAGGTAACAGGCTTAAGCTAAGTTTTGCTGACCCAGAATCACATTGGGGAGACAATTCTTCTCCCGTTTTGATGCCTCGGAGTTCGCCCGGATTATTAGGAAAAACTACCTCCCCAACAATTTTAGCAAGTTTAAAACAATTGTCCATTGGTAGTCACAGGAGGAACTATGAAACTTTTGGATTTTCTTTCGTGGGATTGTTGCTCAAAATTTTTTCGTTCCATGCGCTTCTTTTTTTATTGTGTTTTGTTTGATCAATATCTCCATCTGCAGTTGTCTGCTGCAGTTACAGACACATTGTTCATTCTTAGGCCTCTGTCATACTATCGCTCACCCCGAGCAACGCCTAATGATATGCTCCCATATCGATCGGGCGGCGCGATGGAATCGATATGGATGCATATCATTAGGCGTCGCTCGGGGTGAGCGATAGTATGACAAAGGCCTTAGAGCGTGCGTAATTTATTGTCTAAACGCCTCTTGTCTTTCAGATGTCCGAGGCCGAATTACGTGCAACCGAGGGAGGAGTGAACTCGCTTTTCCTCACTCAGGATTCTTTTCGTATCGCAAGCACTGCTGCTGGATCTGCACTTGAGGTGGGCGTAATTTTATAGCCTGTTATTATTTGGAGAGCATCTTTCCTATCTGAACTTAACGAAAAACGCTGTGGTTGCATTTGCTATCTGCATCTTCGCAGGCTTGAGTTGGGTTTTCCTCCGTTTCACTTAGATTCGTTGTCTTCATCAATGTTGCTAGACTGGGATAATGGGAAAAATTGTTGAATACTTCTTTCTGCAGCACTATAAGCCTCACTACCTCACTGATTCACTGGTTCTTTTCAACCTGAAGAAAACCTTGCTAACAACTTATATTCATGTGCAAATGTTGTTAGTCTGGGCTCATCTTTGCGAGGATTCGATTTGCGAGCTTTGATGCCTTTTTGCGGTTTCCCTTTTAAGTTTAAAAATAGGTAATAATAGCCTAAAAATAATAAATAAAGACTTCGATCTGCTCTGTTTTTAACCAAATTTCATGATTATTAAAGTAAAGGTTTTTTCCTTAAAATAAATGCTGTTGAAGAAGTGTGTAGAACCAATGTGCTTCCCATATATCGCACGTCAAATACAGGCAATATCTTCTCTCCTACTGTATGGAAGGCTGTTAATACGTGCGTCACGTAGTGGGTACACGGAGGGGTGACCAAAGTACTACAGCGTGTGAGGCGTATGCTGGTCGGTTGTGTGTATGGGCTTCCATCAACAATTGTCAGAATTTGCAGCCAAGCACTATGCTTTTACACACAATGAAACGGGTAGGGGTGGGGGTCGTGCAGCGGGCGTCCGGATTCAGAAAACATGTCACAGCAACCATTATCCGGATTTAGAACACCTCTCACAGAAATTATGTCGTGCGCGTCTGGATTCAGAAAGTATGTAGCAGACGTTGCTCAAAGAGCACGAATTCGGAAAGCTTCTCGCGTAAAGAATTATTCGAGTAGGTTTGCAACCAGAGAATAAGCCGAATGATCAGCCGACCAGTATCGTTTGATCTTTCTATTTTGCTGCAGATTTGTCACTTCGGAGTGAGAATGGCAGGATTTTATATTGTGGCTAAGCGTATGTGTGTATGTCTGCCGCTACATAAAGGTTGAGGCACAATCACGTTTTCGAATATAAGTTGCCTGGATGCGATGAGAGTGGACAGATTTCCTAGGAAAGACCCAAAAAGAGAAGAGAGATGATAAATACCTTTTTGAAGATACTATCCTATTCTATAGTATGTTTTAGGTCACTTTTTTAGCCTGCTGAAGGTGAGAACGAATAAAGAAGTAAAGTAGAACCGTTGCGGTGATGGCGTTGTATTATTAGTTTTGCGTTTATTATTGTTACGGTTCCCTACCACACCCTATCAGACATATGGCGGCTAGTAGGGCACTGTACTGTACACTATATGTCTGGGAAGTCTATAAAGCAGTCTACCATTTCCAGAGTAAAAAGGTGGGATTAGGTCTGGGCGCTCCTCCTCATGTGCATGGGCCAGGAATACGTAAGAGAATCAGCGATCATTGGAGTACGAAATATTCGGTAAACCTGCGAGTGGACGTTAACTGTCTCGCTGCATCAATTAAAGTCGATATCGCTAACTTGTGCGATTGCTTGAATTCGCCTGATGACGTTATTTTTATGTCGAAAAAAGACAACAAGTTGATCCTTTCTCTCTTCCTATCTTCTTCATCGTTGTAATCCCACACATGACCGTCGACTTCGTTAGGGTCCAGTTCTTCTTCCCTGTCCACAATGAACTCCGCTACTTACACAACTGCGAAACTTCTGCGACAATCGTTTTTTCGGAACAACTGACCAACCTTGCAATCATCAGTCGACTTTCTATTCCACCCTGTTCGGAAGACGAAGCCGTGATAGAAGGGTCACCTTAGTAGCGAGTAATAGAGGTGAACGTTGGTCAACGAAGCAAAGCAATTGGAAACTTTTCAAAAAGGAAGAAAAGCAATTGGAAAAATTCAGGCTTGCAAGCCAAAGTGCTGGAAGGTGACGCAGCTCGAGAATCGAACCCTCAACCGCTCAAAGTTGGGTCAAGACTGCTAACCATTTTTACGCGACTGCAGCTGTGAGGGTTGTTTTGCTTCTGCAGTTATTCCTGCGTCAGTGAACTTTGTGATGTCCTTACCTGCGTCCGTAGTGGCTCGCAACAACTTTCGGTTCCATATTTGGATTCAGCACCATAGAAAGTACCAGACAAGATATGTCATATTGAAGGTCTGGGGTCAGTTTGAAACCCTCGCTAGTGAGAACTCCACAAATTGAAAGGGTGTGGTGCTTTGGTATAGGATGCTGGACACTGCCACATAGGGTTCCCCTCTTCTCTGCGGTAGATCCTATTTCGTTACTTACCAGAGGCATGGGGCTCCACGGCAACAGAATTACCAACTTGATTAGGAGTCATCAACAATGACTCAAAAGGGTGTACTCAAGCCTACGACGGTTCTTTTCTTTGTGCACTTCTTCGTGTAGGCGTCTCATTGAACACGATGTTTGTATAGGAGAACGATGTGGCTAAATGGATGAAAAATCGGAATATAAAGCTGAGTGAGTTGCCACGATTGAGATTCAGTCATTCCATTCACGGAAGTCCTGCCACAACCCGGATCATTATCAACACCGAACTTGTCAGAATTTGAAGCCTCATGGTGCTTTACGTTACGAGCTCGGACTTGGGATGACATTTGCTCACCATCAGTCTGAACAGACAGCACAACCAGTAAATGACAACAAAACCGCGCCCGTCGATAGTTGTCAATTTTTATGCTTCCTAAAAGGCACTAACTTAAAGCTTTATTCTACATAACATTTCTAACATAAGGGACATAAGGTGTATTGGAGAATGGCCAAATAACTTCGGTGATGGTGGCGAAGAAACAAAGGAAATCATGACGGTGGTGAGCAGAGATCGTGTGTTTCAGTCGCTCGAGCACTTTGTCAAGTAAAGTAAAGATACTAGTCAAACACAGAACCAGTTGAAACAGTGACAACCGTATGTGGGGCCCGCAAATGAAGGGAACTTGTTGAAAGCTCTCAGAGATATACAGTGGCTGCTCAAAATTGGTAACCTGGCCATACAAACGAGGAAATTTAATGACGTATAAGTGAACATAGTTTCTATCACACCTTTCACATGAAAAGAATGGGTCTCTTCTGCATAGTGGCTCACGTTGACTTCTCTCCCTTCGCGCGAGCTGCACCACCATCATAGTCCCTGAATGTGTCTCTTCTACCAAATGATGTAACCGGGTGCGCCCGCTAATGGTGTTTTGGGAATCCGCTCGCTAGTTCGCAGTGAACAGCGTGCAGACGACGTTCGCGGCCGTTGCCATAAGAGACGGGCTTCCGACTGACTGCGGGGAACTCCCACTGAGCCGCCTCTATGAGCTGTCCGGAGTATACACCAAAAAAGCCGATGCATGGATGGCGTACCGATCTATAGCAGCTTTCGATCGCCATCGCTCGCTCAGATATCCGTCAGCTACAAGCACACGGAAGAATAGCGTCACGTTGATAACGACGAAGACGCTCGGCCCGCCAAGAGCGACACACACGTAGAAGACGTGCATTTTATTGATATGTGACACTGCCCATCGAACGAATAGTGCTTGCCCCACGAAGCGATACAGGACGAAACTGAAACGCAGCCGGTCTTTCTGGTCAAAGTGCACTGCTCATTTTGACAGCATCGTATCGAGTCGACTAGACCTGCGGTTCACAGGTGTTCGGAGCTAATCATGCAGACGCGATATTAGAAGGTGCGAAGAATTGGCCTCTCATTTATCAGTCGCGTAATCTCGAAGATTAGAGAATCATACTAGAGTTCGGTGGTGAGTTCGTAGACTGAATTGCTTGTTTCTTAACTAACCAAAGATAGCTCTAGGTGAAGTCAAATCGAATAGCTTCGAAAAAATTATGACCCTACTACTAGCCACTCACTTGGAACAGATCTGCTTCCTATAATTCGCTCTGCAATGTATCGCTACAGTGATGTGCTATCTACTGGCCCTTTGGGTACACCATACAACACGGAGTGGACTTGAATTTTGTTCGCATACAGTGTAACCTACTTTCGACGGTTTGCTCTAATCAGACCCCATACAAACTTAAATCTGTTGCAACGAGCCGTCAAAGTCACATAGACAGTTTGTGCGATGGCAAGATGTTCTGGCTTTGGTTGCACCAAAAATAATGGCGTTAAAATGGCTGCGGTCTGACCATGGAGAAATTGAAATCAGGCTGTAATCATCCCGATAATAATCAATAATGCAACAAACGATAATGGTAATCAATAGTGCAACAAGCGTGGAATGCGAAGGTGTTGTTAGTCTACTGTTCCCTCGGGTTATAAGTTTTTTTTTACGGTGAGTTGCTACGGTTAGCGGATGGAAATGATAGCGAAAAGTGATGTAATGGCTATCTGTTCCTTATCTTTTTGTTATACTGAAAACGACACTTACGACACAACATTGCAGCGAACCACCGTCTTATAGAGATCTGGATGCTCCTTTGATAGCCCTGATATATGCATGATTGTCCTTGTGTGTAGAAATATACTGTAATGGCAAAATTAGTTCAATTCGCAGCTAGTTCAAGCAAAAGCGTCGTGCCTTACCTGTTACCCTCCATAAGCAGAGCCCAGTAGTCTCCCAGAAGGAATTTCCCAGACAGAAGGCCAACCAGCAAAGCGAAACATGTTGCTATATGATGCACCAACAGCTCCAGTGTCCACCGAGACCACTCGTGGTGAAGCATGTCGACGGCGTCGTGTACGAAATATGCTTCAATACATTGTCTGCTTTCGTTAGTCGTAGAACTGCGGAAATCGGTCAAGTGAACGTTACCTATTGAAATGATAGGGAGCTGGGCAGCCCAGGGCCGATACCAGTGAACGACCTCATCAAACATCTCTTTAGTGTAGACCAGGAAGAACACTGTGGTCCATATTCCAGAAATCAGAGAGTGCAGCAGGCAAATAGTCAAGTTCTGCAGACGATACCCCCTGAACGACGAAACGAACATCAATAAGATCTCCACGGTAGAAAAAAACTTTTCGGAGGGGTATTTAACCAGATTCTTTATTTATTCTTCTATGTGTACGAACTGCACTGTTTAGCAAATTTTGGAGCTTTTTTTCTCAAGAAAAATTACTACAAAGCGTTCTCCCGCAGGCGCTGTAGCCTTCAAGAAAGAAACAAGCCATTAGCATAAAATAACTTTTGAATTGCTGAGATGATACAAGTGCTCCATCACGCCTATTGGCGTGCATCGCACTTGCGCGCTTCGCGCGATGTTGCAGTATCACTAAGCTGAGGACAATCCCATCAAGCAAGCTGCTCTGCTTATGCAGCTTATTATGTTCCAACCTTGCTCTACCATCTCTAACAAGGAGAGCCTCCAGAGTGGCCGTGAGCTTTTGCGATGCAATTTTTACAGGATGTAGGGTCCCGTGTGGGGAGTCCAAAACCATAGTTACTTTTTTCGGAATGCTCTTCTGTGGTCGAAAAAAAAAACCGTTTGGACGCGTGAGCGCGCAGCTCATAACGCTCTGCTGCCACCCAACGGGATGTGGTCCGTTGGCGTAGTGGTAACAAGGTCGCCTCTCGGGTGCGACGAGCGGGTTTGATGGTTCGGCCGCCGGTGCTGCCAATGTTTTTGCACACATCGGATCGTTATTATTAGGTTGGCAACTAATTTCGTGGACTCTCAAGAATCTTCAGCAAAACTCTTTATTAACAAATAACTAATGACAATCTTTAATTAAAATAAGATCCCTCAGAACGCAGAAGTGCTTCTCATATATCAGTTAGCTGGTCTATCCCACGGCCATAGAGTTATTGTGCTTTTAAGACCAAGAATCTTTAGAGGTGCATTTTGACAGGGTCCACATTATTAAATCGTCTTCCGACCAAGAAGTACTGCACCGAACTAAAAATGTGGTAGTCACTCGGCGCAAGGTCTGTGCTTTAAAGTGGATGAGTTTGACGCTTCCAGTCAAGGTCTTCTATTTTTTGAGGCGTCCGGTTCGCTACGTTCCCTCCGTTTGGTGGCGTCAAGAAGGTATTAACTTCTGGGAGCTCGTCAAGAACGGTTTCAGCATTAATGCTGTAATCTACTCTTCTCATCCTGGCCGTGCGCAGGCTGAACTCCGCTGGAATCGGTTCAGACAGATTTCCAGGAGCGGAACTATCTATCAGCAAGATAACGCCAGATCACACGTCACGAATCGGTAGCTTCAAAAAATCGAAAACCTTAGCTGGGAGCGTCTAACTCACCCACCTTACAGCACAGGCTGTTCGCCAAATGACTAGCACCTTTATAGCACGCTGCAGCACTTCTTGGTTGGAGGACGATCTATTAATGTGGACCATGTCAAAATGCACCTCCAAGGGTTCTTGGCTTCAAAAGCACAAGAATTCTACAGCTGTGGGAAGGGCCAGGTAGCTGATAGATGGGAAGCAGTCCCACGTTCCAACAGATCTTACTTTGGTTCAAAACTGTTATTTGTTATTTGTTTATGAACACTTTTGTTGAAGGCGCTTGAGAGTCCACGAAATTAGTTGCCAACCTAATATTATGCACTTGCGTGATCACAGGAGTCAATTTGTACGCGATTAATGCTTTTAGTATTTGAACCTAACTTTTTGCGCTTTCGTTTGAGTTACCTCTCGATGGATCGTATTTGCACTGTCCCACATCAGCAACGATACTGTAAATGCACACAAACACATAAACTTCACGGGATAGGTATGAATTTGGTTTGATACCGGTAAGAATTTAACATTAACAATAAAACGTCCTTTTCACCCGCCGGGTGCATGACTATGTGATACAGCATCACGCGGAATTTGCTACACAGCAGAAATGGCATCTTGAAAGTCAGTGAATAGCATAGAACATCGTACGAACTGGATTCCATTCGCACGCATTTGCTCAATTGCAGATTATAAGCCAGATCCACCGGCAGTTCTGCGCTCCGGTATTCCGGCCATGTCTGGCATACGCTTGGGTGGCGGCTGGATAAGTTGATGATCACTCGGGGCCTTTCTCTACGCCTACCGATTATGCCTTCAACGAAGAAGAATTAATGATGCCTTGTCAGGGAGAGGAGGATTGTTCGTCCCTAGCGTTTGCAAGATGCTGCTGGTGTGATAGGCGTTAATATTTTAAATGTTTCGTAGTTCTATATCAAAATTGTTGTTATCATTGTCACCAATAAAAGCAGTTACTTTATGTGAGCAAGAATTTTTTTTATGTTAGCGACCCAATAGAATGATATAGTGCAAATAGGATCCATTGAGAGGTAACTCAAACGGAAGCCCAAAAAGGCTAGGTTCAAATACTAAAAGCATTAATCGTGTACAAATTGACTCCTGTGATCACGCAAGTGCATAATATTGACGATCCGATGTGTGCAAAAACATTGGCGGCACCGGGGACTGAACCATCAAACCGCTCGGCACCCGAGAGGCGACCCTGTTACCACTATGCCAACGGACCACATCGCACCGGGTGGCAGCAGGGCGTTATGAGCTGCGCGCTCACGCGTCCAAACGGTTTTTTTTTCGACCGCAGAAAAGCATTCCGAAAAAAGTAACTATGGTTTTGGACTTCCACACGGGACCCTACATCCTGTAAAAATTGCATCGCAAAAGCTCACGGCCACTCTGGAGGCTCTCCTTGTCCGATCAGGGGCCCGATTTATCATCCGCTTACCGGTCGGTAATGGTGAAAAGTACCACCAAAGCCCGATACCGAGATTCATTAGCATCAGGTTTGGCGGTACTTTTCACCGTTACCGGCCAGCAAGCGATTGATGAACCTGACTCCAATAGAGTAGTTTTGCGGTATGAAGCCATCCAGTACCCTTCCCCACCACTACGTTCAACATCGGCATCATCTCCAGACGGTTGAGTGATACCGATGCTTGTGCTAATCAGTGCCTTCGTCCCCTAAGTTCTTCGAAGACAACCCTCCTGTTGTCCTAAAGCACGGTCCTCCACTTCACTCTAGCACCACGTTGACTACAGGCACCTTCACTCCTCGTCCTCAAACGGTCAACCTCCGGCAAAAACCAACATTTTCGATGAGTACTGAGCGTCTATTCGATTTTGGTCACACGACGAAAAGCCTTTTTGTCAGCACGGAAGATTCATACCTCTC
The DNA here is from genome assembly GCA_947359475.1 of Heligmosomoides polygyrus bakeri. NCBI lineage: Eukaryota > Metazoa > Nematoda > Chromadorea > Rhabditida > Heligmosomidae > Heligmosomoides > Heligmosomoides polygyrus. The sequence continues at coordinate 68,570,966 of OX375865.1, read as the reverse complement.
CTAATACTACGCTGGACGGAAATTTACTTCCACACTTCTCTGGCATATTCCCATATTACTAATACTGGTCCCCCACTACTGGTCCCCCACTACTGGAGCTGGTCCCCCATTACTGGTACTGATCCCTCATTACTGCTCCCCCTCTTACTGGAACTGTTCCCCCACTACTGGTCCTCCCTTACCGGAACTGTTCCCCAGTACTGGTCCCTCTTTAGTGGAACTCGTCCTCCTTACTGGTACTATTCCCCATAACTGGTCCCCTTTCCGGAACTGGTCACTCACTACTGTCCCCTCCCCCTTAGCGGACGACGTCTTCTGAATCCCAGGCACGTTGAGTGACGTGTTCGGCACGTTTTCTAAATTTCCAGTCACGTAGAAGACGTCTTGATATTTTCTCCTATTTTCGCTGATTGAAACGACAACGACATCCTCAAAAAATCGATAATTTGATCAATATCGTTTGATGGCAATCGATACAGCAAAAACGAACTTCAAATTCGTGTTGAGTGTCCTCGACTACCCCCACGGATAAAGTTTCGGACCGTCTGGACGACGTCCACAAAAATCGATTATTTGGTCAATATCGATTGATGGCGGTCGATACTTCAAAAACGAACTTCAGATTCGTTCTCAGCGATCTGGATTGCCCCAGGGCTGAAGTTTCCAAGCAGGTGGAAGACGTGTAGGTATTTGCCGCTATTTTCGTGCCGTGATTCCCCCCCCCCCCCCCCTATTTTATGACTAATTTCTGCGACGGCGCCGATCGATAGTATGACTCATCGCTTAGCGCGTTATTATAGTGTATGATAATGGTAGTGATAATAATTAGTAGAAATATGTTTCCAATGTTTACCGGTGGTTTGGAAAATGAACGGGTACTAAACGTGCAGGTACTTTAGGTAAACATTTATTCTCCTAGGCTCTGCTTGTTCATTCCATTTCGCGCAGTTCTATTCCATATCAGAGCTTTTCCTGTTGGGGGGGGGGGGGTTACTTTGCGCCTCTTCCCTACATATGTGACCTTAGTATGGTTGTGTACCACCAATCTGGCACACTAGGAGTAGAGAAGCGAAGAAAGCAACGAACGGCGATGCAGGAGAAGCTTAGCGAACCATCCAGACATACGATTTCTGTAGTTCCAGCACTCGAGCTGACAACAGATGCAGATATCCGTATTGGGAGGACTGCAGCTTGCAACTCAGCTCCATGACGTCGTTTTGACTCGAAAATGACCTTTGCGCGAAGCACCCTTCTGAAGCTGTTCGAGAGACCGTTTCTGCTCCACGATATTTTAACGTGCACTTAGCGGGAGTCTTTCTAGTGGCGAAGTCTTTGCAGTATCGAGACTAGTGGTCTATCTTCTTTGTTCATATTCGCTTACTTTAATGCCCACTGCATTTGTGGACGGAGGAAATATGGCTCCTTCTGACTATGAAGGCTCCTCTGTGTCTTCCTAATATTAGTCCAAGAAAATATCCTACTTCGTTGTTGAATTCTCATGCACTACTCAGCCATTGCTTTTAGAGCACATAGATCTTGAATAGTGGTCTGCTCCAAAAGGGTGAGGTTTGCCTTTCACACGTAATGGCTTGGGACACTCTTAAGTTTGTTGAAGCGTAAGCTATTGATCGCCGTGAGCAGTGCAAGGGAAAAATCTGGGTGATTTCATTGGTCCACAATATAACCCTCTGGAAGTTCGGTCACTCATTTACACCATTTTCACGAAAATTTATATAAAATTTTTATTTTTTGAAAAAAAAAACAGTAAATCATTTTTAAGCGCAACAAGGCATTAGTCATTTAGTGAATTAATATACGAGATTGCGCATGCGCTCGAAGAGCTTGTTGCGATTTTTGTTTGATTGATAGTGTAAGTGTTGGTTACATAAAGCATCAAAGTGAAGATATGTGTGTTCTTTACATCTGTTTCTATATCATTTGCAGGTGTGAAACTCCATGGAAACATATATTTTGCTATCAATCGAATAGAAATCGCGGCGTGTTGGACGAGGGCATGACGCAATCTCTCCTTTTTGGCAAAAATTGCCGCCTTTCTGCTCTTTAAAACAAGCCTTAAACCATTATTTTGCCTAAAAAAAGAGAGTTTTATAAAACTTGAAGCAATGCGTTCACGTGTTGAGTTGGTGAATTAAAATTTCAAGAAAGTTACGAAAATTGTTCTTGAACAAAAAATTATTCTAACCCTTTTCAAACCTCTGGTTTAACGTGGAAGGTGCTCGTTTTGATTTGGAAGATGTTCAGTTAGATTTCAAAAGCATCAGGCTTGCTTAGAAGAGTGTCCAACTTGACATGAAAAATGTACAATTATTCCTCGGGGTCAATTCGGATACTACTAATCGTGTGGATAGCACTCTATGATAGACTTGCTTTCTGTAATGTACAGGCCTTCGGAGGAGGAGCGGCCCTTCCTTTCTCGTAAAGTGTGGATGTATAGATAGCTCAGCGTAAGTTACCCTAATTACAGTGCCTCCAAGAAAATAATGGACCCACTTGAAGCCCGCGTAGCCCTGCCACATGAATGTCTTCACGAATTGACTGACTAGGCGGAAGCCCGCGAAGTACGCGAGGAAAGGGAGGACGAGCCGTGGCTGGAAGGCGTTCGAGAGCGGCGGCCATTCGAACTGCGTCCGGTCGTCGAGCCGGCTCTCTGCGGACATCCTCGGCTGCAAGAAGTCGTTCTGAGTGGCGTGGAGGAGGCGATTCATGTCGCGGTAGAGCCCGCCCACAGCGTACGATTCGGAGCCGTCGCAGCGCCGGGTGAATCACGCCGTTGCCGGCCAGGATTGCCACGTCCGTCGGCGCGCTGTCGCGGCGCACTCGGCGGCTCCAGCCGGCGCTTCCAAGTTGTCCGTCGGCGGAGCGGCTTGCCGAGAATCGCTCTGTAGACACATAGGGCGAGGCGGAGGGAGGAAAGAGCATAGGTGCGGCCACGCTGTTGCGTCGGCGAGCGAGTGCGCTGCAGGGATTACTCCGGCGGTTGTGAGGGTGTTGGCAGGTATCTCTGCGTAGTTCTCCGGCAGGTACAGCCCAATGTCCCATGGTGTAGACTAGAAGTGAGTGCATGCACAATCTGGCTTGATCCATTTGGGATGACTGGTCTTCAGTTCCAGTCCACTGGGATATATCCTCATCCTACCAAACATTTACTTTAACCGTAACAAACGTAACCGTAACAAACGGCCTATGTCCGGCTCAGGCAGTCCTCAATACACTATTGAGGCAAATGTCGCTAAATTTTGAACTAAATTTAAGCTGTTCAATTCAATCAGCGAAACAGAAAATCTACTAATATTAAATGTATGGCGATAAATATCAGTTACTTTAATCTCTTTCAAAACCCTGTGCAATATTTAATAAAGACTGTTCATCATGTTAATGAGGCTGCATCGGGTTTTGAGAGCTCCTTTGACGCGATCCATAAAAGAAGCCGATGCCTTGTGCTGGCTGAACTGATTTCGAGCTTCGATGAGCCTATGCCTATAGAAGTCAACACTTCAATTTCTCCAGGCTGGTGAGTTACAAATAAACCTGTCAGGGAATTTGAAGGATTTCAGCAATGAATTTTCTGTCAAATGGCCGCTGAAGGTGAAATCATGGGCCCAAGACATAACATACTGCCTCATAGTAACAACGGCGTGTTTTTTTTAACCACTAGTCACACGGGAAAGCGGTAGTGGTTGAGCCGCCCCGAACCAGGAGCTCCCACGTCAAGACTGCCCCGCTGCGGTTTTGGAACTACGAAGGCGTGTGAATTTGGATGAGCAAAAGATGCTTCATTCCTGACAAAGTAAAATCGCAACTCTTAATCTACGTAAGAATGGATCCTTTTTAGCTCCTGCGAAAAGGCTCAAAGGTGCTGTTCTGCTGCAGATCTCGTAGGGCGTTTAGGTTTGATGGGTTCTTGGTTCGTTGATTGCCGTAAAATTTCTCTGACCTTGTTTAAGCGTGGATTATGTGAATTTTTGAGGAATTTTTGAAAACACATGTACGGCTTCCAAAAAAGGCGTTGAAGGGAATCCGTGATACATAAAATCCTATTACAGTTAGCAGAGACTTTGGACCTGGTGTGTTGTCACACATTGTGCTGACCACATTAAGAGCATCTGCATAGCAGAGCATCTCGTCAAACTGAAAGGTAGATCTCACTCTGAAGTCATATGCTCCCTTCCGCGTTGTATTAAGCGCTTCGCCTGCCAGTCCACTGGAAAGTGAGCGCAAGTAATCGTGAGGAGGGTCTGGGTCTCTCCCAAGTTAACTCGCCCTTCAATCCCTCCGAGTTGGTGAATTGGTAGCAGACTTGTCTGTGAAGAACGAACGACTAACAACAGTTCATCAGTTAACTGCCCTAATTTATTGTATAATATAAACCTAATACGCATTAGAATTCGCTCCACAATATCACATACAAATGGAGTGCATAGTGAGAGCAACAGATTGTTCAGCGCCGAAGTTTCTTCCTCTTCCCTCACTGAAAGTGAGAAAACCTCTAAATTAATCGTTAAGTTCTGTGACGGAGCTGATGCTCAGTCGCAGCGCATGCCCGTGACATCTCGTTCGCGTGGGCGAGGTTTCCAATGAGGCGTGCCCAGTTGAGGTGACCACGGGGTGACACGCTGTAATAAAGGATAACGATAAAGGTCGGCATTAGTCAGTTTTTTCCCAAGGTGCGAGCTCTAGTTCTTCGGGATATTGTGGAGGCGATCTGACTGCATATTCGGCCTAAACAGTGACTTGCAGCGGCCAGCCGATGGACAACTCGTTGTCAGCGTTTTGTTCTTCCCAGACAGGCCTGGTACCTATTTATTGAAAGGTGGAGGGGAATAGCGCGAATGGGCAAGGCAGTACGTGCCCTTCCCCTCCCTCAGTCTACGATTGGAGCCAACTGTGCACTGCGATCGGATCGCGGGCTTTCAAGAGTAATGTCGTCTGCCAAGTTTGGGGAGTTTTTCCTGCACTAAATTTCAGGCGATCGCTGAGGGGAAAATGGCTCAACGCCGCAAGAGCGTTGCGAAGCTCTTCCAAGGGAGGGAGGGTTCTCTCTTCTATTATATTTTGCTATTCCCTCTTTTTTTCTATTTTGTTACTCATCGCGCGTTTTCTTCGCACATTTTTATCCTTCCCAGATTTTCCTCGTTGAGATTGCTTTCATGCTCCTCATAACTTCCCCCCTCATTTCCTTACTTCGTCACCCTTTCTCGAATCTGATGGGCAGAACGAGAACGGAAAGGAAGACCGACAGATAATGCGATCAATACACACGATGATGTGAACAAAAATCACGAGAATCGCGTGTAAAACGCTCCGGATACTTACAAGAGCTCGTATAAAACAGTCTGCAGATACGAGTAGGTTAAAGAGAACACTTAGGAGGGCCTAAGGAATGCAAAGAGACTGAAGAAAAGCGAGGAAGATGATGAAGACATAGCTACCATGACCTGAAGTGGTCGAAACTTTGTCGTGGTTGCATAACGACCACCTGGTATGCTAAATGAACTCGTCGCTACCGTTGAAGGTTTAGTCGCTTGTCCACTCGGATAGACTTGGTAGACTGGCTGAGAGTGAAAGAGGCAATGTAGAAGGGATAAGTGTCTTGACACCAGACACCCCGTGCGTAGAAGCACCCTTCGTTGGTTAATGAGCTTAACAGAGTGAGACCGACTCCTCGTGCAGCTCTTCCCAGCATGGAGGGGAGGTGCGCGAGCCGTTATCACGCTGAGTCGTGGCTGCAGCGTTGACATGTCGCGCGCGTGAAGCTCGGTGAAAGACACGAACAACAGCAGCTTCCCACTCCAGATTGGGGAAGCAGTCTGCGACAAGCAGATCCGTTCTGACTGTTTCAAAGTGGCTTTCGATGTGGGAAAGCAGTTCGTCGAAAAACGGAGAAGAAGGGGAAACAGAGGTGGTTGAATGCAGCTGTACAAATGGAGATCTCATCATCGGGCAGTGTCAGCATAGCGGAGCTGTCCGGATGACCTTTGGTCGGTATGTGCAAGATAGCTGCAGAGTAAATCCAGGGTGACTAGTGAGTTTGAGTAAAAGGCAGTTAAAGACAACTTAAAGGCTTAAAGACTACGGGTGCTGCCCACTACGCCACCGAGGCACGGTGGCGTAGTGGGTAGTTGTGCTTCCTTGTCGTTTCGTTCCGACTTCTCACACACTTCAGTTGTGACGAGGTGAACAGTCATTAATCTGCGAGTTAGGCGTCGGCTGGGAGGAGGGGTGCGAACCGGCATCCTTTGTTTCCGCTGCTGGGTTGCAAGCTAGAGATTCTAGGAACGGAGCTCGCCCCCACGAGCATCACGAGTTCTGGTTGGAAATGCTGGCCATGTGAGCATCACGAATTTCTGTTTGGTTTGCGCTTGAATGGGGAGCGATTGAATGGCAAGAGGAAACTGTGTCTGTCTTCTTTGAAGGCTAGAACTGCCTCTGTTTTCTGAGCTGTATAGGCCAACTACGCATCCCAAAAGTATTCAATGCTCGCGAGGGTATCGATCAGTGGATCGGTAGAGAAGCACCAATATGGAAGTGGCTTAGAGCGTCTCGAGACACTAAGAACCTCTACATATTTCGCAGAAGCACATTCGCTCATACTTTCTTCCTCTTCTTTCAGCTTTGTAACCTTGACGCGCAATTGGAGTGTTCTGTCGCGGATCACATCAGTACCTCATGAAATCTGTGTTGAGTCTTGGACAGCTTGCTGGCGAGATTCAGCACATTATCGTAAAAGTTCACTCTTTCCGTCTGTCTTTTAGATACAACAGATTTGTTCCGATTCGTAAGATCCGCTTGCTACGAGATCATACTGAGGTAATGAGAGACGTCAGTCTGCTCGTCAGTTTTGTGGTGAAGGTGTTCTGCATACTGCCCTTAATGTCAGTACATTTCCTATGAATGGAGTCGGTGAAGACCGTCGCCGTGGTGAGAGCTTCCTTTGGGAACAGCCAGATAACTGTTGCGAAACCCTCCTTCCTTACCGACTGAGATCACAAATCTCCGAATTCATAGAAAATCAGCTGTTTTCTGCCTAAGTGAGGTCATGACTGATGGTGAGTATAAAGAGCAACTGAACTGATACAGAATGCTGTTCGCCGTCCTACACGGCGGTGCATTTAAGCAGGTCCTGTCGTCGATTAGGGCCTGTTCATATTTCGCGACGGGAGCACCGGGAGCGATTCGTCGGCCTGGCAAATCATACGTGTCGATAAACCAAGCGCTCCGTCGCGGAGTATGAACACGCCCACAGCTGTTTTCAGCCGAGGTGGACAGCGTCAAAGTTTTCCCAAGCAGTTCTTATGTTTGATAGTCAAATATACTCTGCACACGATCAGCGCTACGAGATACCCCATTTTCTCGTCGAGTTGGACACTTTTCACATCAATTTGGACACTCTTCTAAGCTAAAAGACTTTTGAAACCCAAGCGAACTCTGCTAAATCCAAATGAATCTCTTCTACATTAAACTAGAGAATCGCCAAAATTGTAATTTTAAAAAATAATTCGTTGTTCAAGGAAAATTTTAGTATAGCATTCTTTGAAGTTTTAATTTACTTCCCAACAGAGAACTCATAGGTTGAAATTTTACAAAAATTTTACTCATTGAGGAAAAGCAATGATTTAAAGCTTGCTTTGAAGAGCAAGAAGGCGGCCATTTTATATTGCTACAGAGATTGCGCCATGTCCTCGTCCGAAACCGCGATTTCTATTGGATTGCTAGCAAAATTTCTGCTTGCGTGGAGTTTCACACCTGCAAACGGTGCAACATAAACACATGTAAAAAACACACATATCCTCACTTTCTCGCTGCACGTAAGCAGTATTTACACTATCAATCACGTAAACATTACGACTTGCATTTCCAGCGCATGGCGCGATCCTGTCTCGAAGTGCACGACATGATTGCTGCTTTGCTGCGCTTTAAAAAAATAATTTATTTTTATTTTTTCAAAAAATTATTTTTTTATAAAATTATTACACAAAAAAATTAAAAAATAAAAAATTTCAAGGAAAGTTCCACCATATTTTTCTTCAACAAAATTATACTAACTGCCGTAGTGTGTCTGTAGTTTAACCTGCCTAAAGGTCCTTTCGATTTGGAAGTGTTCGCTCGGATTGCTCCGATTTCAAAGGTGTTAGGCTAGTTTAGAGGAGTGACCAATTTGACGTGAAAATGGTATCTCACTGACTCACTCACAGCTCGAAGCCTCCCACTCTTGCACTACATAATTACTAGAATTTATTGATTCGCGGAGATATCGAGTTGCTTTTTTTTGGGCAAAAGGAGGCCTGAAAGCGTGCACGCAACTATCATCAACCCCTACGACACCCCAAGAGATGTGGCTCGGCGGCGCAGTTGGTAGGAGTGCCGCCTCATAGGAGGACACCGGCGGGTTTATGAGTTCGAGTCCGCATACTGCAGACATTTTTGCAAGTATTAGTTTGCTGTTATTACGCTTTTTTATGATCACAGGAGTCAATTTTAGACCATCAATGCTTACAACAAACCAAGGCTGTCTATTTGCGTCTTCATTTGTCAACAGTGAAGTCGTCCTCGAATGTCAACAATCTCAACAATGCCTATCTGTCCCATCCCATTTCTTTGGAAAGTCCTGTCTAGCTCTTCCCTTTTAGTCAACAGCTATGATACAAAAATATGAAACAAGTAAAACGCAATCGCGTGTCACACCAGCAGCATCTTACAGATGCCAGTGAGGAACAGTTTTCTCCCTGGCAAGGAATGACCACTTCTTCTTCGTAGAACGCGTAATCCGTGGGTGTAAAGAAGGGTCCTGGGTGAACCTTCAACGTATCCAGCTGCCACCCACGCATATGGCAGACACGGCCGAAACACCGGAGCGCAGAACTGACGGTAGGTTTGGCTTATAATCTGCAATCAAAAGAAGTGTCACGAGTGGTACCCAGTTCGGATTATTGATATGGTATGATATGGTGGTGGTGTAGATAGGCATTGTTGAAAAACTAGCAAAAAAAGGCGCAAATAGACAGCCTTGGTTTGTTGTAAGCATTGATGGTCTAAAATTGACTGCTGTGAACATGAAAAAGCGTATCACCTGTATCACCTGTCGTCCCGTTGATCATCGACTTGCTCGAGCGGGCGCCAGCAGCGTCTCCATTCGTCCCTGTCGCGTGTCAGAGTGGTCCAATGGATCCTCCTCGCTCGAGGGACACGAAGAGCGTCATATCGGTCGTTCAGGGCTTTCACGAAGAAGTCCGACCAACGCGTTGGTGGGCGTCCTGGTGTTCTTTTGACATCCCGCGGAATCCAATCTGTGACGGCTCTCGTCCAGCGGGTGTCTGCGAATCGCATTACGTGGCCGGCCCACCCAATTTTCGACGACTTGGCCCATGCGACAGCGTCTCTGATCTTCGAACGTCGGCGAAGCTCGGAACTCCGGAGGCCTTCTCTCACTTGCGTGAGTCGTGTCACTCCGAGCATCGTCCTCTCGATTCCACGCTGCGCGACGCTGATCGCGTGTTCATCCTGCTTTCGTATAACCCAGGTCTCTGAGGCGTATGTTAGGGCAGGAAGAACAGTGGAGTCGAATAGGTGGGCACGGAGTCGGACGTTCTTCGTTTTCTTCACGACTTCTTCGACGCTCTTGAAAGCTCCCCAAGCCGCTCGTTTCCTCCTGCTCAGCTCTGGTGCTAGGTCGTTGGCCATGTTGACTTCGCGACCCAGATACACATAGCTGGAGCATTCGGAGATGTTCGTTCCGTTGAGCGAGAATGGGGCATCAGAAACCCATCCGTTCTTCATGAACATCGTCTTCGTAAGATTCAGCTGCAGTCCAACGCTCCCACATACACGATCGACGTCGGCCAGCATTCGTTCCGCCTGACTGATGCTCGGGGTTATGAGCACGATGTCGTCAGCGAAGCGAAGATGGTGCAGTTGCCGGCCGTCGACCTTCACTCCCATGTCTTCCCATTCTAGTTCGCGCATGACGTTTTCGAGGGTGGCGCTGAAGAGCTTCGGGGATATGGTATCCCCTTGTCGAACCCCTCTCTTCACGTCAATGACGACGTCGTTGTAGAATGGTGAGATCTTGGTCGTGAATCCACTGTACAACTCTCGAAGGACTCTGATGTACTGAGTAGGAACGCCCTGGGTGAGCAGGGCTTCCATGACCGCTTCAGTCTCGACGGAGTCGAATGCCTTCTTCAGGTCGATGAACGTAAGGCACAGCGGCAGCTTGTACTCTCGCGACACTTCGATGAGCTTCGTAATGGTGTGTATGTGGTCGATCGTGCTGAATCCTCTCCAAATCCTGCTTGTTCGCATGGCTGTCCTTCGTCCAGCGTTCTACTAATCCTATTCAGGATGACTCGAGTGAACAGCTTGTAGACTACGGACAACAGGCAGATCGGGCGATAGTTGCCAATGTCGTGCACGTCTCCCTTCTTGTACAGCAAAACGGTCTTTCTGGTCTTCTACTGAGATGGAACCTTGCATTCGGACAGGTAGCGTGTGAAGAGCCGCGCCAAGGTGTTGATGAGCGCTGGCGGGAGGTTCTTCAGGTGTTCAGCTCTGATCCTGTCAGAACCGGGTGCTGTACGTTTCTTCACCGACAAGATGGCGTGCCGGATTTCGGAAGAGAGAACAGAGGGGACGACGTATCCATTCTGCGGAAGATGGCATGGGGGCAGGTGGACGTGGCTATCGAAGAGATCGGAGTAGAAGTCGTGGATGACTTTCTCCATGGTCCTTCTGGAAGAGGTGATGGTTCCGTCAGGACGTCGGAGAGCGGTCATCTTCCTCTTGAAGTTGCCGAAGTTCCGGCGGGCATTGCGGATGCTCAGCCCTGCCTCTGCTGCTTCAGCCAACACTTCAGCCCTTCTCTCCTTGAGATCTTCCTTTATCGCCGCTCTGCATAGCTTTGCAAGCTCGGACGTCAGTTGATAATTGCCTAGCACTATCGCGGAGATGGTGCACGAAGCGATCGTATTCCTCGTCGACGTTGTCCATGATGGCATCTTCCCAAAAGCCGACAACAGAGGTGTAGAGGTCCCAGTTGATGGTCGTTCTGGGATTCCTCTTCTTGAACTTCGCGGCCTTCTCTCCTTGACGCGAAAAGCGGAACCTCGCGCGAAGGAGGCGGTGGTCCGATCCCGTGTAGAACTTGGGGACAACGGAGACATCGGTCAGGCAATACTTGCGATTGAAGATGATGTAGTCGATCTCGTTGTGGAACTGGCCACCGGGGGATTCCCAGGTCCATCGTAGGGAGGGAGGCTTCTGGAACTGCGAGTTTCCATGGATGGTCTTGGTCGACATGATAAACTCAGACAGCCTTTCACCTTGCTCGTTCCACTCCAAATCGTGGGTTCCGATGTGAAGTTCTTCCGGCGACCTTCGTGGCCCGATCTTGGCGTTGAAGTCGCCGACGATCACCTTGTAGAAGGTGTGATCTTCCTTTTAGAACTTCTCCAGCTCCACGTAGAAGGCCTCGACGTCTTCGTCGTCGTAGTCGGATGTTGGGGCATACGCGACGAACACAGTCAAGGCTGGCACGGAGCCACATCGCTTCAGTCGCAGACGTCCGATTCGGCTTGTCAGAGACTCGTACGAATCGATGTTCATGGCCAAGTGCGTGTTGACGAGGACACCAACGCCGCCTACTCCCCTGCTGTCGCATGTTCCGAGGAACAGTTCTTCTCCGGAGTCGTAGGCGGCGTGTAGGGGGTGGTGTCTTCTCGTCTCGGTCAGTCCGATGACGTCGTACTTGATCTTCCTGGCTTGCATCATCAGGTCCTCGACGGATGCTTCCGACGCAAGCGTGCGGGCGTTGTAAGTACAGATCGTCATCCTAGTCCTTCTCAGTTTGCGCAGCCTGGTTAGGCCCTGAGATTTTAGCAGCCTCTCCGTACTCGTCCTTCCCATCGCTGCAGAAATGGGGGCTCTTTCGGGGTCAGGGGAATGAGGCCCTTTAGTGCTGCTGTGTTTGACTGGAATACAACACGGGTAGCTAGTCAGGCTCTGTCGTGCGGGCGGGGTACTCCGGGCAGCCAGCCAGACTGCCCGAAGGGACGGGGCGAGACTTAAGGCGGCCTCGAATCGCCTTACATGTACTCCCAGTCTACCGAGTGCAAGCTTTTGGCCGAGCCGACACAGTTACAATCCGCACAGTCACGGACACATCCACGCACACTGTGCACGAACATGCCGCTCCCACGCACAAGGAACGCATCGACCCGACACAGCAGGAGCAAGGAGTGCATCCCCTGCATCCCACCTGCGTCTCTGGGCAGTACACGATCGCATTTGGTTCGCGTTTAATTCCCCTATCCACCACCCGGGGACGCACCACGTGGCCCTGCCACAAGCGGCCCGAGATCCCTCTTAACAAGAGATCCCGAAGGCTCTCTATCGAGGGAGATCCGTGGATGAAAAAGCGTAATGACAACAAACTAATACTTGCAAAAACGTCGGCAGTATGCGGACTCGAACTCAAAAGCCCACCGGTGTCCTACTATCAGGCGGCTCACCTACCAACTGCGCCGCCGAGCCACATCCCGTGAGGTGTCGTAGGGGTTGATGATAGTTGCGCGCACGCTTCCAGGCATCCTTTTCAGATCTTTAAAAAAGCGTTCAGCAAAAAATAACTGTGGTTCTGGACTCCGCTCACAGGGCCCTACGTCCTGTCAGAATAGCATCGCCAAAGCTCACCTTCAGTTGGAAACCTTCCCTTGTGACCTCCGAACCGCTTGCGATCGCGTACGTTCGAGTAACGCACTCCAGCGCTCGTGATGGTACCTCCCCGCCGCCGCCCCACAGTATAATAACAGGATAATGAGCCGCTTTTAAGTTTTATACGCCTTGATGGGTGTGTAAGAGTTATCGGTACGAAGGGCAGAGGAAGAGATTGCGAATTCTAAAATTCACCTTTGAAACCAAAATTCTGCAGTGCTTAGTCTGTTCTTGGCCAGACTCCCATACAGGTTGATACGAGTGTCCCAGAAGAGTAGAAGTACCGCGAGTGCTGTTGTTATTGTCTCATTTACTCACCTCTCAAAAAGTGAGCTGTCGTCCTGGGGCCGGATTCATCTACCGCTTACCGCCCTCTAACGGTAAAAACACCTCTAAACCGCCTGGTATGACATTCATTAGCATCAGGTTTAGGCGGTATTTTCACCGTTAGAGGGCGGTAAGCGGTTGATGAATCCGGTCCCTGGTGAAGGCTCCGCAACTAATTAAGATATTAGTTTGATAAGATTGTTGAACCATAATTCACTTGGAAGCCAGTCAATGACGAAGGATTGGATCCATTTCTGGTGTTCTGCAGAAATTTCAGCGAATTACATGTCTCTGGAGAGAAATTTGGAATCGGAACGCTAACGATATTAGACACTTCAAGTCTTTCTCCCTACACAAAATTAGCACGTAGCTCCACTTGAAACTGTACAGAGCAATGTTACAGAAGAATATCCATTAGATTAGGAGGATTCTTCTATTCGCATATATCTCGTGCGAGGCTCCGTATTACGTATTCCTTCCTCATTCTCTAAAAATTAGGTGAAAGGTTGCTGATCTGTACATGGCGTATAGAGTCCTCTACAAAGTCTCCATTGATTCTTCCTATTTTTTGAACTATTGCCCTGTCGAACTGAAGGTGGTGGAACAAAGCTGTCCTTTTCTTGAGCTAAAACATCAGCTAGGCGGCGTTGCTTCGCAGTGAGCAGGATTAACTTCTTTAAGGCTTACTAAGAACGTTGCTCCTCCCTGCTCTCCCCCTTTTTTAAAGACTTCGCTTATAAGCACCAGTCAGCCTAGGTTTCGTTTTATTTGAATGCGTCACGCTGTGGCTGCTTTGTGCTCCTTGCTTTTTAGACGCCGTTAGTTCTGTTCCGACTGAATTCCTAGTGTAGTATCAAACGACGTAATAGACGATATCATGCCACATAGAGGTGTATTTGCTCTTACTGTTAGACTATTAGCCATGTAAATGCAACATGACTTGACGTGCGCTTCATGTCATATTATGCCAGATCTTCAAACAATTAGGGCACATTTTCAGTGTGTGGATCGTGTGCTGGAGAGGCGAGCTGGCGATCGAAACGCATTCGCTGTGATTCGACCACCAGGTGAACTTTTGTCCTATGCGTCTCGGCTTTTCCTTCGCGTGATCTGATGAGATTTGGCTGTGTTTGAGGACACCACGCCGGCATCTCCGAACCAAGCGGCTTCTGCATATTCAACAATGTAGCAGTAGCTGCTCAGGTGAGTATCGAGCACAGAGCTATGCGGTCCTGTTGTGTGTATTGGAGGAATGCTTTGAAGCTTCTTAAAAGCTGGACCTCCAGACAACCAGACAACAAGTACTGAAGATGCAAACGACTCAAATTGGTTTCCTTAAGCCTCAAGTGGCTGGTATCGAGGTTGTAAGCTGTCATAACGATGTTTTATTGCGATCAAAACTTTTCAAGAAACTAAGAGCATTCCCGCCCGGTTAGAGGGAGGTGCGGGTTGGAGTCCCGCCTGGCGCTAGAAGTTTTGATCGCATCAAAACATCGTTGTGACAGCTTACCACCTCGATACCAGCCACTTGAGGCTTAAGGAAACCGATTTCGTTTCTATCAAGACCATCAGCTTAACTGGTTCCATGCTGATAGCAGCGGCCGGCTCATCCCGATATACGGGTGAGTGCTGGTCGGGTACACGAGGTGTGAGTGTTGCGTTCGATCAAACTGTGCCGATGGTGTAATGGTGTAGAGCATTCCCGCCCGGTTGCTTTGATCACAACAAAACATCGTTATGACAGCTTACTGAAGATGCAATTATTGTATTTTGGAAACAGATGCTTGCGCATCTGATGTGGTTGGTCATCGCACATCCTGTGGTGCGCCTCATTTAGTCTCCAGACGCGTCACCGAGTGCTTGGGGTAAGAATTCTGGATTGACGTTAACTTGCAACACCTTCTGGTGCGGAAATCATTTGCACTGAAGTCAAAATCAGAAAGAGAAGAATCTCGAGCTGTGATCACGCCGCGCTTTCGTCCAGTGCTTTGCTTTGTTTCTCGGCTTGCGGAGCGGAACAATGCGCACTTTTGTCTTGGCACGGGCCAACAATATGATGGCCATTCTGGAGCTGTACATGCGCATTTATTGAGGCAGTGCATTCCTTCACGTGTAATCCGGAACCGCTTGTAGTTCGGATTGAAGTTCATTTTCGAGTTCCTCGCTTTCCCTTTTAGGGGTTTTCTCCCGGTAGGTTTTCTTCCGTCTTCACTTGAAGCGATCTTTGGTGAACTTGTTTAGTCTTAAATCTTTATCATTTCTATATCTCAACGTGAACAAGGCCATATTCTTCGCTGCGACGCACGTCGTCGGAAGCATCCACAGAGGGGGTGAATAGGCAGGCCAACATTTCCCGAACAATTCCGATTCGGACGTTGGCAGCTGAAGCGTGTGGCTTAGCGCGAGCTGTGTGCACACTCGTCGCATACGCATATGAAGGGCTGCCAGTGTTGTTCACAGGCTAGTTTGAAGAAGTTTGCGCTTGGGCATATGTGTGTGAATGCATGCAAAAAGTCAAACCCCTGCCGTATGGATCACCTCATCGAAACGCATGAGTTGTTCAAAATTCTCTTTTCGGCAACACCTGTTGAACGAGCTCCCAGTATGCTTGGATTTCGCAGAGTGCCGAAATAAAGGTAGGGTAGAGTCCTTGGCATCCTGACTCCCTTGTCCAGATCCTAATTCCTTAATGTTCCTGGTGATGGAAGGCCGTCCGTAGGGTTATTCTGCCTCGTCACAGAAATCGCTGAAGCTGTTCGCAAGCGGGGCGGGCCACCAACGGCGACCATGGATTTTGGAGGTGACAGAGTATCAACATGGATTCAAGTGACTCTGTTTTGTCTCTGCGTTCTCAGTCTTCATTTCTGTACACGTTGAAATGTTGTGCTTGCAGTATGCGATTGACAAATACCATCTGCGGCGGATATTGATCGTCGACTGGGACGTGCACCATGGCAACGGAACCCAAGAAATATTCTACGAGGTTGGCGCGTCATTGTTGCTTTGCAGTGTGCGGCTACATATTTGTGTGCGGATTGCAGGATGATCGCGTGCTGTACATGTCTTTGCACCGTCACGACGAGGGAATGTTCTACCCCATGGGTGAGCCGAAGGACTACGCAGACGTGGGAGAGGGACGGGGCAGAGGATACTCTGTGAACATCCCGTGGAATCATAGCAAGGTCGGAGACGAGGCGTACGGAGCGGCATTCGCGAAGGTTCGTTCATGAATGCGCTTCCCTCTGGAATGGTGAGCACTGCCGCCGGGGAGTGGAGGTTGCACACATCCCTCGGCTGTCCACAGAAGACACTCCATGGAAAGCTGGGCAGGAGAAGGAACGGCAGGACTGATCTCCGTTGAGGGGTTTCAACCCCGGTTCCGCTGGTCGTAAGCCAAATGACACCAGGTGTGCTGCTATGGAGCGTCTTCCAGAGTTTTGTTTAGATAGTGATGCCGATCGCTTACGAGTTCAATCCTGAGCTGGTGCTGATTTCTGCCGGATTTGATGCTGCTTTGGGAGACCCTCTTGGCGAATGCAAGGTTCGTTAAGTGCTCTTCCCTTGAGAGCAGACCTGGACAACAATTTTAGCGACTTTATCAAAAATCCGCTGACGAGGGGATAAACTGAAAGTAGTTTCCACGGTGTCGTTGCTTAGCTAGAGAATTATGGTCGACGAAACGAAAGACGTACGCCTTAATTACCGCGATAGCGCCAGCTGCCTCTGCTGACGGTACTCTAAGTTTTTTCCATTGAAGATCGTAACAGAATTTTTTTCGTTTCTCACAAACACGAATAGATGTTGAGATTATGTGCGAAAGGACGTCATTTTAAGACACGGAAGATTATTTTTAAGATCGAACGATCATGAAGGTTATAATTAGGACGAAGGAAGGAAAAGGCCATATGGTTAGGCGAGGTTGGACCTATGTAGCACTTGATAGAGGTAATGGAATAGAAACCTCAGGATAACTCCCACCTCTCCTAAGATGTTTTGTTTATTTTTTAAAGGAAAATTTGAATGAATATAAAAAAAGGATAAAGGACGGCGTTAGTCAATACCTTCTGGGATGCGCCAGCGCATTCTACTTCTACGGGATGTCGTGGAGGCGACATGAATGCGTATTTGGCCATACAATGACTTGCGGTGGCCAGCCGATGAACAAGTCAGCGCTTCATCCTTCCCAGATAAGTCTGGTACCAATTCACCGACCCGGGAGGGATGGAAGGCTTCGTTGGCCTGGGCGGGAAATCCGAACCAGGAACCTGGTATCGGGTGCAGGCGACAGCCGGCGCCTCCTCCGACTGCGCACACGCGCCCTCGCAATGAAAATATTCTTTAAAAAATCTCTGTCCTCGCTCAAAAGCATTCTTGTTGTTAGTCGTCAGCAACGTTAGAATGGAAAGTTTGAGTTCGTCGATTCTAGTTCAACTTCTAACCCTTAGCTTGAGTCTAGATTTAGGCCTACGCATAGATTAGGCCTAAGTCTAACCCTCCGCTAAGGTTTAGAGGGTATGTGTCGCGAGGACGAGCAGCATTGGGAGATGGGAGCGCCCCATCCAATCAGACCACATACTGCTACACCCATGGCGTTGAATTTGACTTTTATTATTTGCTGAAAATAGTTAACGGAAGTGACACAATTGGGCAAAAATGTCAAATCTCTGAACATACTCCTTTAGTTTGGATGACGATCTTGTTACAATTTTAGAGCGCCCTTGAACAAATTTCTAAAATATCCCTGATGTAGGATGGTGATTAGCCCTTGATCCACCTAGGAAATTTCTGGAGCAGTCGTTTGCACCCAGGAAAACGACCACCTTAGCTGTGTTCCCCACCACGGAAATAGTGACAATCCGAAATAACTGCTGCCCACCGTCCGCTGAAAAAAAACTTGAAAAAGTGAAAAGTCGAAAAAAAGTTGGCGAAATTACAAAGCACGTGGACCGCGTTACCACCGTAGTCAGTGGACCGTCGCCGCTACGGGGAGAAGAATCCAACAACGGTTAGCGTAGTGGATGGGGTAGTTGCTTAGCGAGCGGGCGGTTTGGGGTCGATTCATACCCTTCGCATTTGTTTTGCATTATTGCACTCTCCACACCGATACAAATGAGAAATGTTCCTCGAGAAAACTTTCACGATAGCTCAACTCAACGGAAAAAGAGGTCAGAAACTAACGGGTCTTCTGCTCCGCAGACGAAAAAGCGAGTGCCTGGCGCATCCTGCAAAGGGATCCAATAAGGTGTTTATCATGTATCCTTGTGATAATGACGACTGGGTATTTGAGCGCTACCGACCTATTTCAGGTGGGTGCGAACGCGTTTGCTCTTATGACCTATCAGCTCATGGCGCTTGCAGGAGGAAGAGTGATCGCTCTGCTCGAGGGAGGTTCGTCTACAGCCTGTTGCCTCCCTATTGTGTAATGTCACATGTGATCCTTTGCTAGTGTCGTCAGCATTAAGCAAATCTGCTAGCACGTTTCTAGTCGGCTTTTTCGGCTTGTACACGTGGTCACCTAGGGTACAATCTTGACTCAACGGCCGCATGTGCTACCGCTGTCTGTCGAGTCATGGTGGAAGGTTCTGTTAGGAATGCGATGGTTCTGGACGGAGCTGCCGATCCACCGTAAGTGTTGGTTCGCCTCTTGTTGTCCTTCTAAATAAAGTGAACTCAGAGCTCGACTACCGAGACGGATATGGGACAGCATTAGAGGCGTCGCATCGTCGCAGGAGGAATTCTGGAATTGCTTGAAGGGCTTCCAGGTATGCTTGGTTGAAGATATTCAGATTTTGTGCGACCTCACGTAGTGGTACTTTCCCGCGCATCAGCAAGGCTTGCCTCGTCGCAGACTCAGTGCTTCAGAATTCGTTTAGAACGAAGTTAGGGTCCCTCCAAGCTTTGCCGGTGGTTGTTAGACCATTTGTCAGACTACGTTCATTTGAAGAAATATCTGACTGACATCTAGCAGCTTTGACTGCTTCCAGCAGCTTTCTTGATATGTTGTTAGCAAGAACTTCAAAAGCCCATTTGAAATCGTGACAACAACAACATGGACGGTACGCTTCAAAAAAGAAGATCGAAAATGGAATGCTACTCCCACCCACCCGTCCACCACTTCCACCAATTTTCCATCTTGACAGCAGCAGCTTGTTGTCAGTGAATTGGTCAAGGTCCCATCCAAGGTGTTCCACGATACGATGTGGAAATTCAATGCGTGAGGAAATTCAACATCTCTGCTTGATTTGATTAGAATCGTTTTGTTCTCCGTCGCCTCAGAGCTCGAGAGGCAGCGTATTTCATATGATTTACGGAATCTCATGAATCAATTCGCGACGAGGTTTTCCTTACCGTTAAGTTCGAAGCTTTTCTTGCTCGCAGTTAGCCAGCCGCACTTACCACGTCGTTTATGTAAACACATCAATGAAACAGAGTTTCACGCCACTTAAATTGGATTAGCGAAGAAACGAGCATACTAGAAAAGCTAAATCCTTTTGAAAACCCCAGCTTCTGTCAGAATATGACCGTAAAACGCAGGGCATTCATTGTTCATCTGGTTCTCTCCCAAGCTTGACAGCTCTTCATACGTTATTAAAAAACTACTTCAAAGGGTGACTGAATGACTCACCAATACTCTATCATCTTCATATATTGATATATTGATGTGCAGCCTTATCCGTAGCTCAAAGGAATTTCAGCAGTGGGGACAGGTGTTGACAACCTTTGTAATATGATATTTCTGTGTCACGAGGTTGTTAGGTGGAGCTTTTATTTCTGGCCTGACATTTCGACCGTCTCGTCCCCTTCTGAGGCCTGAAGACGGTTCGAGGCGTTATCTTTGCAACTTACCCAATCAAGCGCCTTGCTCACGCTAGTTTTTCCGACCTAAAGCCGGAAACACAATGCGAAAAACCCGAAAGGAGAAGACGAACTCACACGATGCTCCACCGTCTGAGTGTAGGGATTCGGCTATAACTCGGTGTTAGTAAGACTAGTAGCGAATGAGTCGTACTGCCCTTTCGTGATACATATCAGTGTAGGGAGAGCACGTGGCTCCTTGTCATGTTCAGAGTTCGCAGTACGGTGCAAACGGTGCGAGGTCATTGGTTGTGGGCAAACACTCATTACGGTTGTTCATTCCTGGATTCCTAGAAAAAATCCAGAATGCCTCAAGCGTTTTGTAGAGGAAATCTCTGTCTTTCTTCTCAAAATCGTGCACTTAACATCACACTCCTCACCGTTGTGCTCTTCGACTCTATGCTTGCCGAGCGGAGTTGATGTGTTACAACGCCTTTTGCCAGCTAGATGTTCTTTACTTCGGATATATAAAGGTCTCCCAGTTTCCCCTATATGTGTGCTATTACAGGTTTCGCGCCCAATCTGATAAATCACCCCGCTTTTTCCGGATCTCCAAATGCAGAGTAAATTAAAGTAAAAGGCGTTGTAATACAGTCCCTCCCGTTATGACGCCTCCGGATTGAACGAGACTCGCGATATAACGTAGATTTTCTCTGGCCCCGGCCAGCTTCTCTTTACGCCAATACAAATCAACTTCGCTAAAGACGCATCGGTTACAACGCTACTACCGTTATAGCGCGGTTTTGGGAGGAACTCTTCAAAATGACTCCCGTTATAACGAGATCCGGGCTCAGTTCCGGTCTCACACCGAAAATGAAGAGGAGCAAGATGTTGACTGCGTCTGCGATCAGACCTACCCTCCCATTGCCTCGTTCGTGGTCGCGACCATCACCTGTACGACAATAAATTAGGTTCTGTAGACGTTTTTCACGCGTTTTTCAAAACTGTAGGCGTTTTTCATGCGTGCGCGGCCCACAAAAGTGTTCATAGTCAGTAATATGTCGAGCACAGTATAAGACTCCCGGTAGTCGTTAGAAGGTGCCGAAAATCGGAGGGTTTCCCTATCAGAAACGATAGAATGTGTCAAAACTGAGATTATTCAAAAGAATATGCTACACATTTGTTCTAAGCCTAGAGCAGCTGGTATAGAGGCTATATGCTGTCACATGATGATTTGTTGCGATCAGAGCTCTCGCACCATGCAGAACTTGTATCTGCACTCTCTGCGTTCCTGACAGGATTACAGCAAGAGCACTGTGATCACGTTCAATATCCTGATATCGTGGCAGATTGCTGAGAGGTCGCTACAACGAGGATATGGCGGATGCGGCGCGCGAAGTAACAGCGCTGATACTTAATGGGCTAACATCCTGCCTGGAATGTAGAGAGTGCTGGTCCATGTCCCGCCTCGAGCAAGAATTCTGATGGCGGCAAAAGGTGTTGCAACATCAGGTTACACAGTTTTGTTTTTGGTCACTTCTAACCTTCCTCTGGTACTCCTTATTCCTCATACATACCTGTCATACTTTTTCGTATAACTGAGAGTATTTCGGAGGACAGGAATTTCTTAATTCTCTAAAGATGTTCCCTGCCTTCACACTCTCCTCACGGTCACATATTTCATTGCTATAGCCATATTTAGCCATTGCATGCGACTCTAAATAAATCTACGGGGAAAATAGTCTAAAAAATGTCAGCTCCGGTTAGGACGAGACTCCCTTTATAACGCGGATTTTCTCCGGTTCTTTCAAACGCGTTATAACGAGAGGGGACTGTAGAGAGTCGAAGAGCACAACGGTGAGGGGTGTGATGTTAAGGGCACGACTTTGGGGAACAAGACAGAGATTTCCTCTACAAAACGCTTGAGGCATTCTGGGTTTTTTCTAGGAATCCAGGAATGAACAACCGTAATGAGTGTTTGCTCACAAAGAATGACCTCGCACCGTTTGCACCGCACTGCGAGCTCTGAAAATGACAAGGAGCGACGTGCTCTCCCTACACTGATATGTATCACGAAAGGGCAGTACGACTCATTCGCTACTAGTCTTACTAACACCGAGTTATAGCCGAATCCCTACACTCAGACGGTGGAGCATTGTGTGAGTTCGTCTTCTCCTTTCAGGTTTTTCGCATTGTGTTTCTGGCTTTAGGTCGGAAAAACTAGCGTGAGCAAGGCGCTTGATTGGGTAAGTTGCAAAGATAACGCCTCGAACCGTCTTCAGGCCTCAGAAGACGACGAAACGATCGAAACGTCAGGCTAGAAATAAAAGTTCCACCTAACAACCTCGTGACACAGAAATATCATATTATAAAGGTTATCAATACTAATGCCGAGGTTTCAAGATGAGATGGCCTGGAGTGTATGAGACAGATGTTTCCACGTAGCTAATTAAATTAGAAAGCATTACAATCAAGTGTGGTTCCTCAGCTCCGGGGACGCAGATGCGAGCAGCCATTTTGCAATTTGTACATTTTTCGACCATCATATTTATTTTATTTTATTGAAGTGTAACATAAGCACAACCAAAACCAAACAAGGGATATGTCAGAGACGAACATAGGACAAACAGTAACACTTAGACGAAACTATCTGAGGAGACGGAAAGAAGAAAAAAAAACTTACGATTAGTTAGCCTTGTTGGAATAAAGTAAGCAACTGCAACTGATTGACAAACAATTCTGAACAGAGTATTCCCTCTCCCTTCTAGAAGTGTTTCCTTGTTCAGTCCAATGTTGTGGCCGCGATTACCTCTCGCATACTTGTTTACGTCAGAAGCACTTCGGCTCCAAGATGTCGAGAAAGCAGAAGCGGGAGCCAAAGCCAGAAGTCTCGACCTCCTCCGATGTTACCTCTTTCCGGAGGTCTCCACGAATAGCCGCCATGCACGATCTCGAGGAACAGATGGAACGCCTCAAGGTGCACCCATGCAAGGACTAGCACGTTTCACTGCTAAGGCATGTCAGGATCTCGCAGTCTTTGTGGACCATCACCTCTGTATCCACTCTTCTCACGCCACAGATCAGACCGCTAGTCATGTTGTTTGATATGTAGGCTCTCTCTTCGTCTCGGAGATTTTGTTCAGCTGGCCGCGGTTGCCGCCTTGCTGCTGTGCCAGACTGTCCCTCTTCCGAGCTGCTGTGGGTATTCGCTACAGTTTTACCGACGCAGTTCTTCTTCTCTTGCGGTCTTTGCCAGGCTGTTTCACTGTATTATTTGCTGCTGCTTTGACGAACACCTCATGTCGGTTCGTCATTGCCCTCCACCCTTGCAATCTCTACTTGTCGTGCAGTGCGAACCACAATTACAGGTCCACCCAAAATTTCCGGCACTAGATTTCTCTCAATCTTCCCTTTTTCGTTGGAATTATCATGCCTGCCGTGCAGAAAACCACGGTAAACATGTCTTTAGAAACGCTGTGCTTTTCGTATTTTTAAACTCCTCCAACAGCGTGTAGGTCCACTTGAAAGAAAAGATATTCCTTACATGAAAGTACTAACAGACAGCAGTTAAAAGTAGATTGACAAAGGATTCTTCATAATTTATTCTCAGCTGTTGACCAGGACTGGTATCAAACTTATACTAGGCTTACGTTCCGGTGTTGCCCTCTTTCTCAGATCCTGGAAAAACCTGCGTCAACCTCCCCAACGCAGTGTTCAGAAATAGACATTTGGATCTTCCATCTCTCTTATCACGGCGAAAGGTATTTGATGTTTGTCTCGTTCATAAAATTCTGCACCAACCTAGTGTGGCTGTGATTATGAAATTATATAATTTGATGCCCTCCCGAACTAGAGGTGGTCTAATGGGTATAGTATTGCCTTGTCCGAGATCATCAGTTCGTGCTTGCTTCTTTATGCATAGAGCAGGTAGCGCTTACATAAGGATCACGAAAAACCAGTCAAATGCTTACTCTATACCCTGGTTCAAGCGGTATGCATCAGAAATGTTACTTAAGTTTGACGGACTCAAGTCATGGAGATCGACCACACCCAATTCTTGTTTGATTGTGCATTTTTCTGAAGTTCGTTTGTTTGCCTGTACTGTCCTACTTCTATCTCGCGTCTGCCTTTCGCGACGTAATAAACATCAACATTAATGTTTAAGAAACTACTCTCCCAGATGCCGCTTCATCCCGTGGAAGCGAATTCCGAACGAAAGAAACAGTCAGGAGGCGGTGTCGTGGGACACAGCGGTAACCTACATAGTGCAAACGTTAGTGTTTGAGTTGAGCAGTTACCACTACCTTGCCCATCGGCGAGCGAGCTTTTATAGGCCACCTGCTCCAAGGACCCTTAAGCGCGACCGCATATGTGAAATCCCGCAGAGGTAGGGCGCCAGCTCTTGTCTCACCGTGATGCTCTTCTTCTAGTGGGTTGATTTAGTCGACCACGGCCCGAAACGATTTCGGGTTACATTCGCTCCTTAACCGTGGTGCAAAGCTATTCCCCATTTCCCCTGCGTACCCTTCCCCACACTGAAGTAAGACACACCCCGGTATAAACCTATCAGGTCACCCCTGATTCCTCGAGGAGTGCCCTAAGGACATACTGCCAATGCTCAGTAGGCCACCGTCGTGTTTCTCATGGTGGAAAATCTCTATGCAGGAATTCTATGCAACATGCTCTGCCGGTGCGGAATTTCATGAACTTTTGTTGGAGAGTAGTACGGTGCAAGGCTATGAGGGCAACTCACAAAAACCATAACTAATAACAAAGTTAAAGAATAAGCAGGGCGTTAATCAATCCCTTCGTGGCATGCGCCAAGCGTTCTACTTCTGCATATCGCGGAGACAACGATCGCGTCTTGTCCTTTCCAAATATGGTACCAACGTTTGAGGGATGGAAGCCGTGGAGTGCGCACGACAGCGGGAATCTCCTCCGACTGTCTGTTCTTGTTCAAGCAGAACGAAGTTCACAGAATGCACAGCATATAGAGCATATAGAGATCTGAAGGTACGCATGAGCGTACCTTCAGATCTCAACTCACGTAGTGCCTTGAGCCGATGATTTTCCGCCGATGCAAAGCATCACATTCGCAGGTTTGGGAGTATCTCAGAGCAAAGCATTCGGGATCTATTGCGCAGTAGATTTCGGAATGACCGACAGCAGCCGCAATCCGTTTATAATTTAAAGGCCAAATTCATCAACCGCTTACCGGCCAGTAACGCTATACTGGTTATCGTATCTGTATCTCCGTATCTCTCTGTATCACTTACTAGTGGGTCGATATGGTCAATCCTATAGTTCCCCATACTTGAAGCAGATGTTAGGTTCAGAGTTTTATCATCCGGGGCCATATGCTCGTCTACCCCAAGCCACCCCCGATGGAGGATGGGGTGCCCCGGCGCGTCTCCCCGTATGCTCGTCTCACCCAGCCCTAATTCGGGGGAGGCCACGCCCTCCCCGAAGTGGGGAAATCTTCACCAAGCATTGAGTAGGGGGAGGCGGAGTGGCGCGCTTATTTAGCGATGGAGCGCGTTGGTGTCGAACAGCTGAGATGGAGAACCTAGGCGAAGAGCAGGAACCGTGTTTGGGATATAGACGTGCTGAACGTGCGCCAGCGATGCATGAAAAGCCAGTTAAAAAGTGGTACTGAGATCGTAGTAAATGATGCCCACTCTCTATTTCATGTTCGGGGGGGGGGGGGGGCTTGAGTCACACTCCCGCGGGAGCATCCGCGGACGGGCGGGAATCGCGTCGAGATCCCTCACCTGGCCAATCGCCGCGCCCCGCCGCTCCACGCCACGCCCGCCGTACGCGGTGCACCTTTCGTCCGCGGAAGTTCCGCGGATGCTCCCGCGCAAGTATAACCCAGGCCTAACCCTGCTTGCATCTGTTGTCAGATGTGGAAAAAGCTGACTTTGTTGTGTGGAGTGATGTCGCGCGACTATTAATCCACTCGTTGAAGAAGGTCCCGTTAGATGCTACCCCTATACGACCTCTTTTGGATGTTCTCAACTCGTTTTGGAAGTGTTTCTCGCTGTCACCTTTTTTTCCATCTCGAACACGATCGAAAAGTATTGATTTCACCCATTATCGAGACATGCTCATCGTTCTTCGAATTTCGACATAGACTGTTTTTTATTCTTCTCGCAACTTCCACTATTTCAGCTAACTGTTCCCAAGTACAGCATATTTTATCCACCTCGTGTGATTGGACGCCTTGCTGTGTATTTCTTCCTCATCACTGTCGTATACACTTACGCGGGACCGGTCGGGGGCATTGCAGATAGGAGCAATTGCACTCACTCCCTCCACTCTAGAGGTCGAAAAAACTTCTCCCAAAATTCATCTATAGGGTTATTTGTGATGCAGATCACCAATCTAGCAACCGCTTTCAGCGAAAGGATGGATTACATAATGTTACTATGGGTATACGTAAATAGAGGAGTGTGCACAGAATAACTGGCACTGCTGCCTTTCACGACTCAAAAGCTCGAGGAGACGTCGAAAGAAACAATGTCACTCAAACATCGCCCGGGGGAGTGTATTTGGGGTGCTCATCATGGATATGATATCCATTTTTAAAATTTCGGTCGATTACGGTAGGTTACGGTCGATATGGTCACTAAAGCTGTCTCCGCTAATAGAATCGCTTTATTCTCCAATGTAGTCTTCTCCAATATTATTTTCCAACCTTCGACTTGAGATGCAAATTAGTGCAAGAAAACTGTACATTTAGAAAAAGAAGACAGATTCGTGGTCAGCGGCTTAAATAAATCCCACATGGCGACGTTAGGGTTAGGGAAATCGGTCGGCCACCGATTTCACACTGACTTGACCTCGTCACCTTTATTCACCGTTACCGAGTAATGCGGTACCCTACCGAAGTCAAAATGTAATCTTCTTTTGTAAAAACGGGAACAGACGACCTAGCAAATCTACCCCCATCCGGAATCGAACCCTCGACCTCCCCCCCCCCCCCTCCCATACTCCCCTAAGTCTCCGCAATCGTTATCCACTCGGCCATTCAGTCGCTGCAACCATTGATGCGAATGAGTCACTTGAATGTCCCCTGCAGGTTCGTTAGGAAGCGTCGTAAATTATCATATTACTGTAATTAAACGTTGTTTTGAGCTCCGAACGTTTTGTAGGTCAAGTTCTGAGCACGACAGGGCTATTCCAGGTGTCACTTATGCCTTATCAGCCCGCTCTGAAGAGATACCATTTTTTGCCATTTTAGGACCACCCAGTGGCCCAGTGGGTAGTAAAAACGAAACGCAGTTCTTGATCGTCGTCCGATGCCCTACAAGGCCATATAGGTCTCGTTCAGAATCTTTGGGGGAACTTCATGGACTTCCCCTGTTAGGCTGTCGGCACCGCTAGAGTGGTTAAGGCGTTTCGTGAGTGAATTGTACGTCAAAAACTTTGCACTACCTTCAGGCCTCTGAAAACAGCGGTTCAATCAAAACGTCTGACCAAAATAAGCATCCACCTAAAACCTCATGTTCGGCACAATACTAACATAAGCAGCAGAAGCCCACAGTCCTCTCATAAGCTCTGCATACGCGGCAGCGCTGATGTTGGTGGTGGAAATCCCATATCTGATTAGTGCTCTTCAGTCAGGTTTCTCATGTGGACTTAGTTATGATACGGTTCTCACCAGGGTGAAAAAACAAAAACCACCAACACCAGATTGGTATTGGAAAACACAAGGGTGGATCTACAATTGTGGCACATGCTGTGGCTTGCGGACCCCTTCATCGCGAATCTCAATGTTTTCTACTTGTTGCACTTTGTCGTCTTTGTGCCGGATCAACTTGCCATAATCGTTCCACGCGTGTAGACGATGTCGAGATTCTGATCTGCTTTGTAGCTATAGCTCTTTTCTATGCATTTGTCCGTCAAACAATCCATTGCTCACCGGACCCTAGTCCAGTCTACTAATCGTTGAGCTGTCACCATGTTTTCCGCAGCACATCTATTTCATTTCGCTATCGCAACCAGCTACATGGTCAGACCAAAGCATGATAGTGATCCGACCCTCATATCCTGGCCACTTTGAGAGCCAAGCGTGTGTATTTCCATCGCAGATAAATATTCTGCACGTGCAGTTCTGGTCGATCAGACGCATTGGAGGCCGTCCTTAGCTGCTTCGCAACCTTGCTGAAGGCGCTTGGTGGCTTCGAACACGTCCGGCGAATCCACCCACGAATGTTCTTGCAGGTTCGATTGAGGCTTGCGTTCGAGCGGTCGCAATCAGTTCCCAGCAGCGAGGCCCGCTCGCCCTACTCACCCAGCCGAGGAGCCATGCAGCAGGAAGGCAGCAGCACTAACGTCGACGCGTCGATGAGCGATGGTCTCTACGCTGTGGTCCCACTGACAACCTGCCCTCACCTAATCCAGGTTTCTTTCAGTTCAACCAAACTGCTGCCCGCTGTTCCGCTGCGAACTGCGATCGTTTCATCGACTCAGTCACTGAACCTAGCGCTGTTCTTGTTGCGCCCGACATGCGAACGTTTTGATGCTGTAGGCAGTTCAAGATACGACAGGACCATCCGACGTTACCTTTGGGCTTTTCTGTCAAAAGGTTTCCTCCGTCCCTACCGTTAAGGCAATGCAATTTTTGCCGCCCAACATGGAAATCGGGGGCGCTTTGGTGTGTGCCATTTTCACGTCAAATTGGACACTGTCCTAGCGAAGGTGGACACTTTTGAAACCGAACTGAACATCCTCCAAATTAGAACAATCGTCTTCCAGACAGCGAAATGTTCTGTTATTTTCCTAGAAAATTTATAATTCACCTGACCCAAAAAGGTGGACACCGTTTACGGAAACCTTCAAACTTTTTTATTATTGCAAGAAAAATAATCGGTCAATCTGTTTAAGTGGAAAAAGACAGCAACTTTTGAGTGTTTTGAAGGGAGCGATCGCACCATGCGCTGGTCCAGCACGTTGCGGTTTAATTATACTGGTATTTGCATTTTCAATTATACCATTTTCACGTCGAATTGGACACTCTTCAAGCTAGCCTAACACTTTTGGAGTCAAAGCGAGCTCTTTCAAATCGAAAGGACCTTTAGGCAGGTTGACCTACAGGCTCACTAAGACAGTTGGAATAATTTCTTGTTCAAGAAAAATTTGGTAGAACGTTTTGTTGAATTTTTTTCCAGTTCACCTGCCCCAAGATGCGTAATAATTTTATAAAAATTTTATTTTTCAAGGCAGCAATCACATAGTGCATTAAGAAACTGGATCGCGCCATGCACTCGAAAAGCAAGTCGCAATGTTTATTCGATTGATAGTGCAAAATACTGCTTACATGCAGCGTCAAAGTGAGGATATGTGTGTTTTTCTACAATTGTTCATCTTGACCATTTGCAGGTGTGAACTCTATACAAACAGTAATTTCGCGATCAATCGAATCAAAATCGCGAAGTTTCGGACAACGGCAAGGCGCAATCTCTGTTTTCTAATAAAAAATGGCCGTCTTCCTGTTCTTTAAAACAATTTTTAAATCTTTGTTTTTCCCCAAAGAAATAAATTTTTATAAAATTCCAAACTACGTGTTCTTTTGTTAGGAAGTAAATTATAACTTCAAAGAAAGTTATACTAAAATTTTCCTTGAACAAAAAATATTCTGACCTTTTTGGAGAGTCTCTAGTTTAATGCAGAAGAAGCTCCTTTCGATTTGGAAGAGTTCGTTTTGATTTGAAGAGTCTTAAGCTAGCTTAAGGGAGTGTCCAATTTGCCGTGAAAAGGGTCCAATTTTGTTTGAAAAGCGTTTAATTCGACGTGAGAATGGTATATTTCGATAGCCTAACCTACATGAATCTGCAAATTGAAGTAGTAGTATCTGTTCTCTACAACTGTTACTGTTGTACCATAGACTACCTGCAGTCCATACAAACAAGGTTTTTGCTATTAATAAGAGCAAATTGGCTAGAGTCAGACGCGTGCATGGCGCGATCTCTTCAGTTAATGCACCCAAAAATTTCTGCAACTTTCCTGGGCTTTAAAATGAACTATGACCCATTATTTTTCCTAGAAAAATAACTTTTAAAATTAAATACTGTATTCACCTTTTTGAGGCAGATGAGTTATAAATTTCTTACCAAGTAATAGTAAATATTCCAATAGCAGAAATTTGTTTTGACCTTTTTAGACAGTGTCTGCTTTTGGCTGGAAGACACCCATTTTGATATGCAAGACATTTGGTTTGGTTTGAGATTGGTCCTGATTGCTGTGAGAAGTGTTCAGTTTGACTTGAAAATGGTGTAGATACCCTATCCTCAATACCGCTCGATTGCGCTCAGTATCGATTGGAATTATCGATTTTGCCAACAGCTGATTAAACCGCTTGGGAGGCGGGAGTGGGGATGTCCTGTAGCCACTCTGGCCACTGAGTGGAGCGCGAGGTCGTACTGTATGAGGGTAATGGATTAACCTGAAAGGCGAAGGTGCAGCAAAATCAGCAGCACCAATGCGGATGTAGCTGCTCAGTATGGGAAAAGTACGCGGCCGCGGCGCCAGCTCGCTAAAGAAAATAAACAACAGAAAGTAACCACCACAGATTTCCGTTCGTCGTTCGTGTAAGCCTGCACCACCCCAACGACATCCAGCTTGTATGTGTACAAATTTGTCAGAGCATGGGTGAGAGTGGTCTCCAGGAGCCCGATTGTCTTGAAAGCTGACAGAAGACTTGTTGGCTACAAAAGAAGCTCTCATCCTTATGGTCCTGGCCTTGCTTTTCAACAAACGGATGGCCAAAGAACCTGTCCGCCCTGCCGAGGTGCAAGTGAGGTTTCCGAAGAGTCTCGAGCTTTGGGTGACCAAGTCGATAGTGCCCAGTAAAACCAGAAGCAGGAACAGTGATTGTGCTCAGTTTCTCGATTACTTGAGTTTGAAGAGCATAACTACATGAAGGTTATGATCAATGGACATCTCTCCTACAACAGTTTTCGGTCCCATATTTACCACCCTGCTCGCCAGAAACAAGGCTTGGCCATTTTATCACGTACATGACCGCGTTTTTATATGCCATGCAAGACCATCAGGAAAAGTTCTTTTGAAAATAAAGCAATGAGTCTGAGCCGTCATGCGTTGGCTAACTACCCGTAACCGTCTGGAATAGCGTGCTAACCATTACTAACGTTTCTTTCGAGTGGAGTCCTTTCAGCATTTCTAGCGGACACCCACTGGCAGTGACCGTGTGAGGCCTCAAATACACCCGCCAGAGAAGTCGTGTACCGAACTCACGAACCGACGGTCACAAATGGGGTGATATGTCCCACAAGTCATGCGAATAGTGACAGAGGTTAAACGAGCTGTCCCAGAAGTCATGAGCGCCTTGAGACGCTCACTCCGTGACACCTCCACTGAATTTCAGATGCAGCTCACAGCCTCCGCCGCCCATTTTCTGAATGTCCACTCCCAGTTTACGACTTCCAGGACAAGTCACATAAATTAAATTCGGACACCCGGGGCTTGACGTCAAGGGCAGAAATCGGTTGTTAGGATTTCTGGGAAACAGCCATTTTCATAAGTTACGGTCAAAAAGTTACGGTCTCATGTGATACCCAGCCCAAAACGCGTGTGGTCACTAGCGTGTCAACTCATAAAATTTCAGTAAGCTTTACGAAATGTACCCAGAGTTGCGCTTAGAAAACATCTACATGTTTGCTCGGTACTGCAGCAAGCACCTCTGTGGTCTACCTCGGCCGGAAGCTGGGTTAAGCGCACTCCGTTCTGTTACGGACACCCTCGACGGTGGTAGAGAGGGTGTCGTGAATTCTCGGGGAACACTGACTGTCCACGCTGAAAGAGCATAACAGGTGCCATGTCCCTGAAAAACGTGCGTTTGGCCTCCACCCAGGACCATACGTTTGCTTGCAAGTCGCTCTGAAAGGTCAAGGTAAACTGCGGCTAGCGTGGCTCTGATATTGATGATGAGAAGCCCTTCCAGTCGTGTACATTGGCAGCCGCAGAGTACCAGTAGTTGAAGCAGCTAACACGTCTCGCCTCAAATCATCAAGGCTATCGAACAGGCTAAAAGTGGTAGATTTGTCTGCCGGATCGCATTCAGCCCCAAAACCTCGCCTATCTGTTGAAGCGCTTTCTCGGGAAAGACTCTGGGGCGTAAGAGCTGCATCCTTCCCGACGGGCTAGTTGGCCATGACTTTGAATTCAAGAGTAACAGACAGATTCCATCAAGAACTGGGACGGGAGCATTATTATTTTTATTTTGTATTATTTTTTGTTAGAAGCCTGGGGTGACAGCTACAGACTGATTTCCACGTCATTGTTCCTTCCGTTATTCTGTAGCGGCTCAAAGGCGCTGTGAACAGCAGTTCCATCCAAGCGACCGACATTAAGGTGTCGTGGTTGTCACGCTGTCGAGCAGTAAATTGGTGGTGAATGTGTTTCAGACGACTGAAGTGCCTGAGGAAGGAATCGACGCGCATTCGGTGTGCGACGTGTGCAGCGATGCGGCCGAGCCGTGGGTCTGCCTGACGTGCTACAGGGTGAGCGAGTGTGGGTTGCAGCGCCTGCGTTTGCAGCTGGTAACCGGCCATGTTCCAGGTTCACTGTGGGCGATATGTGCATGGCCACGCGATCAGCCACCACGTCGCCGAGCCGTCCCACGCCATGTCGCTCTCCCTCTCCGATCTTTCCGTGTGGTGCTATCCGTGTGAAGCTTACGTTCACAATGAGGTTCTAATTCCTGCCAAATCATCCGCCCATATGAGTAAATTCGGTGAAAGTTATCCACAATAAACTCGAGTCGCGAAGCCTCTTCCACATTCAACGGTTGGCTCAATGCTTTGACCGGCATTTACTTCTTTGCTTTATTGTTCCTGCTGTACTGTCGTTCAGACTGAGCACATACCGGAGGTACCTGATAGCTATCGTTCCACTCAGTAGACCAGTAGCGACTGATCTCAGTGATACAACATCTAGCCTCTGAAGACGACAAAGCCATCGAGACATCAAGCTCAGAGTAAGCTGCTTCCAACTGCCAAACTCGTTCGCAAGAGAATGTGACTGTCTGCACTCTACCTCGAACTTCCACTGTGTCTGTAGTGCACTAGGCACTCGATATCGTTTGAATCTGCTCCCGATCTCAATCATGAACTACCTAAGGGGACGCATTCGGGCGATATGGGGCTAGGAGTAGCAAAACGTTCAGCCAGCAGCTGATCTGTAGTCAGCAGGAATGTGCGGAATTTCGATTTCCGTGCTTCGAATTCCGGTTTCGGGCCACTTCGAGGATGTTCGTTGCGTGTTTCGTGTTCCGCCTTTTTCAATCGGAAGACGGGACGGAAAATGTGACTCCCATGGAAAATGTGAACCGTGACTCACGAGTGTCACGGAATCAACGTTGGTAGTTTTGCGTTGACTACTCACATCATAAGAATGCGCAAAAGACAGAAGAAGAAGGACAGCTGACATCGCCAAGTAGTGGTGCTTTCGAGAGTGCTGTATCGCTATCCCGGTGTGGGAACAGTGCGACAACCAAACTGATTATCACTGGTTGAGAAGCAGGACTCAGAGTATTTCCCGAAGAAACACAGATTGCCTAGCGCCAAGACGTAGGTAACAAATCTCTGCAGCACAGAGATTATATGAGTGTGTACACTGTTCGAGTGATCGTAGAATTCCTTCCTGCAACACGAAAATGGTAGGCTTAGAGGCAGGGAAGCAATCCTTTTGACAGAAATCGCTCCGCCTATCCACCACTGCATAGCGGTGTTCACTTGATTTTAGGTGTAAACAAAGACTGCTTCCCTAAAAAGGATCATGTTCGAAACAAAAATGTTGCATCGAGGACAACCCAGGAACACAAGCATCCCTATCAAGAAAGAAGTTTCACGAATCGAACGGTGTGAAGATTCTTTTTCCTTCACTATAGGTTCTAAGTGTTCGACTCAAGAAATTACCTTCTTAGTCGAAGTGGGTGTGCTGGTGTTCTCTTGATATCCTGCGGAATTCAGTCGGTGACAGCTCTCGTCCAGCGGGTGTCTGCGAAGCGTATTACGTGGCCGGCCCACCTAATTTTCGACGACTTGGTCCGTTCGACAGCGTCTCTGATTTTCGAAAGTCGACGAAGCTCCGGAGGCCTTCTGTCACTTGCGTGAATCGTGTCCCTCAGCGAGCATCGTCCTCTCGATTCCACGCTGTGCGACGCTGTTCATCCTGCTTTCATATGCCCAGGTCTCAGTGGCGTATGTTAGGGCAGGAAGAACGGGAGTCGAATAGGTGGGCACGGAGTCGGACGTCCTTCGCTTTCTTCGCGACTTCTTCGACGCTCTTGAAAGCTCCCCAAGCCGCTCGTTTCCTCCTGCCCAGCTCTGGCCCTAGGTAGTTGGCCATGTTTCTTTCGCGAACCAGAGATAGATGTAGCTGAGCATTCGGAGATGTTCGTTCGGTTGAGCGAGAATGGGGCATCCTCCGTTTTCGCTCCACCTGGCTAATGCCCGTTGTGTGCGAATTAAAAACATAAGTTTTGCCGTAGAGGTAGCGGAGGCAAAAGCTCGGTGTTATGAGCACGATCTCGTTACCGAAGCGAAGACGGTGCAGTTTCCGACCGTCGACCTTCACTCCCTTGTCTTCCCATTCTAGCTCGCGCATGACGTTTTCGAGGGTGGCGCTGAAGAGCTTCGGGGATATGGTATCCACCTGCCGAACCCCTCTCTTCACGTCGATGACGACGTCGTTGTAAAAATGGAGAGGTCTTGGTCGTGAATCCACTGTACAGCTCTCGAAGGACTCTGATGTACTGAGTAGGAACACCCTGAGTGAGCAGGGCGTCGATGACCGCTTCAGTTTCGACGGAGTCGAATGCCTTCTTCAGGTCGATGAACGTAAGGCACAGCGGTAGCTTGTACTCTCGCGACACTTCGATGAGCTTCGTAATGGTGTGTATGTGGTTGATCGTGCTGAATCCTCTCCGAAATCCTGCTTGCTCGCATGGCTGTCCTTCGTCCAGCGTTGTGCTGATCCTATTCAGGATGACTCGAATGAACAGCTTGTAGACTACGGACAGCAGACAGATCGGGCGATAGTTGCCAATGTCGTGCACGTCTCCCTTCTTGTAC
The DNA here is from genome assembly GCA_947359475.1 of Heligmosomoides polygyrus bakeri. Taxonomy (NCBI): domain Eukaryota; kingdom Metazoa; phylum Nematoda; class Chromadorea; order Rhabditida; family Heligmosomidae; genus Heligmosomoides; species Heligmosomoides polygyrus. The sequence continues at coordinate 68,536,020 of OX375865.1, read as the reverse complement.
AGCAAGACGGTCCTGCTGGTCTTCCACTGAGATGGAGCCTTGCACTCCGATAGGTAGCGCGAGAAGAGCCGCGCCAGGGTGTTGATGAGCGTTGGCGGGAGGTTCTCCAGGTGTTCTGGTGTGATCCTGTCGGGACCAAGTGCTTTATGTTTCTTCACCGACGAGATGGCGTGTCGGATCTTGGAAGGGAGAACAGAGGGGACGACGCACCCGTCTTGCGGAAGATGGCGTGGGGGCAGGTGGACGTGGCTATCGAAGAGATCGGAGTAGAAGTCGTGGATGACCTTCTCCATGGTCCTTCTGGAAGAGGTGACGGTTCCGTCAGGACGTCGGAGAGCGGTCATCTTGGTCTTGAAGTTGGCGAAGTTCCGGCGGGCATTGCGGATGCTCAACCCTGCCTCTGCTGCTTCAGCCAACACTTCCGCCCTTCTCTCCTTAAGATCTTCCTTTATCGCCGCTCTGCATAGCTTTGCAAGCCCGGACGTCAGTTGGTAGTTGCCTGACGCTCGTGCTGCTCCACGCTGGCGTATCAGCTCGAGAGTTTCCGGAGACAGACGTCGCTTGGTGGTCTTCAAGCTCCCGGCTCCCTTAGCACTATCGCGGAGATGGTGCACGAAGCGGTCGCATATTCCGAGGAACCGTTCTTCTCCGGAGTCGTATGCGGCGTGTAGGGGATGGTGCCTTCTCGTTTCGGTCAGTCCCGTACTTGATCTTCCTGGCTTGCATCATCAGGTCCTCGACGGATGCTTCCGATGCGAGCGTACGGGCGTTGTAAGTGCAGATCGTCATCTTCGTCCTCAATTTGAGTCCTTCCCATCGCTGCAGGAATGGGGGCTCTTTCGGGGTCAGGGCAATGAGGCGCTTTAGTGCTGCTGTGTTTGACTGGAGTACACAAGATAGCTAGTTAGGCTCTGTCGTGCGGGCGAAGAACTCCGGGCAGCGAGCCAGACTGCCCAAAGGGACGGGGCGAGACTTTTGAGGCGGCCTCGAATCGCCTTACGATGTACTCCCAGTCTACCGAGTGCAAGCTTTTGGGCGGGCCGACACAGTTACAATCAGCACAGGCGCAAACACATCCAGGCACACTGTGCATGAACGTGCCGCTTCAACACACACAAGGAAAGAGTCGACCCGACACAGCAGGAGAAAGGAGCCCATCCCCCGCATCCCGCCTGCGTCTCTGGGCAGTGCACGGTCGCATTTGGTTCGCGATTCATTCCCCTATCCACCATCCGGGGATGTGCCACGCGGCCCTGCGACAAGCGGCCCGAGCTCCCTCTTGACAAGAGGGCCCGAAAGACAACGCATCTCCTTAATCCTGTGTTTGGCTTAAAGCATCAATTTTGGCTCAGAGTCCTCCGAGTATCCTTATCAGGGGACGGTCTCAGCCGTATGTCCGAAGGGGCGAAAATGAATACCGCTGTGAGAATCTCTACTCTTCAAATAGTAGAAAGGTAGGTTTTTCTCGTTCAGAGTCCTTGGCGTCGAGATAAGAGAGGTGGAAAAGACGCCGGAGCAAGCAGCTCCATGGCATGTGGGGAGCCACAGAGTTTCGCAGATCGCTGGTTGCTGTCGCCGGTTTATCGTGTGAACTGCCACAACGTATGGCGAATCCAGCAGCTTACGCGTGGTTTATATCCAGCTGCACAGCGGGGCACCCTTGCTAGTTCAAGAGTGCGGACCAAGTGTTTTTTTTTCTGAAAGAACCAGATCCATATGAAGAAATGAACTTCAAAGATTTCGTAGCCTCTTTATGTTCTCCGTTTTGCAACCACTCCTACTGTTTTATGCACTGTTTATCACTGAGGCTAAAGGTTGGAAAAATAGTTTCCAGAGTTCACGGTTGAAAATTTTAAGGGAAGTGCAGATAGCTGAATAAAAGGATTTGCTCAAAACAGCCTAAAGAAAGCGTGTATCACAGGCTATGATGTATAAATACATAGAGAGAATGAGGACGGCAACACTTTCAAAGCTCCCATTATGCACGAAAAATGGAACTGCCTCAAGGTCAAGCAATCAAACACCCGATCCTGTGGCTGTGAGGCAGCGTCACTCCCACTGAACCGCCTGATTCAGCACCTTTCACTACGTCTTTTAGCTTCACCTAGCGCACGCACAGACGTGTCTGTTGCTGGTGCATTGTAGATTTTCAGGGTCTAGCACGTTGGGTTCAAGGGCTTTGCAGAAATGAAATCCACTTTTCTACAACTTGAAGTGTTGAATTTCTCGTACTGGTATTCTTTTTCACCGCTCTGACGAGAAAGATTGTCGATACGAAAATCTCCACCCTGCCTGAGACCCTTCCCTCGTTAGGTTACTAATAGTGCATACCAAGCGGAACACTCAACAAGGTCGGTTAAATGTGTCCAGAACGTAAGAGTGGCGAAATCTCCGCGTGTAACTCTTCGGAAATCGCCAGTCTCAATGCGTTTGAGATAATTTCTTCTTGCACACAAAATGGGG
>OX375865.1:68493813-68533357 GCA_947359475.1 Heligmosomoides polygyrus bakeri | reverse complement strand
CCAATTTGGTGACCTAAAAATCAATAAAGGACAAATGAGCAAATAGCACTAACACACATTCTTGTAGTACAGAACATTGCCTTCCAAACGCTATAAAAAAACTGCAAAAAATTGCTAACCTAAGCGGAGAGAACAAGTGCGCAAATGGCTACTTTTTCACTTTTTCACTTTCCACTTCAGCGACCTAAAAATTGACAAAATTCATGATGAAAAAAGAAATGCAATACATGTTCTGATAGAGCAAATCATTCTCTTTCGAAAGCTATGCAGCGCTATGCAAGAGACCGCCGGCGTAATCTGCAGTGAACCGTTGAAAAAAAAAACGGCGGGACTTATGGGACAACCTATTATATACCAGGCTGTTCAATAAATCCTGTCCGAAAATTTTCAAAATTCTATAATTTTCCTTAGAAGTGTTATAATATCAGGCAAGTGTAAAAACCTTCTAGAAGGTTCTCCAGAGTTCCACGCTAAGGGTGTATAAGGCGCAGTCGCCGCGTCTAGCTACCAGTACAAGCTAAAATGGACCAAGGTCGAATTCGTACGTTCGTTTACTACGAGTGGCTGCTGGGCAACGACACGGGCACCGCGGTCGCCAACATCTGCAAAGCGCGCAAGGAGGATGCGGTGTCCCAACGCATAGTCAGGCGCTGGTTCAATCGTTTCGAGAGCGGCGACACGAGCCTCGAGGACAGGGAGCACAGCGGGAGGCCTTCTACGGTGGATGATGACGACGTCCGTCGCTGTATCAAGGAGAAGCCGGAAGCCACCACCCGTGAACTGACGACGACGCTCGGCTGCAGCAAGTCCACCATCCACAATCGACTCAACTTACTCGGCTACCACAAAGTTCTGGCCCGTTGGATCCCCCACCGTCTGACGAAGTCAACAAGCAGAGCCGCGTGGCCGTCTGCCAGTCCTTCCTCCTTCGTCCGCATCGCAAGGAGTTTCTCGAGGACCTGGTCACTGCGGATGAGAGCTGGGTCCTCTACGACAACGTCGCCCGCCGTGCCATCTGGATCCCGCGCGGAGAAGAGCCGCCGACGACGCCGAAAGCCGACCTGCACCCGCTGAAGATCATGCTCTGCTGCTAGTGGGACGCTAAGGGCATGCTGTACTTCGAGCTGCTCCCGCAAGGCAAGACGGCCACCGCCTCCATCTACACCGATCAGCTCGAGAAACTAGCCGCCGCCATCCGAGAAAAGCGTCCTCGGTCCACCTGTGCACGACAACGCGCGCCCCCACGTGGCGAAGGAGACCCAGCAGAAGTTGGCGACGTTCGGCTGGGAGACGGTTGCCCATCCGCCGTATTCCCCGGACCTCGCCTCCTCCGACTACCACTTGTTCCGCCCGCTGAAGCACCATTTGGCCGGAAGAAAATTCACCAACTACGACAACCTCAAATCCGACATCGCGGACTTTTTCGAGTCACAGCCCCCGGAATTCTGGGCGAAGGGCATCGGCGACCTGCCTAATCGATGGGCCACTGTTGTGGATAACTGTGGTGATTGTATTGTTGGTTAGACTTGTTTTTCAATAAAGTTGAAAAAAATTAAAAATGGTGAAATTTTCGGACAAGAATTGTTGGACAGCCTGGTACATATATATATATATATACATATATATATATATACATATACTTATATATATATATATATATATATATATAAGAGCAGGAAAGGCGACAGTATTCTTCACGACCGCATAGGGCAAGTATGGCTACGCCGCTATCTTCCAGCCATGGTGACCTGTTCCGCCCACGTACAGTGGACGGCTGAGGTCGGTTCTGGTAGAGGCATCGTCGTCGCCGACGATACCTATATTTATTTCATTTATTTATTGACATGAGCAAAGTGCACATGCGATTCATCAAAAGAGAAGGGTAACACTGCAAGACCAGAGAATTACAAACTCAACACTATTTCTCAGAACTCAAATGGCTTGTTTAAACTGACGATTCATTTAGGAGCTTTGTTACCAGCGCCTTGAAGTGTTACCTGTTTATATATTGCCAGCCTTAGCATAGTATCTTCAGGAGAAGGAGTGTCCGAGCAGGAGCACACAGATCTGCAGGCGCAGATTGCGCTTAAAGCCGGTGAGATTTCCCAGTTGCAGTCTATCATTGGTCAAGTAAGTTCGTAGAAAGTTGCCGTCGTCGTTGCCAAAGATGGATGTGGTGATTTTTCCTGTCTTCCTTCTTTCGTATTGCTTTATTTTATTTAATCATGAAAGGAAGACACGAATCATTACATCGCTCCATACTCCTCAACATCAGCTACATTTTGTTCTATGTTGGTACTTAGCAATTAATTGCTGTCTCTTAGGCCCGCGAAGCTCGCGACATTGCAATCACTACAGCCGACAGCTTGCGGGCAGATATGTTGGAAGTCGAGTCAAAACTCGCAAGCACTAGGGAAGAGCGCGACCAGCTCCTCGAGAAGATTAGGGCTGATGAAGCTGAAAAGAAGATGATGAGAGAGTCGATCGAGGTCTCTTACTCTGGCTGCTTGTACTTGTTGAGCTTCTTCCGAAACGTCATCGTTTAGACTCAACGGGAAATAAACGAGCAGTACCACCAGGACCTTATGCAACAACGCGAGGAGACGGACTCTCTAATCAAAATTCTGGGTGCGAAAGAGGCTTTAATTTTTGATTTGGAAACCAGGCTGGCAGTGACGAAGAATACAGTTCGTTCATCTTTCTGTTTGGGTTGAGAAGAGGGTCTTGTTGCTACCGCTCCCAAAGTTCGTGCTCTTTTTAGGTCTCGTCAATGAAAGCAGGTGATCTCGGAGCAGGAGTCGAAGATAAAGGATCTATGCGCAGCCTTGAATGAAGAGCAAGAGAGAAGACAGAAGGAGAACGATGCATGGAAGGCGGATCTTGATGCTGCAAAGGTGCGCTGCATGTCTACGTTGTTGGTGTAAGCAGTTCAATGGCTCAGCTGTTTAAGGAGACATCTTCTGCTCTTCGGCGCGATTTCGAGAAGATTCGAAGCGAGCTGAGCGGAAAAGAAGAGAACGTCCGCTATCTTCAGGACCAGCTGCGAACTTATGAGGAAAATGTGTGTTTCCTTGATGAGAACAGGGCAGCTTTGTTGCTTTTGAAGGGTAATCATCTCCCGCGAGATTTCTTGAAGAGAGGTAGTCGACGATGCTGTGTCCAGGCATTTTTCGTGTTGAGCTTAAGAGTCAGGTTCCGCCCAGAGCATCCTTTCATCTCCCCAGGGTGAGCAGCTTGGTACGAGTATTGTCAAGGAAGGATAAGGCATCGAATTGGCTGCTGTAATTGTGGAGGTCAAACATCTTTCAGGACTGATTCGTGGCATCGTGGAGAACTAGGACGCAGTACTATAGAATATTTCACTAACAGCGAACTTTAGTCTTTATTATTCATCTGGATATTGAAGAATGGTTTCTGTACCGTTTATTCTCGTTTTTAACGCCAAGCGGACATCGCTGCTTCTGCTTTACTTACAGCCCCAGAAATTCTTGTGTAATGTAGGCTCTAGGAGGTGCGCAGGGTTCATATCTACTTGACTGGCTAGGGAAACTAGTGATTTCTCAATAGTTTTCACAGTAACCTCCGTAATGGTTTTCGATTTCCTGCGGGCATCTGTAAAAGTCAGGGCAGAACCACAGTAGTTCAGTGCAGGGAGACAAGGCAAACGTGGCGGCTAGAATGGACTTGCAGTGCTTAGAAATTAGCCTACAAAAGGATTGGGCCTCCAGCTCATTGCAGTCTGCTAGGCCTCCTAAAATAAACCGAAGAGATACTTTTAGGTGATTCGTTAGTAACGGTGGCAGCGACTGGGTGGCCGAGGGGTTGCTGTGTGGACTTGTAGGAGAGGGGTAGGGACTCAGTTCCGGCGAAGGAGTTCACGGACTGTTCGATGCAGTTTTTGCGCCCCTGAAAATGCTTGGTTTGGGCGTCGTTTTCGTTTTCTAACCCCGTTTTCAATCTGCGCTCAGATGTGGGAGAGACTAGTTTTCGTGTCCTGTAGTTTAGTATGCTGGTCTCGCTGGGGAAGCTCTACTCAGATGCTATCCCTTCACGACCCCTTTGTAATGTTCCTATTAGCTTTGAAAGCGTTCCTCATTGGAACCTCATTTGCGCACATGGTCGAACTATTGTCTTGATCCGTTACCTAGATGTGCTAACTTCTTGTAACCTTTAATAGTTCTGCTAATTGTTCCCATATGTAGGGTGTATCATTCAGCTCGTTTTATTGGTCGTGTCACTGCCCATTTTCCCAACTCTTCCCTACTCGTAAGAGGTAGGAGGGGCATTGCAGAGACGGACCCTTCAGGCTGAAATGTAATGTTGGTAGAAGGCTGCGATTTTAGTGATGGTTAGGAAACAGCGGTTCACGAAGAGGGGCTTTGAACAGAACCTCGCAGTAGTCCGCGTAATGTAGATGGGAGTTCTCCTACAGTCTCATTGGCGAGTGCCAAAGTCAGTTCAGCATGTAAGCCTTACAAATGATTGTAGCTGTGAGCGCTGGTTTCTGTGTTCTCGGGCGTTTGTTGCCAACAGGTCTGGCCAGGAGAATATCTTAACGGCAGGTCGGAACGGAGAGTATCTCAATGGTGTTCTATATTGGCAGGGTCGCCTCTCTCGGGGAAACAGCAAAATGCAAGTATCTCGACCCCAATGCAACTCTGCTCAGAGTGAGGGATGACGGAAGCAGAGCCGTTGGCGGCGTTAACCCTCCGCCTGCGCGCGAAGGACGGGCTCATGTTGGCTGTAAACAGCGATGACGAGCGAGCAGCGGTGGCACAGGGGGTAGAGCGACGGCATAATCCCCGTGACCGCTGTTTCCAGCCAACTTGAGCCCGCCCTCCGCGTGCAAGCAGAGGGCTAACGCTGCCAACTACCGAACTTCCGTCCTAACTCTGCGCAGAGTTGTATTGGGATCGAGATACTTGCATTTTGTTGTATCCCAGAGGGAGTCGACTCTACCCGTATGCAACACTTGGGCCGTTCCGACCTACCGTTGAATATAGTCTCCTGGTGAATCGGCCGGAGACGCCGATCTCATGCGTAAGGCGCCTTTTATACTCCCGCCGCGGCACGGCGCGTCAATTAAGGACGCGGAGCGTAAGGCGCCTTTTATACTCTCGCCGCGGCGCGGCGCGTCAAAACGGGGTGCGGCGCGACTGGCCGCGCTCCGAATTTGACGCGCCCCTGCGCGATTGCAGTCAGAAAGGGGAGCGTCAGCGACGCGCGACCACGAGCTTCTGAGCACTACGACCCGTGCTCCATGACGAATGACGGACAAAACGGTCCATGAGTCATTGGAGGACCAAAACAGAAAGGATTCGTCTGGCTGATCAGGGGAATGCATCTTGCCAATGTTAGCGGTGAGATTCCTATGAGGAACGACGAATCCTCTCTTGAGGCTCGGGTCGAAGTTGTCCGCTCAACCTACGGTTGAAACTGCTGAGTGTGGTATGGAGTCGAATCTCCTGCAATGCAAATGGCACTAAACGACCTTTTGTTTTGCAAAATGTGCGGGTCCAAAAATAAAATTGCTAGAAGGCACTCGTCGTCGAGAATCAGTCAGCCAGAATTCTCTCTCATATGGCCATTTCGGGTTCATTGTGCACTAAACACATCTTTAGCGTAGTAGGTGAAACTTCGGGAATGTCCACATATCTCCATTCGCTTCTTAGGTTACGCTTGTCGGGGGAGGGGGGGGGGGGGGGGGGGGCTATGTTCATAATCACCGATTTCGCCCAAGCTCCAGCGTAATACAAAAAACGGATGCCAGATTCGTGATCAGCACTCTAACCCCCCCCCCCCCTCCCTCCACCCCGGGCGATGTTGGGTCGAAAAAGTTCTTTTCTCCTCGAGCTCTGGAGTCCTGAAAGTACAGTAGTGCCGCCATTCTGCTACACCCTTTTTGTTCTATTAGTTGTGAGGCCAAAACAAAGCAGGCATAGCAAAATGATCCATTCCGGTGTGAAATCTCCCACTCCACGCCGAGTCTGCCGCAGCTGATCGCGCCGCACCGCGCCCTTCCCTCCAGCGGCGCGATTCGACGAATACCGTAATCCAAAATTCCGTCAAATGTGGTGTTTTGGGGCGGCGGAGTATGAAAGTGATGCGGCGCCGCCGGGCGGCGCGAAAAATCGATAGCTATGTCGGCCATCACGCCGCGCCGCGCAGCGGCGCGAGTGTAAAAGGCGCCTAACGCGCCTTTTATACTCCCGCCGCGGCACGGCGCGTCAATCAAGGACGCGGACGGTCGCGCCGCGTCCCGATTTTGACGCGCCGCTGTGCGATTGCAGTTAGAAAAGGTGAGCGTCAGCTATGCGCGGCCACAAGCTTCTGCTCACTATGGTCCGTGCACCATGACGGATGGCGGAGAAGACGGTACATGAGCCAATGGGGGACCACAACAGAAAGGATTCGTCTGGCTGATCAGTGATACATACGTATCTTTCCGATGTTAGTGGTAGGATTTCTGTGGGGAGCGACAAATCCTTTTTTAAGGCTAGGCTCAAACTGGTGAGTATGGTATTGAGTCGAACCTCTACAATGCAAACGGTACTAACCGACACTTTGTTTTGCAAGTTGTGCGGGTTCAAAAGTAAGACTGTTGGAAGGTACTCATTGTCAAGAATCACTCAGAATCTTCTCTCATATGGCCATTCCGAGATCATTGCGCACTAAACATATCTTTAGCGTTGTAGGCGACACTTCGGGAATGTCTACAGATCTCCATTCCCTTCCTAGGTTACCCAAGGTGCGGGTGGCTAAGGCCATGGTCGCCGATTTCGCCTAAACTTCTGCGTAATACGTAAATGGATGCAAGATTCGTGCTCAGCACCCCAAATAACAACCTTGGCGAAGTTCGGGCAAGACGATTCATCTCGGTGGTGAAATTTCCCACCCCACACCGAGTATGCCGCAGCTGATCGCGCCGCGCCGTGCCCTTCACTAGCGGCGTGATTCGCCGAATACCGTAACCCGAGATTCCGTCAAATGTGGTGTTTTGAGGCGGCGAAGTATGGAAGCGATGCGCCGGGCGGAGCGAAAAATCGATAGCTATGTCAACCATCACGACGCGCCGCGTGGCGGCGCGAGTATAAAAGGCGCCTAACATTAACCCGTTTTCGCGCCCAATGCGCGCGACGGGCGACTGCCTTTTTGGCGCGCGCCGGGGTGTCCACTCATTTCTGTGGACATCAATCCTTCGCGAGGTATTAGTCTAACCAGGATACTATCTCAACGGTAGGTCGGAACGGCGCAAGTGTTGTATATGGGCAGAACCGCCTCTCTCTGGGTAGTAACAAACTGCAGGTATCTCGACCCCAATACAACTCTGCGCAGAGTTAGGGGCGACGGAAGTCGCGGGTTGGCGCCCTGTTGATTCACGTGCTCCACAGCTGACGGGCGCGCGCGGGATGAGGGCTCGTATCGCGGCTATGCGCAGTGCACATGTGGCGTAGTAGGGAAGAGTTCGGGCTCGTAAACGCGGGGTCGGGGGTTTGGATCCTTCAGACTGCGTTCGTTTTGCACTTTTGCAAAATCCATGTTTATCATATAGGTAATCCACCTAGGGGTATTATAGTGTGTTATAGAGCATGTTTACATATAACATGTGCTTCAAACTACAGATTAGCTAAAATGTTCACTTCTGTGTGTCACTTATTTTAAGCATATTTTGTGTGAAGCTATAGTTATGTAACGATAGATATTTGGTGGCACTAGTAAAAAGTTCCGACTCCACCGACAAGACTTCGGTCAAAAAATTTTTCGCTGAAACTTTGTCTAGGGGGGTTATTTGGGGTGCTGATCACGAATCTGACATACGTCTTTCATGATGCGGTCGGAGGCCACCCATGCCGTTAACAAGGGTGGTCCAGGCAGAGTCACCGATTTCGCTGAAACTTCGTCTAGGGGGGTTATTTGGGGTGCTGATCACGAATCTGACATTCGTTTTTCACGATTCTATCTCTACCTGCCGTCATGGGCAGAAACTTCAAGAATGTAATCCTGTGCCTTCCTGTATCTATATTATTTAGCCGAATCCTGAAAAACGGATGCCAGATTCGTGATCAGCACCCCAAATAACCCCCCTAGACAAAGTTTCAGCGAAAATTTTTTTTGACCGAAGCCTTGTCGGTGGAGTGGGAACTTTTTACTAGTGCCACCAAATATCTATCGTTACATAGCTATAGCTTCACACAAAATATGCTTAAAATAAGTGACACACAGAAGTGAACATTTTAGCTAATCTGTAGATGGAGCATATGTTATGTGTAAACATGCTCTATAACACACTATAATACCCCTAGGTGGATTACCCATATGATAAACATGGATTTTGCAAAAGTGCAAAACGAACGCAGTCTGCGGGATCCAAACCCCCGACCCCGCGTTTACGAGCCCGGGCTCTTCCCTACTACGCCACCTGAGCACTGCGCTTAGCCGCGATACGAGCTTGCGCAGAGTTGTATTGGGGTCGAGATACCTGCAGTTTGTTACTACCCAGAGATAGGCGGTTCTGCCCATATACAACACTTGCGCCGTTCCGACCTACCGTTGAGATAGTATCCTGGTAAGTAAACACTATCAGCCTACGCAAACCTAACATTGGTTTGTGACTATAATTCGCGAATTTGAAAAGAAGATCGAACAAAAACATGAATAAGTGAAGTTCTTCCCAAACCTCCACCGTCCACTCAAAGGCCTTTGTCATACCGTCGCTCACCCCAAGCGACGCCTAATGATGTGCTCCCATATCGATCGGGCGGCGCGATGGAATCGATATGGGTGCATATCATTAGCTGTCGCTCGGGGTGAGCGATGGTATGACAAAGGCCAAATGAGTGGACATCGTCGCGAATGTGTTTCAATTGCATGGTCACTTTTTCCGATGCCGAAAAGCGTAGCCCCTTTGTTGGCATCCAGCGTATTATGCATACGCAACGGCTTTCCTTGCAGAATGTTCGCATGGCAGAAGTGATATGTGGCTACGAGTCAGGCGAGCGCAAGCATACCCATTGTGCCACCATAAGAGCCACAACTGCAGCCGAAGTACAGACCACGTCGCCCTTCACCAAGGTGCTTTATCTTCGTCTGCCGTTGTGATCAACCGTTTTGATTCGCTGAAAGGTTCAGGTTAAATCTCGGGAGTCGCAGACGGAGTTGACTCGCACAGCATTGGCACAGTTGGAGTGTGACGCGGTTTCGTATTCGACTGAACTGAAGGCTTTCCAAGCGGCCTACATGGAACTCAGAGGTGCAATCGGCGAACTCGTGGTGAAGGAGATCGAGCCGTTCCCCGAGAAAGTGTCAGTTTGACGGTTTGGCGTGGGACTTCATGGCTGTTCAGACACCAATCAGTTGGATGACTGCGTTTTCAGGGACATTCCTAGCATTCAGAAGAGCTGCAGGGAGCTGTCTCGTCTGGTCCATCATGAGAGAATAAGGCGAGAGCAGCAGGCCAACGAGCTGGCGGAAATGACAGCGAAACTCGGGGAGTTGCGCGAAAAGCGGTCGGTCAACTTGAGCACTCTCACTGCGCGCCACGCCCTTGTCCGCTGCAGCGCCTCTCAGCTGTGCTTCGTCTCTGATTCCGAAACTGTTTCAGTGCTTTAGAAGGGGAGACTGGCGTGCCCTCGAACGTCTCTGTGGCGATGCCTAGTGGAGGTCCTTCATTGCAGCAGAAGAGTGAGTAGTTGTTCTCCTCACTGTAAAACTAAGTGGGAGAAATTGACATTGATGTAGTTAGGCGTCACCGTTGTGAAATCACAGCCATCTAGGTAGGAGAAAGAGCTCTCGTTGACATCTGTTCATTTTGTTAGAAGGCGCTCCAGGAGGAGCTGGCTATGGAACGGTTTGCAAAGACTTCCGAACGGGTAGAGCTAGTCTTCCGCGAAACACTATCCAATGCCAGGGATGATAAGATGTCATCAGGACCTGCTATAGACATGGCGACGTGCTGGGAAAGACCTGAACCCTATGGGGATAGCTGTCCTTATCGCCGCAGACATAACGGTACTGTGCCTGAACTGGAACCACTAGAGCAGATCACTGTTGCTTGGCAGGTTGAACCCGTTATGTACAGGGTGCGCCATAAATATGGTCACTTTTGCGCGCGTCATTTTTTGTATTTGTTTGCGAACGTTTTTATGTTTCCATTGTTTCTTCGGATTCTACGTGTCATCTTAACCGTATATAGTGTTTTTTGCATCTCCACACTGCTTCTATCAGAAATGGTAAAGTCTTGTTGTCAAAGAGGCGCAATCTTAGATCCGAGAAGGACAGGACTTTCTGTTCCCAACATCGCTCGTCTGCTGAAGCTGCACAAGATGACAGTCTATCGCTGTGTGGAACGTAACTCTCTCGTTGCTCGTTCCCGACCTGGCTGCCCGGTATCCGTAGCTACAAGCAGTCTTTGGAAAATCGTGAAAGAACAATTCAAGTGGAATCCAGGCCGCGGCATGAGAAAGATGGCATACGAGCTCAACGTATCGACTACGACGATGAAGAGAGTTGCTAAGAATGAATTTGGACTATACCCCTACAAGTTCCGTCAACTGCACGGACAAACGCCTGCACAGATGGAAGGAAGAAGAAAAAAATGTCCAAGACTCCTCGAGCGGCACGACCACTGCACGACGCTCTTCACTGATAAGAAACTTTTCTCAATTGGGCAGCATTTTGACCGCCGAAACTCGCGGTTATTGGGTGAAAGTGGTGAGGATGCAGACACCGTTAACAGAAACTCTCATGCAGCTTCCCTGATGGTTTGGGCCGGAGTTTGCCCCACAAGATGGACACGATTGGTTTTCGTTGAAAAAGGAGCCAAGGTCAACACCAATGTCTACGTGAACGACATTGTGATGAAGGAGTTGCTTCCCTAGGCTCAAGAACACTCTGGAAATACAACATGGACCTTTCAACAGAACGGCGCACCCTCTCATAAGTCCAAGAAGACTCAGGAGTGGTGCGCAAGGAATCTTCCCAACTTCATCCCTGTTTCTAAATGGCCGACAAACTCGTAAGATTTGAGTGTTATGGATTGCTGCGTTGGTTCATTCTAGAGGGTGAAGCCTGCGCTAAAAGGCGCACTACGATTCGAGGATTGAAATCTTCACCGGAAAAAGCATGGAAGGAAATTCCGCAAGCAACCTTGCGTGCCGCCATTGAGTCCTACCCTAAGCGTCTGAACGTTGTCATTCGTGCCAAGGAAGATCATATTGGATGATATCCATTTTGCGTGTTAAGTAGATTGTTGGTAAATTGTTGAGGAAGTTTCGCTATTCCCTGACAAATTCCCCGTGAGTAATTCGCTTTTTATTGAGTGACCATATTTATGGAGCACCCTGTAGAGTAAAGACGATGGATCCCGTTACGTGATCTACGATGTGGACTATTAAATTTTCTCCCTTCTGAGCCTTTTGGGAACTAGTCGTAGAGGCTTACTCAGCTGAAAGTGAACCTATGTATAGGCGACCTGCGGGGATTTATGCTACGGGCGATTGTTAGGTAACACTTGAGCAGCTTCGCTGGAGCCGCATTTCTCTTACTGTTCCCGTATGCCATTTCCACTCGACATTTTTCCCCAAATCTTCCTTTTAGCGCCTCGATTTCCCAGTGTGAGTCTAAAGATCGCGGGCTTCCCAAAATCGATGTGCTTGCTTTTTGACGGGAATGATCGAATTGCTCTGAAACAATGAAAACCAGGAGCTGTGCGGGTTGAGTGCATGTGATGGTTCAGAGTACGACGATCCGATGCGTCAAACGCTGTTCCTTATGACCTCGATGGCGATGGATTTGGTGAAGAAACTAAGAAGTCTCTCGTCACTTCACAGTGCAGGCCGAAAGGTACCGCAGTTGGCAGCGTATGCATTTTGCTTTCGCCCTCCATATGACAAACTCAGTCACGAAGGCTTTCAGGTGGACTTTAGTGAAGCGATAAACCTGGCGAGATCGTTGCGAAACGAGCTCAACGACCGTTTTCTCATTGTCCGCTCCGAGGAGGGCAGTGAGAACAAGCACTTTGTACCGGATCTCATTCGCATGGTATGGCTGTTCTTTCCTCCTCTTTTTTCGCTGAGGGGGCTGCCTCTCGTTGGTGTGAACAGGCGTTTTCTATGAACACCTGAGATCGCGGCATCTTCACTTCAAATGCTGCTCGTTTAGATCAAAATCCTGGAGAGAGACAACCGCTCGCTGCACGAGAACGTGAAGACCTGGAAGGCGGAGTACGAGGCGCTGGAGAAGAGGAACGTGAGTGGTTGCGTTGTCTCTTGGTGCTCTCCGGGCCTCTGACAGCGTAACGAGCCTCTCATGTTCAGAGCGAGCACCCTGAGTTGACGGAAAGGATTGCCAACCAGCTGCGCAGCATCCACTCCGTGATGGGAGAATTCACTCGCACCTACGGCCTCTTGAAGGACTCGTCGAACACCGTCAACGCGAAGAGGGACGGACCCACTCAGTGACCTACCCTTTCTGCACTGCACGCGCTTTAGTCACGTATTAACCTCGGTTACTAAGGATCATCTGTACTACTGGTATCTGGGCATATCTTCCGGCTCTTCGCAATAGCCATAGTGAAGTCGCTTTGTTTGGTCTTGGCGAGTCTTGTCGCATTCCGTAAATTCTGTAATTCACTTTCTCACCCGTACTCGAATGAAGATTGCCTTGAGGTTGACCCTGTCACCAGTCAGTCGCACCATGCGCTGTGGATCGTGAATCCTAGGTACTCGAATATAGAGGGTGTCCGTAAATGACGGTGACTCAGTCTTATAAGAGCGAAAACAGTGGACCAAATTTGGTACAGTTTAAACCACTATTTGTTCATGCATTGAAGATCACGGAGGAACAGTGCTATCCGAAAATCGCCACCGATCACCACCACCACGTCATTTTCTTTCTGTTGTAAGATTCCCCTCTCCACCTGAATGAGCATTTGCTCCTAAACCCACTTGCGGTCTTGTAGAGCTGTCCCCGCAGCTCTTCAAAGACTGCATACTGCACAACAATACGCCACGCCCAGGGTTGAATCCGCATTTGTTCCAGCCTGTTGCCGCGTTGTGTATGGTCAGCAAACACCGCTCTTCAATTATTACTCAGACTCGCATATTTAATGCTCATTCTGAAGAAGGACCTGAAGTGCCCTGCTCGCTACTGTAATAGTGAACATTCAACCACCTTCAGAAGTTTAGCAACTTCGGAATCGGAGTGCTCCACCGCGGATCAGTAGAAGATGATCAGTAGGTTTGCGGCAGAATCCACCACTTTCTGATAAGAGTAGCTACAACCGTGACACACGAGTCGGAGGCAGCCGCTTTGGCGTGCACTCAGAGTCGAGGTTCCTACTTCAGGCACCGTCCGGGTCTCCGTTGGATTGGTCCCGGATTTTTCCCCGAAGGGTGCAACACTGACCATCATCTGGCCAGGTCATGTCATTGAGCAGACAAAATACATGTTCAGATTGCCTTCAGGATATTCCGTAGAATTGGGGTGCGTGGCGCATCCCACAAAGGTTCGATCAGCGCTTACCTTTGTCCTTTACCAATCTCCACACCTATGTTGGAGGTTTCCTGAAGAAAGTATCCCGAGACGTCCCGTTTGATCTTGATTCAATTCTTCCCATGGAGCACATGGAAGGAAAAACGGCGTTTGTTGTTGAAAGAATGATGAAGACTCGGACGACTGAAGGGAACAGTACAAGGATGGGATTACGTTTGGAGAGGAGGGAAAGGAGGTTGGATGTGCACTATCAGACACACTGATAGCTCCACGCAATTGGCGGCAGGAGTCGGCGTCCTTCCAATTGCAGCGTAGTTGGAGGAGGGCCGACTCTCGCGTCTACCTTGAATCCAGTCAAGGTACAGCCCCCGCCGGAGACAACGCAATGGATGAGAAGCGATTAATATCTACTGAATGAGATGCAGGTCTAAAAGTAAGAACTATCCTGTTTCACCTCTTAGTCCTGTGTAGGATATTGAAAACAAAGGGCGGCTACCATACTCCCAGAGGATCATCAGTAGGGCAGGGAGTGGTAGCGTATCAGCAAGAGTGTGGAGCGCTGTTTACAACCAAACGAGATCAAAAATATTTGTGGGAAAGTGCAGTGGGCGTGGACTAAAAGAAAACTAGGTGATCAAAATATGGAAAAGTAAATAGGAAGGCAAAGAGGATATTTTTTATCTTAAAACAGAATTGTAACTATAGTAGTTGTTGAAATATTCTATCAACAAACTTATGCGTTTCCTTAAAAGAATTGGGAAGCTCATATTTATAGGAAACATTTTTGTTATTAAGGATGCATGAGATGATTGCTTGGAAGATAACCTTTTTTTTAACTATACTCCAACATCAGTAGGTTGTTAGTTGAGCTACTTAATCTATTTATGAAGTCTTCCTTTTTCGTACAATTTCGAGATGTGCGTAGAGTCTCAGTACAAATTATTGATTTTTAAGGGCGTAGCTGGTATAGGTAGAGCTATGGGGAAATCTGATTATTCTAAAAGTGAAAAAATCCGTTTTGTTATATTGTTTAGTGTACAATCTGTCGCCGTCTAGTGTAATTGTTAAGTCCAAAAACTTACATATTTTGTCATCAACGTTAGTTCTAGCTAAGCTTGAACAATTTTGGTAAGTATTAATAAATTTGTCTTCAATGCAGCTGTTTTCTAGATTATGTATGATTAATATGTCATCCATGTATCTATAAGGTAGGAAAACTTCATTAAATAGAAAAATGTTAGATGAGCTTTTAAATTCAAATAAGCATAGAGAGTTTCAAGAGCTTTAAATTCAAATAAGCATAGAGAGGTAGTAAAATCTGCTATAATGGCATTACCGTCTTGTGGGACTCCTTTGATTTGTCTATAAGTAGAGTTGCCAAGCATGTAGTTAGCATTCCTTAATAAACAGTCTAGCATATATATTATATCTTCTTTTTCGTAAGATCTGTAATTACCGTTTTGAGGTGAGTCACTATAAAATGTTTTGTATTTGTTTACTAGCAGAAAGTTTTTGCTAGCATTTTCAAAGCAAATATTTATGATTTCTGTGATGTTTTGAATAATTGTGTTATGTGGGATATTTGTAAACATACCTACGAAATCAGCAGAATAGAGCTTAAGATTTACATTATTTAGTGAACTTGTATAATCAACAATATAGTCAACACAGTTATCCACAACAGTGGCCCATCGATTGGACATTTTGGCGTCGCCGATGCCCTTCGCCCAGAATTCCGGGGGCTGCGACTCGAAGAAGTCCGCGATGTCGAGGTTGTCGTAGTTGGTGAATTTCCTTCCGGCCAAATGGTGCTTCAGCGGGCGAAACAAGTGGTAGTCGGAGGGAGCGAGGTCCGGAGAATACGGCGGATGGGCAACCGTCTTCCAGCCGAGCGTCGCCAACTTCTGCTGGTCTCCTTCGCCACGTGGGGGCGCGCGTTGTCTAGCAGCAGGTGGACCGAGGCCCGTCGGGGACGCTTTTCTCGGATGGCGGCGGCTAGTTTCTCGAGCTGATCGGTGTAGATGGAGGCGGTGACCGTCCTGTCTTGCGGGAGCAGCTCGAAGTACAGCGTGCCCTTGGCGTCCCACCAGCAGCAGAGCATGATCTTCAGCGGGTGTTCCCTGTCCTCGAGGCTCGTGTCGCCGCTCTCGAAACGATTGAACCAGCGCCTGACTGTGCGTTGGGACACTGCATCCTCCTTGCACGCTCTGCACATGTTGCGACCGCGAAGCCCGTGTCGTTGCCCCGCAGCTACTCATAGTAAACGAACGTACGAATTCGACCTTGGCTTGTACTGGTAGCTAGACGCGGCGACTGCGCGGCCTTATATATTCCTAGCGTGGAACTCTGGAGAACCTTCTAGAGGTTTTTACACTTGCCTGATATTATAACACTTCTAAGGAAAATTATAGAATTTTTAAAAATTTCGGACAGGAATTATTGGACAGTCTGGTAGTACAGAACATTGCCTTCCAAATGCTATAAAAAACTGCTCAGCAAAATACGAAGCTAAGCGGAGAGAACAAGTGCGTAAACTTTAGTGGCTACTTTTTCACTTTTTCATTTTTCACCTCAACGGCCTAAAAATTGACAAAATTCATGATGAAAAAAAGAAATGCAATGTTCTGGTAGAGCAAATCATTCTCTTTCGAAATCTATGTAGCGCTATGCAAGAGACTGCCGGCGAGATCTGCAGTGAATCGTTGAAAAAAAAAACCGGCAAAGACTCATGGGACAACCTAATATTATGCCAGATTTGTTTGATGTCGCAATAAGTGAAACTAGGCTGTGGCCTGTACTTCGTTCCTTTACATAATAATTGGTAAGCTTCTAAATTTTGAAAAATATCAATATTTCCAGTAACCACATGTCCATAATAAGAATTTATAAAGGATTGATATTTATTGCAAATGCAGGAGACTATATGTAGTATTGTTACCTATGCTACCTAAAAAACTATTGAGTTGAAGAGTTTTTTGGAAATATGTACTTGATATTGATGCACTATTCTATCGTAAGGTTGGTTGAACTATTATTTCTCATTGGTTTTTGCCCAAAACTATCACCATAGTTAAAATGGAAGTAACATAGTGTACTGAATAACAGAATTTGATTTCCATGAGAGGCTACTAAAGATTCCATATTATTGATGATATTGATGTTGGTAAAGGAGTTTTAATATAGTTTTGGTTTTTACATTTAAGGAATCTGAAAAGTTTGAAGCCATTACAACATCGATCATTAAGAAAGCACAGTGTACTTTCAATAACGCCTTTAAAGTTAAAGCGCTTTTCAGTTCTCTTTTTCTGTTTCTTACCTCTGCTTGAACGATGTTTAACTATCTGTAGATTAATAAATGGATGATTAGGCTTATGTGAGAGAGGATTAGAAATATGTGTTAAATTACCATTACCTTTTGTGTTGTTATTAAAGCCAAAGAGGTATGCGGTAATTAAAAGTTTGATCCAGAAAAGTTCTTTATCCTTCAGAATGGTTATATCTGCGTTTTCTTCAAGATTATCTAGAATAGTAACTTTAATTTTTTTACTAGAACAAGTACCATCAAATGTTTGTAAAAGATTTTTTTAGTTTTTTGCCTATAGATATTACTTATATGCTCCTTTATCCTAGTTTTCAGTTTTCTTGTTGCAATACCTACACACTGTTGACCACAATCTACACAAGAAAGGCAATGTACAAAATTGGAAGACATGCAGGAGGCTAAACCTGTCTTATAAGTATTCATAACGCAACCGATGGTGAAACTATCGATATGATTCTTAGTATTCATAGTATCACAAGCTGCACATTTTTTATTACAAATTTTACCTGTTATAGAGTTACCAAAATTTTCTGGGTTGTACTTGCCGTTAATTTTGCTCTTAAGAAAGCGCTTAAGCTGAAAGTAATGGGCGTTGGAAGTTGCACTTGAGCTGGTTTTTGGCCTAGATCAAACGTGTAGAACGGCCAAGTCCCATACGAGAGGGAAGCTTACCCTGAGGTTTTGGAGGGGCTGCCCAAGCCTATCATCCACCCGGGGTCAATGGTCTGATTAGTACATACTCCACCTCTCTGGCCAGGATAAAGCGCTCACCTTTCCGTCGGGTGGGCACAGCAAGTCATTTTGGGAAAAATGTACATCCAAATGACCTTCACATGAGCGGCACTGGAATGCATGACCCATATGTATCTCAAAGGGGTTTACTAATTCCGACAACAATCCTTTTAATCTTTTAATTTTTCAGAATCCCAGTTGTAACCACTAAACATGAGCTGGGACAATAGCACACGTATTTTGGAGAACTTCTAACTCAATTTTTTTGGGGGCAAGACTATGGCCGTTCTGAGGCAGCAGAAGTAAGGTGTCGCTTTTCCCATTTGATCAAGGACGACTCGCCTTAAATTCCGGATGTCTTCTACTCCCGACGCACGTGCATGTCACTTCTGACTGAATGGGAAGGCTGGCTGAAATTTCTCATACAGATTCACCCGGTCCATGTTCAAAGAAAAGGGCATGTTCAACCTAAAAATCCCTCGCCTGTGACGCAATCACGTTGGAAACCCGCCAAAGGCACTAGGCTAGTGCAAATTGCGGGTTTGAGTTTCCTTTCGCCATAGGTTCGATCCTTCATTCGGGCAACTCGCACAAAGAATGTTCTGTTCGTTTTCCTCCTTCACTAAACCTTCGCTCAAACAGAAGATTAGTCCCCAAGCCCGCGCAAGGAAGTTCAGGGTCGATCATATGGCTATGCGTTCGTTGCTTTCTGAACCTTCGCCTGAGCGGGAAACTCTTTAGGTGGGACTCGGAGACTATCAACTCTCTCGCTCATGAAGCACACGAAGCGTTCTATACCAGAACAGCCGCGGTCAGGGACACGGCTGTGGAATTTGAAACATCCACGATTGGCTGATACCCGTGGACGTCTTCTTGAGCGACTCGATTTCAGCAGACCGTAAGGGATAGCGAATCAATCACTGGAGAATCACGATGAATGCCGTTGGGGTCAATGGGAGCTTACTTTAAGGTCATCCCTTCGCTCTAGATTTGGAGAATTGGTAGGCACCAGTTAGTTATGCATGGGGAGGTAAAACTAATACCAGTAGCCTGCCGAAGACTTGTGCGCGGCAGGCTACTGCTAAAAATTGTGTAGACCGAGTAGTCATTGAAATTGTGCCCTCGATAAGCTGCAGAAGTAGGATGTGTAGATCAGCACGCCCCCAGAAGTACTGATGAACTGCATCGTACTGCTCGCTGATATCCTTTATTCTTCAAACAGATTATTTATTGGATTATGTGAACGGGTGCATGAAAACATTGGGCCGGTCCATGTCGCTATTTCTCGCAGCGGAGTGCGGGAACGCGGCAGAGCACTGAACCCCACCGCGTCTGCCCATCTCGGTGCTGACTTTTGAGTGGGACCGTTTGCACTCGGCCGCAAAGGCAAGTCTGCTGCTATTTCGAGCCAGCTGCTCTATTGGAAGGCTAGGGGGCGGGTGAATCCGCAAGCGAAGAAACTCCGCATGTGGTCCTTCCTGCTCTATCCCTGGGGTTACAATGCACTGCACCGCTGGAGTCCCTTCTAACTAGTTTCTGTGACAGCGAGCCAGAGTTCGTATGGAGAAGGGGAGCAGGGCATATGTCCGTCAAGGATACACAGGCGTCGAGCTGGTGTGGACATGGGATGCTGACTACGACGCATTGAGAGGCTTGCGCCTTCATCCTCGGGCCTTACATGCGCTATCCAAACTCAAATACATTGATGCGGAAAAACCTACGCGCTAGTTGGTGGCTTGCCTATTGACTGCAATTTCGCATTCTACCCTCAGCACAACTGGCGAGGGACGGAAACGCAGCAGCACTTTGAGATGAGATGTACATATAGAGCCTTCTCTTCAAATGACAGTTACATTCTTCTCCAGGCGTATAGGGTTTTTGTCAGACCAATACTGGAGTATGGTACGCCAGTTTTTAACCCTTACACACGAAAGGCTAGTGATATGATAGAACGAGTTCAAAACAGCTTCACCAGAAAGCATATGATACGTGGCTTGGGGTTTACATATGGCCAATCAAGTAAAGTCAGGAATCGTGAATTTGGGCTCGACACTCTTGAGTTTAGAAGAAAGAGAGATTACCTGTTGCCCTTTCACAAAATTGCTAACGATGAAAGCAGCATAAAACTCACTGACCTAGTGACGTTGAGAGCATCTAATATTCGTGGTGGTACAATAAAGTATGGTGCTGAAAGAGCCAAGCGAAATTGTAGGCGCTTCTTTTTCTTGCATACGACCCCCCTCCATATTAGAAGCTTCGGAGAAGACAGAATCTTCCTGGGAATTACGAAGCTTTTAAAAAATTCCTAAAATCCCATCTGAAGCTATAACTTACTGATGACTTAGACGTTGTCCATCATTTACTTTTTCACCTAGATAATATGTGTCGATTATATTTGCTTTTCTCGTTTGGTGATTTTTTATACAGTTTGCGCAGGACTGTACTTGTACTCGTGCAAACAAATAAACAAATAGATAGAAAAATAAATGGCCTAACGATGAAGCAAATAGGTAAATAAGGTAGTGCGGAAATACTACACTCTAGCAGCGGTACACCCTTTTAAGAGTAGAGGTTATCAACCTCTCTGCCTGAAGCAGAGAGAAGCTAGATTGCAGAAGGAATGCCTTATGGAGTCATGTGACGTAACGTTGCTTTACATTAACGTCTACAACAACAAATGCGCAATGGAGGCACTTGTGGAAATTCTAAATGAACATCACATCAGCATAAACATGTACTGTTGGGTCTATCTGTACTGCAGGTGGTGGGGTTCGTCAGTGAGTGTCTGCAGTGCAACATGTTTAGGTCGAGCGAGTATCACAAGCAGATAAGAAGCCTTGCCATGGGTCAAAGACTAGCTCCAGTACTGCCAAAGGTGGAAGCTCCTCTGCTAGATCGAGTGCCCATCATCTACTGCCGGTATATTGATGATTATCGTCTGCCAAACTCAACTCGAGATGGATACTTGCGTTGAGTTACTTAACAGGCAGTCATCGCACATTAAATTTATACGGGAGAAACCGCGGGAGAACTATCTCGCATTCCTCAATGTGCATGTCCATCTTTCTGACGGGATCAACCGAACCAGATGGTACCGGAGGCTAGTAAGCGAAAGCATCATTGTTCACTGCGCATCGGATCACTCATTCGGTATGAAAAGAGCCGTTGTTCAGAATATGTTCCGCGCTGCTCGAGCGGTTTCATCTGAAGCCGCGGAAACGGTTTACTCTGTGAACATGACGCACCGCATCGCGATTCAGAATGGATATGCTCCCACTGGCGGGGCTAGTGGGCAGAGACGACAGGCAAGTGCCGCTGAGGAATCGCAGTGAGAGCGGTCAAAATTAACGTTCTGTGTCCCCTTCATTTCGGACGCTCTGACCGCTGCCACACGTGGCTGCGTTACGAAAGCTGAACTGCAAGACGATGTGAGTGGTGCAGCACCCCCTAACAACCTTAAGAAGCAGCTGGTAAGGAACCGTTTCTATGACCACCTATGCACAACAACATCATGTGTTGTTTGTCCTTTTGGGAAGGCTGGCGACTGTCTGACGTCTGGTGTGGTGTACTTGATCAAATGTTCATTTCATTTACGTAGTGCAGGCTTGGAATGAACCATACCAGTCAACGTTGGATAGGAAGTATAATCAGCTTTCGAGAACATTCTGCAACGTTTCTTAGGTTCAACTAACTAACGATATTTGTGATTACGTCTTAAATAACGCCCACAGGCGAAGCTCGGGCGAAATCAACGACAGTGACCCCATCACCCTTACCAATCAATACCTATATACTGGCGAACAGCATCTTAAATACCCTTTAGGCGAAAAAATTTCAACCATGCTCTACCCAACCGATGAAGGTTAACAGTTTCGCGTCCACTTTATGTAGGTGCGCATTATAGTGTAGGTGTAGAGGAAGTAGAGGGTTCTTACATTAGGTGTCTCCTTTCATTACGGTAGCATGATCGTCCGCTCAGATTAAGGTGGGGTGACTATCTACTGAGCTCTCTCTCGCACGGCTTTCGCAGACAAGTTGACTTTGCGCCGTGGAGAAGATTTTTACGCCATATTTTATTCCTTTTCGCACAATTCTCCAATTTTCATGCATTTTGAGGCAGTCGAGTGGATCAGGTGAGGACCACCTCGTAAAACTCTCTAATGAGAGGTCCAAGCAGCAGAACATCTCCACGTAAACACTAACAGAGAGTAAACATACGCGAAAAAGAAAACAGATGGAATAAGACTAGGAGCAGATTAACAGATTGTGACATGACTACTGCCTTCG
The DNA here is from genome assembly GCA_947359475.1 of Heligmosomoides polygyrus bakeri. Lineage (NCBI taxonomy): Eukaryota > Metazoa > Nematoda > Chromadorea > Rhabditida > Heligmosomidae > Heligmosomoides > Heligmosomoides polygyrus. Next base: position 68,511,525 of record OX375865.1, on the reverse strand, counting down.
TCGACTAACCGGAAGAGAGAATTGATCTTGTTTTGCCAAAAAGGGGTGAACCACTTAACGCCGTTTTGGATCCTATCCGATTATGTGTTTTAATCTTTCGTTTGTTTGGCGCAGCTTTTAGTTCAAAGTTCAATATACCATTTAGTGCTGATAATTTCTTCTATGTAGCTGTGCTGTTAGCTGATAGAATAATAATTTCCTTTCATATGTAAAACGAATCTAATCTGGGTTTGTACATGTACAGATGTGCAAACATGTTGAAAGTTCTCGCTGAAATAGAAAGATCGACTGATTTAAATGCTTCTACAGTACCGGACGCGTCTTTTGAATAGACGCCGCAATAACCACGATTTTGCAGTTTTTGCGTCTTTTTGATACAACTCGTCTAAAAGTCACCTTTTGAAAAGCCAAGGGCATATTTGAGTTCCAAGGGCATATTTGAGTTCCGAGTTCTGTCGTTTGGCACACATATTTCATATGTAGAGCATAGAGAATAGAATATTTATTAAAATATCAAAATGTAAGTTGTGTACAAAAGGATAGATCTAAAGTTGGCTTTTGAAAATTATCAAAATCAGAACGCAGAAATTTGTTGTGCAAAAAGAGTAATACAGATTAGTTTAGTACAGAACATTACGGCAAAATCAGATGATGTAGCCCTACAACGACAGCAATTTTGTTTCCATGGTTAGACTAAAGTGAAAAAACGCTTCCTTTCTTAAGAGCGACTCTGTGATTCATAAATTAAAAAGCTATTATATGTTAAAACAAGGTGTCGTTCATTCTCTCTCGATAGAGAGCCTTCGGGCTCTCTTGTTAAGAGGGATCTCGGGCCGCTTGTCCCAGGGCCACGTGGCGCGTCCCCGGGTAGTGGATAGGGGAGTTAAACGCAAACCAAATGCGACCGTGCTCTGCCTAGAGACGCAGGTGGGATGCAGGGATGGACTCCTTGCTCCTGCTGTGTCGGGTCGACGCGTTCCTTGTGCGAGGGAGCGGCATGTTAATGTACAGTGTGCGTGGATGTGTCCGTGACTGTGCGAATTGTAACTGTGTCGGCTCGGCTAAAAGCTTGCACTCGGTAGACTGGGAGTAGATTTAAGGCGATTCGAGGCCGCCTTAAGTCTCGCCCCGTCCCTTCGGGCAGTCTGGCTGGCCGGAGTTCTTCGCCCGCACGACAGAGCCCGACACGACCATCTTCCTGTCCTCTCTACGCCCTTTCCATTCATTAGAGTGAAAAAACTGGTTTTGCTATAAAAAATAGTACAGCGGGATACGGTAGGACAGAATGTTCAAAACTGCTCCCATGGGGACCCTCCCACCCTCCATCGCACGTGCGTGTTTCACACTCCGAAGTAAACGTGGCGTACATGGCGAAGAACAGATAGAGAGCCTTAATCCGAAGTGCTTATTCTGCGGAAACACAAACGAAATCAATTAGTATTGGTAGACCGCTCGATGCAGTTCACAGTCCGACGGGAATAACATTACTCCGGTTCCTTTACTCATTCTCCCTACCTCCCGTGTGTACTCCAGTCAGCACTAAAGGGCCTCATTCCCCTGACCCCGAAAGAGCCCCCATTTCTGCAGCGATGGGAAGGACGAGTACGGAGAGGCTGCTAAAATCTCAGGGTCTAACCAGGCTGCGCAAATTGAGAAGGACTAGGATGACGATCTGTACTTACAATGCCCGCACGCTCGCATCGGAAGCATCCGTTGAGGACCTGATGACGCAAGCCAGGAAGATCAAGTACGACGTCATCGGACTGACCGAGACGAGAAGACACCACCCCCTACACGCCGCCTACGACTCCGGAGAAGAACTGTTCCTCGGGACATGCGACAGCAGGGGAGTAGGCGGCGTTGATGTCCTGGTCAACACGCACTTGGCCATGAACATCGATTCGTACGAGTCTCTGACGACCCGAATTGGACGTCTGCGACTGAAGCGATGTGGCTCCGTGCCAGCTTTGACTGTATTCGTCGCGTATGCCGCAACATCCGACTACGACGACGAAGAGGTCGAAGCCTTCTACGTGGAGCTGGAGAAGTCCTGTAAGGAAGATCACACCTTCCACAAGGTGATCGCGCAAGGTTCCGCTTTTGGCGTCAAGGAGAGAAGACCGCGAAGTTCAAGAAGAGGAATCCCAGAACGATCATCAACTGGGACCTTCACCTCTCTTGCCAGCCTTTGGGAAGATACCGTTATGGACAACATCGACGAGGAATACGATCGCTTCGTGCACCATCTCCGCGATAGTGCTAAGGGAGCCGAGAGCTTGAAGACCACCAAGAGAAGCCTGTCTACAGTGGATTCACGACCAAGACCTCTCCATTCTTTACAACGACCTCGTCATCGACGTGAAGAGAGGGGTTCGGCAGGGGGTCCGGAAGCTCTTCAGCGCCACCCTCGAAAACGTCATGCGCGAACTAGAATGGGAAGACATGGGAGTGAAGGTCGACGGCCGGCAACTGCATCATCTTCGCTTCGCTGACGACATCGTGCTCATAACACCGAGCATCAGCCAGGCGGAGCGAATGCTAGCCGACTTCTATCGTGTATGTGGGAACGTTGGACAGCAGCTAAATCTTACGAAGACGATGTTCATGAGGAACGGACAAGTTTCTGATGCCCCATTCTCGCTCAACGGAACGAACATCTCCGAATGCTCCAGCTACGTCTATCTGGGTCGCTAAGTCAATATGGCCAACGACCTAGCGCCGGAGCTGAGCAGAAGGAAACGAGCGGCTTGGGGAGCTTTCAAGAGCGTCGAAGAAGTCGCGAAGAAGACGAAGAACGTTCGACTCCGTGCCCACCTTTTCGACTCCACTGTTCTACCTGCCCTAACATACGCCTCAGAGACCTGGGCCATACGAAAGCAGGATGAACACGCGATTAGCGTCGCGCAGCGTGGAATTGAGAGGACGATGCTCGGAGTAACACTACTCACGCAAGCGAGAGAAGGCCTCCGGAGTTCCGAGCTTCGCCGACGGTCGAAGATCAGAGACGCTGTCGCGTAGGCCAAGTTGTCGAAAATTAGGTGGGCCGGCCACGTAATGCGCTTCGCAGACACCCGCTGGACGAGAGCCGTCACCGACTGGATTCCGCGGGATGTCAAGAGAACACCAGGACGCCCACCAACGCGTTGGTCGGACTTCTTCGTGAAAGCCTTGAACGACCGATATGACGCTCTTCGTGTCCCTCGAGCGAGCAGGATCCATTGGAGCACTCTGGCACGCGACAGGGACGAATGGAGACGCTTCTGGCGCCCGCTCGAGCAAGTCGATGATCAACGGGATGACAGGTGATACAGGTGATCGTTCATTCTGCCTAAAAATTTATTTGTAGTTGACCACACAAATGTATACTCTGTTTAAGAATGTTTTCCAACTTGTAATTAAACGTCCCGGGTGAAGAACTGAGAATCAATGTTGGAAGTTTATTCCAGGTTTTAATAACACTAGCCAAAAAGGATTCTCGAAACATTTTTGAGTGCGGTCTTTGCGGTTGATTTCTAAGATTGTGCCCTCTCGTAATTCCATTGAATGAGGAAAAGGTGAAGAGTTCATTTTTGTCAATATCCAAGTAATCATTAACTATTCTAAAAACAAGGTTCTGGTCGTAGATTATTCGTCTTAGTGATAAAAATATTGTTGCGAGACGAGCCAGTCTTTCAGGGTATGAAACTCGAATAGATCGTTTCTAATGAACACTTGCTTTGTAAATCTTTTTTGTACACCTTCTATTAGATTTATACTACTTTGTTTTAATGGTGACCATACAGGTGTACAGTATTCTAAAAGCGACCTTACATAAACAGAAAAAAGTTTAAATAGCGTTGTCATACTGCAAGTTTGAAAGGCTCGTAATATACAGTTTGATTTAGCATAAGCTGTAGCATCAGTCTTCTCAATATATTCATCAAAAGTTAGTTGGTCGGAGTATAAAATTCCTAAGTCACGAACAGAGTTTGAAGTATGCAGTTTGTAACCAGCTAGATGGAAGAAGCATTTTTTGGGATGATGAAGCCCAATAAGCATGACAGTAGTTTTTTCGAGTGAGATGTCTAGTAGCCATTTCGAAGACCATGCTGTTAGAGAGTCTAGCCCTTCTTGAAGAGTTCTGTGATTGTTTATAGAATACAGTTTTGTATCGTCTGTATAAAGAGTACAGTAGACACCAGAAGGCAAGCTGTTTGGCATACCATTAACGTATATCAGAAGCCTTAACGGTCTAAGGCAAGTTCCTTGTGGAACACCACTAGGCATTTCATAGCACACAGAAAAAGCACCATTAACCATAACCTGTTGGCTTCGTTTGTACAAAAAAGATTCCAGAAGTCTTAGAAGGCTGCCTTCAATCCCGCACGCTTCAAGTTTTTGCATAAAAGATCAAGAGGAATTGAGTCAAATGCTTTAGTGTAATCGATGTAGCATGCACTAACGTATCCATGTGAATCAAGCACCTTTTGCCATTTTGGGATTGAGTTTATAAGAGCCGTAAGAATGGACCTTCCTTGAAGGAACCCATGCTGAAACTTTGTGATTAACTGTTCAGATGATAAATAGTTGTAAAGTTGCTTGCAAACTATTCGCTCCATAACTTTGCTAGTTGAGCATTTAAGGTATATATGTCTGTAATTTTCTACATTAGTTTTGTCTCCCTTCTTAAAAACAGGGTTAACGAAACTGGTTCGCCAGATTGACGTACTTCACCATGGAGGAGAAACCAACTGAATAAAAGATTGAGAATTGGGGAGAGCCCCATTGCTGCTTTATTAAGAAAAATGTAAGGAATATTGTCGGGTGAAGTAGAGTTGCTGACTGGAAGCTTTTTTAACGTCCTGTAGATGTTATCACTGTTGATGTCAACGAAGTCTAGCCTAGAAGGAGTAAACGATTCACAAGACGTTTCATTGTTGTCATGTCTTTTATAGACCGTTTTGAAAAATGAGGCAAATGTTTTTGCTTTTTCTTCCTCAGATTTACATAGCTCACCAGTGGAATTCAAAATAGTCCCAATACCTTTGGGCAGGTTAAGTTTTTCTATTAACGAAGTTACAAAACATAGTATTGTTTCGAATGCATGCTATTTTATCTTCATATTGTAAATAGGATAAGGATAAAAGATAAAGGACGGCATTACTCAATCCTTTCTGGGATGCGCCAGCGCATTCTACTTCTGCGGGATGTCGTGGAGGCGACATCAATGCCTATTTGGCCATACAATAACTTGCGGTGGCCAGCCGATGAACAAGTCAGCGCTCTATCCTTCCCAGACAAGTCTGGTACCAATTCACCGACCCCGGAGGGATGGAAGGCTTGGTTGGCCTGGGCGGGAAATCCGAACCAGGAACCTGGTATCGGGTGCACGCGACAGTCGTGCCTCCTCCGACTGCGCTGCACGCTCCCATATTGCAAACTAAGTTGTGCTAATTCACGTTTGTGCTTCCTCGCGTATCGTTGATACTTGTGTACACCTACTACGGAACGCGCATGGGATAGTCTGGAAACTTTCGCCTGAAGCTTGCGAATTTTGCTTGGATAATGATTTAGAATTGTATCGCTCACTGGTTTAACAATGATATATTGCTCTATTAGCATATTGCATTGTTGCAAGTAGACTTCATAACATTCGCCTGAAGTCTTACAGTCCTTTAGCAAGTCTCTGCAGTTCACACGATAATTACAAATAGTAGTGTAATCGGCATTCTTATAATCACGATAAACAGTTCTGGTGTTCGTCTTTGCATGGCACGAAGCTAATGTAAAAGAAATTGTTCTGTGGTCTGAGGTTGAGAACGGAATAAGGACCTTAAGGTCTTGAACAATATTAGCATCGTTTGTTAAAACCAGATCCAAAATATTGAGGTCATGAGTCGGTACAGCAACGAGTTGGTATAGTGAGTTTCGAACACAGAATTGATGAAATTCACGTGCAGATCCATAAAGCGAGTTTGAAGTAATGGTTGTCCATTTGATCGTGGGAAAATTAAAATCTCCTAAGACCTCAGAATTAGCATATTCTTCCAAGAAAACTGAAATGGTGATAAGGGCATTACGGAAGCCACGAAAATGTACGAAATTGAAAACTTGCGCTCCATTGCGAAGGACGGTCGCGGACGAGTTGTCGGTCGCAGGCCGTCGAAAACAGTTGCGTGCTCACAATTCTTCTAAGTTGAGGTTTTCTGAGAAACGGTTGGTACTCTTCGATTCGCCTCTTCGAGGTCTACACAAGCGTTATACAACTTCACCAGATCATTGCGTTTTCGTAGTGAGTGGTCAAAAATGACTGGAGCAGACTTTTTGCGATTGGAGAAGCTTATATTCCAGGACTTGCATGTTCTCGGAGTATTCCAAGCATGACATAAAGTGTTCTATCATGCCTGGAATACTCTGAGAGTGCGCCGTGCACAATGCGTGTAGGATCGAACCTATCGATCGACTGAGCGCGACAGCTCGCAAATTGCACCCGCGGGCGTATTTTGAACGCAATAACTCCATCAAGTTCGAATCTTTCCGGCTGCAACTTGTGGATTTTCTAGGCAGTAGAAAGTTCAAGAAAAGTTCTGAAACATAGCGGTGTAGCTTATGTGTGGAGAAAGTCACAGCCGTGCGAATGTGCAGTTAGCCTTCCGTGATACGATTTTTTCCGACTTGAGTAGACCACTGTGGGAAGACGCGATGAGCTAACGGCATACAAATGCGTAGGCAAGAAAATCAGTAAAGTGCTTTACAACGAACTGCCCACAACTTAGCTGCCCAACCTGCCTTAGTCCCAGCGGTCATTTTAAAGCGCGGAGGGCAGCGATGAAGTTTCTTTCGCCCAAACTCGTCCGTATTTGAGCTCTCGACAACCTCAATGGAACCATTCTGTTTAATTTAAAAAGCTCTATCGAATGGTTACAGTATCGAACAATTTCAAAAAAATCGATTATTTGACAATTTCCCATCGAGGACGTGGGCGCCCTAGGCGAGCCTGCTCGAACGTCATCGAGAAGCAATATTTTCGCACTTGGCCAAACTTTCTCATTTAAAATCATTTATGGGTTATTTGGCGCACTGATTACGAATCCATCGTCAGTTTTTAAAAATTCCGCCGATTTTGGTAGGAACCGCCCAAGTCCGACTTTTGATAAATCTTGGCATATCAAGTATTCTTCAGCGTGTTTCTTCTTTAAGCTGTTTACCAAGATTGTTAAACAGGCTTTACTTCGGCTGACGTTTCGACGTCTTCGTCTTCTTCGGAGCCTAGAAAAGTCGAGAATATTAGTGAAACTATTCCCCCAAACACCATTTCATCATACAGAATAGCATTCTCAAGACAGCTAGAGTAAAGAACCGGTGTCCCTGGTACAGCGTATCAACTAACCTTCCAGGTGGGTGCCGACGAGTACCGCCAGTCACCCGCAGGTGGAGATAGACGTGGGTGAATGAGTTTAGCCTCGGATGCCACCCGACTTAGGTACCCTGGAGGTCAGATCTAATTGATCAAAACCCACAGAGCTCAACAAAGGGTGCCAGTTCTTGGGTTATCGCTATGCATTCATCCTTGCGGTTGACCTGTGGGTTCTTGGTCGCTATCCAAAGCGCCTCAAGTGTCCTGCGTGCTGAGATGTCGCTTTCTGTCGCTAGGATGGAGACTGCTCCTGTCATTTTTGACCACCCATTGCGAAAACGCGATGGTCTGGCGAAGTTGTATAACGATTGTGTAGAGCTCGAAGAGACGAATCGAACGGTACCAAACGTTTCTCAGAATACCTCAAATTAGAGGAATTGTGAGCACGCAACTGTTATCGACGGCCTGCGACCGACAACTCGTCCGCGACCGTCCTTCGTAGTGGAGCGCAAGTTTTCAATTTCGTACATTTTCATGGCTACATATGAAATATGTATGCCAAACGATAGAGCTCGGGCTTCTGAGCTCAAATATGCCCTTGGTTTTTCAAATGGTTGACTTTTAGGCGAGTTATATCAAAAAGACGCAAAAACTGCAAAATCGCGGTTATTGCGGCGTCTATTCAAAAGACGTGTCCGGTTCTGTAGACTTTTACAGCAGTCGATCTTTTCATTTCAGCGAGAACGAAAATTAGGTGGGCCGGCCACGTAATGCGATTCGCAGACACCCGCTGGACGAGAGCCGTCACAGACTGGATTCCGCGGGATGTCAAAAGAACACCAGGACGCCCACCAACGCGTTGGTCGGACTTCTTCGTGAAAGCCCTGAACGACCGATATGACGCTCTTCGTGTCCCTCGAGCGAGGAGGATCCATTGGACCACTCTGGCACGCGACAGGGACGAATGGAGACGCTGCTGGCGCCCGCTCGAGCAAGTCGATGATCAACGGGACGACAGGTGATACAGGTGATACATGTCCAAACCCAATTCGTTAGATTCGTTTTACATATGAAAGGAAATAATTATTCTATCAGCTAACAGCACAGCTACATAGAAGAAATTATCAGCACTAAATGGTATATCGAACTTTAAACTAAAAGCTGTGCCAAACAAACGAAAGATTAAAACACATAAACGGATAGGATCCAAAACGGCGTTAAGTGGTTCACCCCTTCGTGGCAAAACAAGATCAATTCTCTCTTCCGGTTAGTCGACGAAGGCAGTAGCCATGTCACAATCTGTTAATCTGCTCTAAGTCTTATTCCATCTGTTTTCTTTTTCGTGTATATTTACCCACGGATCTCCCTCGATAGAGAGCCTTCGGGTTCTCTTGTTAAGAGGGATCTCGGGCCGCTTGTCGCAGGGCCACGTGGCGCGTCCCCGGGTGGTGGATAGGGGAATTAAACGCGAACCAAATGCGATCGTGTACTGCCCAGAGACGCAGGTGGGATGCAGGGGATGGACTCCTTGCTCCTGCTGTGTCGGGTCGATGCGTTCCTTGTGCGTGGGAGCGGCATGTTCATGCACAGTGTGCGTGGATGTGTCCGTGACTGTGCGGATTGTAACTGTGTCGGCTCGGCCAAAAGCTTGCACTCGGTAGACTGGGAGTACATGTAAGGCGATTCGAGGCCGCCTTAAGTCTCGCCCCGTCCCTTCGGGCAGTCTGGCTGGCTGCCCGGAGTACCCCGCCCGCACGACAGAGCCTGACTAGCTACCCGTGTTGTATTCCAGTCAAACACAGCAGCACTAAAGGGCCTCATTCCCCTGACCCCGAAAGAGCCCCCATTTCTGCAGCGATGGGAAGGACGAGTACGGAGAGGCTGCTAAAATCTCAGGGCCTAACCAGGCTGCGCAAACTGAGAAGGACTAGGATGACGATCTGTACTTACAACGCCCGCACGCTTGCGTCGGAAGCATCCGTCGAGGACCTGATGATGCAAGCCAGGAAGATCAAGTACGACGTCATCGGACTGACCGAGACGAGAAGACACCACCCCCTACACGCCGCCTACGACTCCGGAGAAGAACTGTTCCTCGGAACATGCGACAGCAGGGGAGTAGGCGGCGTTGGTGTCCTCGTCAACACGCACTTGGCCATGAACATCGATTCGTACGAGTCTCTCACAAGCCGAATCGGACGTCTGCGACTGAAGCGATGTGGCTCCGTGCCAGCCTTGACTGTGTTCGTCGCGTATGCCCCAACATCCGACTACGACGACGAAGACGTCGAGGCCTTCTACGTGGAGCTGGAGAAGTTCTATAAGGAAGATCACACCTTCTACAAGGTGATCGTCGGCGACTTCAACGCCAAGATCGGGCCACGAAGGTCGCCGGAAGAACTTCACATCGGAACCCACTGTTTGGAGTGGAACGAGCAAGGTGAAAGGCTGTCTGAGTTTATCATGTCAACCAAGACCATCCATGGAAACTCGCAGTTCCAGAAGCCTCCCTCCCTACGATGGACCTGGGAATCCCCCGGTGGCCAGTTCCACAACGAGATCGACCACATCATCTTCAATCGCAAGTATTGCCTGACCGATGTCTCCGTTGTCCCCAAGTTCTTCACGGGATCGGACCACCGCCTCCTTCGCGCGAGGTTCCGCTTTTCGCGTCAAGGAGAGAAGGCCGCGAAGTTCAAGAAGAGGAATCCCAGAACGACCATCAACTGGGATCTCTACACCTCTCTTGTCGGCCTTTGGGAAGATGCCGTCATGGACAACGTCGACGAGGAATACGATCGCTTCGTGCACCATCTTCACGATAGTGCTAAGGGAGCCGAGAGCTTAAAGACCACCAAGAGACGCCTGTGTCCGGAAACTCTTGAGCTGATACGCCAGCGTGGAGCAGCACGAGCGTCAGGCAACTACCAACTGACGTCCGAGCTTGCAAAGCGATGCAGAGCGGCGATAAAGGAAGATCTCAAAGAGAGAAGGGCGGAAGTGTTGGCTGAAGCAGCAGAGGCAGGGCTGAGCATCCGCAATGCCCGCCGGAACTTCGCCAACTTCAAGACCAAGATGACCGCTCTCCGACGTCCTGACGGAACCATCACCTCTTCCAGAAGGACCATGGAGAAAGTCATCCACGACTTCTACTCCGATCTCTTCGATAGCCACGTCCACCTGCCCCCATGCCATCTTCCGCAGGATGGATACGTCGTCCCCTCTGTTCTCTCTTCCGAAATCCGACACGCCATCTCGTCGGTGAAGAAACGTACAGCACCCGGTTCTGACAGGATCAGAGCTGAACACCTGAAGAACCTCCCGCCAGCGCCCATCAACACCTTGGCGCGGCTCTTCACACGCTACCTGTCCGAATGCAAGGTTCCATCTCAGTGGAAGACCAGCAAGACCGTTTTGCTGTACAAGAAGGGAGACGTGCACGACATTGGCAACTATCGCCCGATCTGCCTGTTGTCCGTAGTCTACAAGCTGTTCACTCGAGTCATCCTGAATAGGATTAGTAGAACGCTGGACGAAGGACAGCCATGCGAACAAGCAGGATTTCGGAGAGGATTCAGCACGATCGACCACATACACACCATTACGAAGCTCATCGAAGTGTCGCTAGAGTACAAGCTGCCGCTGTGCCTTACGTTCATCGACCTGAAGAAGGCATTCGACTCCGTCGAGACTGAGGCGGTCATGGAAGCCCTGCTCACCCAGGGCGTTCCTACTCAGTACATCAGGGTCCTTCGAGAGCTGTACAGTGGATTCACGACCAAGATCTCACCATTCTACAACGACGTCGTCATTGACGTGAAGAGAGGGGTTCGACAAGGGGATACCATATCCCCGAAGCTCTTCAGCGCCACCCTCGAAAACGTCATGCGCGAACTAGAATGGGAAGACATGGGAGTGAAGGTCGACGGCCGGCAACTGCACCATCTTCGCTTCGCTGACGACATCGTGCTCATAACACCGAGCATCAGTCAGGCGGAACGAATGCTGGCCGACTTCGATCGTGTATGTGGAAGCGTTGGACTGCAGCTGAATCTTACGAAGACGATGTTCATGAAGAACGGATGGGTTTCTGATGCCCCCTTCTCGCTCAACGGAACGAACATCTCCGAATGCTCCAGCTATGTGTATCTGGGTCGCGAAGTCAACATGGCCAACGACCTAGCACCAGAGCTGAGCAGGAGGAAACGAGCGGCTTGGGGAGCTTTCAAGAGCGTCGAAGAAGTCGCGAAGAAGACGAAGAACGTCCGACTCCGTGCCCACCTATTCGACTCCACTGTTCTTCCTGCCCTAACATACGCCTCAGAGACCTGGGCTATACGAAAGCAGGATGAACACGCGATCAGCGTCGCGCAGCGTGGAATCGAGAGGACGATGCTCGGAGTGACACGACTCACGCAAGTGAGAGAAGGCCTTCGGAGTTCCGAGCTTCGCCGACGTTCGAAGATCAGAGACGCTGTCGCATGGGCCAAGTCATCGAAAATTAGGTGGGCCGGCCACGTAATGCGATTCGCAGACACCCGCTGGACGAGAGTCGTCACAGATTGGATTCCGCGGGATGTCAAAAGAACACCAGGACGCCCACCAACGCGTTGGTCGGACTTCTTCGTGAAAGCCCTGAACGACCGATATGACGCTCTTCGTGTCCCTCGAGCGAGGAGGATCCATTGGACCACTCTGGCACGCGACAGGGACGAATGGGGACGCTGCTGGCGCCCGCTCGAGCAAGTCGATGATCAACGGGACGACAGGTGATACAGGTGATACAGGTATATTTACTCTGTTAGTGTTTACGTGGAGATGCTGTGCTGCTTGGACCTCTCATTGGAAAGTTTTATGAGGTGGTCCTCATCTGCTCCACTCGACTGCCTCAAAATGGATGAAAATTGGAGAATTGTGCGAAAAGGAATAAAATATGGCGTAAAAATCTTCTCCACGGCGCAAAGTCAACTTGTCTGCGAAAGCCGTGCGAGAGAGAGCTCAGTAGATAGTCACCCCACCTTAATCTGAGCGGACGATCATGCTGCCGTAATGAAAGGAGACACCTAATGTAGGAACCCTCTACTTCCTCTACATCTACACTATAATTCACACCTACATAAAGTGGACGCGAAACTGTTAACCTTCATCGGTTGGGTAGAGCATGGTTGAAATTTTTTCGCCTAAAGGGTATTTAAGATGCTGTTCGTCAGTATATAGGTATTGATTGGTAAGGGTGATGGGGTCACTGTCGTTGATTTCGCCCGAGCTTCGCCTGTGGGCGTTATTTAAGACGTAATCACAAATATCGTTAGTTAGTTGAACCTAAGAAACGTTGCAGAATGTTCTCGAAAGCTGATTATACTTCCTATCCAACGTTGACTGGTATGGTTCATTCCAAGCCTGCACTACGTAAATGAAATGAACATTTGATCAAGTACACCACACCAGACGTCAGACAGTCGCCAACCTTCCCAAAAGGACAAACAACACATGATTTTGTTGTGCATAGGTGGTCATAGAAACGGTTCCTTGCCAGCTGCTTCTTAAGGTTGTTAGGGGGTATTGCACCACCCTCACATCGTGTTGCAGCTCAGCTTTCCTAACGCAGCCACGTATGTCAGCGGTCAGAGCGTCCGAAATGAACGGGACACAGAACGTTAATTTTGACCGCTCTCGCTGCGATTCCTCAGCGGCTCTTGCCTGTCGTCTCTGCCCACTGGCCCAGCCAGTGGGAGCATATCCATTCTGAATCGCGATGCGGTGCGTCATGTTCACAGAGTAAACTGTTTCCGCGGCTTCAGATGAAACCGCTCGAGCAGCGCGGAACATATTCTGAACAACGGCTCTTTTCATACCGAATGGGTGATCCGATGCGCAGTGAACAATGATGTTTTTGCTTACTAGCCTCCGGTACCATCTGGTTCGGACGACAAGACGTAATCACATTTAAGACGTAATCACAAATATCGTTAGTTAGTTGAACCTATGAAACTTCGCAAAACGTTACCCAACCGATGAAGGTTAACAGTTTCGCGTCCACTTTATGTAGGTGCGCATTATAGTGTAGATGTAGAGGAAGTAGAGGGTTCTTACATTAGGTGTCTCCTTTCATTACGGTAGCATGATCGTCCGCTCAGATTAAGGTGGGGTGACTATCTACTGAGCTCTCTCTCGCACGGCTTTCGCAGACAAGTTGACTTTGCGCCTGGAGAAGATTTTTACGCCATATTTTATTCCTTCTCGCACAATTCTCCAATTTTCATCCATTTTGAGGCAGTCGAGTGGAGCAGATGAGGACCACCTCATAAAACTTTCCAATGAGAGGTCCAAGCAGCACAGCATCTCCACTTAAACACTAACAGAGAGTAAATATACACGAAAAAGAAAACAGATGGAATAAGACTAGGAGCAGATTAACAGATTGTGACATGACTACTGCCTTCGTCGACTAACCGGAAGAGAGAATTGATCTTGTTTTGCCACGAAGGGGTGAACCACTTAACGCCGTTTTGGATCCTATCCGTTTATGTGTTTTAATCTTTCGTTTGCTTGGCACAGCTTTTAGTTTAAAGTTCGATATACCATTTAGTGCTGATAATTTGGAGCATGGCGTTCACCTGGCCAGGCGCCAGGCGGGCTTGACCCCTCAGGCTTCCATAGGGATCTGTGGTTTGCACAGTGAGCGCGCTCCGTGCGATTGTGATCTCGTGTTCCGGCTCGCCTCTCGAGGTTCGTCTCTCGATCGAATCCACCGCACACCTGATTCCGGCTACAGGAGCGGCGGCTTATCCTGGAATCTCTTCGTGCACCAAGTGGCCTCGAAGAGCTCGTTTCCCTGGCGCTAAACGAATTCCGGACTCTTGACGAATGTTTGGAGTAAACGCCGCGCTAACTCGGTGCAGACCAGCTATGCGCTGAACATTTGGGCCACTACGATAAAATTCTGCTGAGTCGTCTAGCAGTAGGGCACACTTCTCATTTTTGACCAATATTTGAGCACATCGCCACCTCTGAGTTCAATACTAAGTGCAAGAGAGAAATTGCTAATGCTTGATTGAACGGACCGATTTTTTTATTAGTTGCTCGACAGAGTCTGTGCCGAACGTCGGTATAAGTAAACAATGGGATGAGAGTCCATGGAGAACTTTTGAGCCTCTCAATCATCCCTGCATCCTTGTAAACCGCAGAATAAAATAGGAGACAGTCCTGTAGTCATGATTCGCAAGATAAGTGGTATGTTGCTTGCCCCTCTTCGAGAGATGTGCTCACAATCAGTCATTTCTTCTAACAAGATGGTTGCCCATGCGCAGAACAAATAAACAGCATGCGATGATACAATCGGGCACTTCACCGACCGTTTCGAAAACCCCCTAAAGGCCCCCACAGAGTTCTGCGGCAACGCCGCTCGCCGCAATGGTTAAGGATAGGGCAGGGACACCGCCGGCGGCGAGCTCTGCGTCTCTGCCCTATGGTTAAGCATAGGGCCGCGGCGCTGCCGCAGAACTCTGACTGGGCCTTAATTCTCTGGTTAATGAAGTATTCATTTCCTTTGGTAACAGCCAGGAAAGCATCACCGTAACCACGACGGTACCATGTTTCTTCAGTTTTTACATGAATATTTTTTGAACACAGTATAGATAACACTTCAAAAACTTTGAAAAGTAGAAAGAGAAAGTTGGGGCTGAAACAAAAATAGGTGCGTCAATACTTTTTAAGCACCCTGTAGAAGAGTGTGCACTTAGCGATCTATTGTAAACCTGATGTCCAGCGGCAAAAAAAAAACAAAGGTTTGGTTGGGGGCTTCGCCCCCAAACCCCGAAAATAGAAGAACCCCAATCTTCTGTCGTACTTCTTTATTATTTAACCAGACGTCCGACGGCCTGCCGGCTGCCAAAGGTCTGGTTGGAAGCTTCGCCCAAACCCGGAGAATAGAACACCCCGAACTTCTTCTTGTCCTCTTTAGGCCTTCTCTCATTCATTAAAAAAAACTGGTTTTGCTATATAGAATGGTATAGCCGAATAGGGCAAAACAGGTCCATCACCTTCACTGGACCCCCCTTAACTGGTCCCTTATCACTGGTTCCCCTTTATTGTCAGCCCTTTTCCGGTTCACCCTTCACTGGTCCCCCCTCCCCCTCAGTCGGTCCCTACTACTGCTCCCACCTTCACTGGACCTCCTTTTACTGGTCCCCTCTTTGCTGGTCATCCTATCCTTCACTGATCCCCATTACTGGTCTCACCCTCACTGGTCCTCCTTTTATTCATCAACCCTTTTTCGGTCCCCCTTTACTGGACCCCTTCCCCCATTCACCGATCCCCATTGTTGGTACCACCTTCACTGGTCCCTCCTTTATTGGTCAACCCTTTACCGGTCCTCCTTACTGGAACCCCATTCTTCACCGGGCCACTATTACTGGTCCCACCTTCACTGGTAACACGTCGTCTGAACCCGGAATCCTCGCGCGACATTGGTGACACCTCTTCCGAACCCGCACGCCTGTTGAACAACGTCGGTGACATGTGTTCTCAACCCGAACGTGTTTTGCGCGACATAGGTGACACGTCGTCTGAATATGGAAGGCTTTTCGCGACATCGGTGACACCTCTTCTGAACCCAGGCACTTGATGAACGACGTCGGTAACGTCTTCTCAAGCCGGACCTGCTTTGCGCGACATCAGTGACACGTCGTCTGAATCCGAACACCCCTTGCGCGACATCTGTGACACCTCTTTTCAACCTGAACGCCCTTTGCGTGACATTGGTGACATGTCGTCTGAACATGGACGCCTGTCGACAACTACAACAGTTGACAACTGATGACAACTACAACCCCGCCCCCCCCCCCCCCCCCCTTCCCCAAACTTCCTCCCAACACACTCGTTCAGCACTTCTGTGCAAACAAACACACACACACACGCTCACTCATCCACAGACAAACGACCGTTCTCGCTTATATATAGTAGGATATTAGTACATGGATAAGGATGCGCCAACATTGATCGCAATAAATCCGTGGAAACATTGCCCAGAAAAACAGGAATAGAAAAAACTCAGAATTCAATTACAATTAGCGAAAAACATTAAAAAGAAGGCTATAAAGAGCATTGAAGAGAAGGCCTGACGTCTATGAACCTGCGCTATAAAGGGAGAAAATAACCGGAGGAAGGGTAGGACAGCCAACCCATAAGCAACATGCTCACTACAGAAAATCAGATCAGCTTGCCCATGGTAAGCTATGATGTCACAATGCACCGCAACATAGGAAAAATAACTGAGTAAAAAGTGCTATGTAGTGCCTACGAAGGTGACTATCCGTAGGCCAGTTGTATGAGTACAATACCGCTCGCGCCGCACGGTCAAGTGGGCGAAAAAACGCCAACATAGCGTCGCAAGTGCTCTGTCATGCCAGGAATGCCCCAAGAGTGCGCCGTGCACAATGCACACAGAACCTAATCTATCAATCGAGTGGGCGAGCGCATGTCCCTGCGCTTCTATCTTCTCTTACTGGGAAATGCGAAATTCTCAAGACTATTTCGAACCGTTTGGAGAAGGCTCTCAGAAATTTTTAGTCACCACACTCAGGATTAGCTCCAATCTGTCCCAGCGAAACTTTGGTGTGCGCCGTGTACAATGCGGACAAAGAAGAACCTTTCAATCGAGGGGGGGGGGGAGCGGCTTGTAAACTGAGCGTTTGGAGAGTTTTGTCAGAAATTTGCAGCCGCCCTAGTCAGGACTTGTTCTAAGGCTGTCCAGCGAGCCTTTGGAGTGCGCCGTGAACAATGCATACAGATTCGAACCTTTCAATCGAGGGGCAACCGCTCTCAAATTGCACTCACGGGCGTGTTCGGAGCGCAATAGCTCTGTCAAGTTGGAACCTTTCAAGTTGCAGCTAGTAGGTTTTGTAGGCAGTCGAGCGGTCTGTTAGCACGCTAAAGCAGAATGGCTTAGTTTGGGAGTGGGCAATGTTATAGGGGTGCGAAAATGCGATAAGGCTTGTGTGAAGCATTTTTTCCGACTTCCGTGGACCACTGCGAGAAGACGCGGCGAGCTAACGGCCTTAAAATGAGTACGAGAACAGAGAGCCTAAGGTACTTTACGGCGCCGGGATCAGAACTTCTCAGCTGCCTAAACTGCCTTAGCCCCATCTGCCGTTTTAGGGCAGCGGACTTAGCGGTTGAAGTTTCCTGCTCTCTTACTCGCCCATATTTGGGTTTTCGACACTCCCAATAACACCATTCTGTTCTGCTTGAACGTCTCTATCGAATGGTGTCACTCTCGACCAGTTTAAAAAAAAATCGATTTTTCGACAACATCGAGGACGTGGGTGCTTTAGGCCGAGCTGCGCGGACGATGACGTCATCGAAACCGGTATTTT
>OX375865.1:68441899-68493613 GCA_947359475.1 Heligmosomoides polygyrus bakeri | reverse complement strand
CCCCAAATAACCCCTAGACGACTTTGGACGCAGTTTGCATGAGGAAATTTGGCCAGTTTCGAAAATACCGGTTTTCGATGACGTCATCGTCCACGCAGCTCGGCCTAAAGCACCCACGTCCTCGATGTTGTCGAAAAATCGATTTTTTTTTAAACTGGTCGAGAGTGACACCATTCGATGGAGACGTTCAAGCAGAACAGAATGGTGTTATTGGGAGTGTCGAAAACCCAAATGTGGGCGAGTAAGAGGGCAGGAAACTTCAACCGCTAAGTCCGCTGCCCTAAAACGGCAGATGGGGCTAAGGCAGTTTAGGCAGCTGAGAAGTTCTGATCCCGGCGCCGTAAAGTACCTTAAGCGCTCTGTTCGCATACGCATTCTGATGCCGTTAGCTCCCCGCGTCTTCTCGCAGTAGTCCACCGAAATCGGAAAAAAAATGCGTCACGCAAGCCTCACCTGCATTCTCACACCGCTGTAACATTGCCCCCTCCTAAGCTAGGCCATTCTACTTTAGTGTTACAATAGACCGTTCAACTAACTACAAGGCCCACAAGCTGCAGCCGAAGTGATTCGAACTTGGCAGAGTTTATTGTGCTCCAAACACTCCCGCGCGTGCAATTTAGCGCAACAACGGCTGACGTTCTCCGCGCTATTACTCGCTCAGATTACCACTCCGCTCCAAATGAAACCATTCAATTCTTCATGAAAAGCTCTATCGAATGGTATCAAGCATGGCCCAACTCGAAGACATCGATTTTTCAATGACGTCATCGTCCTTCCGCCGCGCCTCCTCGATGCGAAACAGTCAAAAAATTGATATTGCCAGAATCGGTCGATATTGATAGCATTCGATAGCGATTTTCATGCTGAACGGAACGGTGCCATTGCGAGTGTCGAAGACTCAAATCTGGGCGAGTAGGAGCGCAGGAAACTTTAGCCGCTAACTTTCGCCACTCTAAAACGGCAGCTGAGGCTTAGGCAGTTTAGGCAGGCAAGAAGTTCTGATCCCGTCGCCGTAAAGTACCTTAGGCTCTCTGTTCTCGTACTCATTTTAAGGCAGTTAGCTCGCCGCGTCTTCTCGCAGTGGTCCACGGAAGTCGGAAAAAATGCTTCACACAAGCCTTATCGCATTTTCGCACCCCTATAACATTGCCCACTCCCAAACTAAGCCATTCTACTTTAGCGTACTAACAGACCGCTCGACTGCCTACAAAACCCTACTAGCTGCAGCTTGAAAGGTTCCAACTTGACAGAGCTATTGCGCTCCGAACACGCCCGTGAGTGCAATTTGAGAGCGGTTGCCCCTCGATTGAAAGGTTCGAATCTGTATGCATTGTTCACTGCGCGCGCACTCCAAAGGCTCTCTGGACAGCCTTTGAGCAACTCCTGACTAGGACGGCTGCAAATTTCTGACAAAATTCCCCAAACGCTCAGTCTACAAGCTGCCCCCCTCGATTGAAAGGTTCGAATCTGTATGCATTGTTCACGGCGCACTCCAAAGGCTCGCTGGACAGCCTTAGAACAAGTCCTGACTAGGGCGGCTGCAAATTTCTGACAAAAATCTCCAAACGCTCAGTTTACAAGCCGCTCCCCCCCACCCCCCCCCCCCCCCCCCCCTCGATTGAAAGGTTCTTCTTTGTCCGCATTGTACACCGCGCACACCAAAATTTCGCTGGGACAGACTGGAGCTAATCCTGAGTGTGGTGACTAAAAATTTCTGAGACCCTTCTCCAAACGGTTCGAAATAGTCTTGAGAATTTCGCATTTCCCAGTAAGAGAAGATAGAAGCGCAGGGACATGCGCTCGCCCACTCGATTGATAGATTAGGTTCTGTGTGCATTGTGCACGGCGCACTCTTGGGGCATTCCTGGCATGACAGAGCACTGTCGACGTACGCCATCTTTGAGATACTCCGAAAGCACGCATATCCTGCGAAATAAGCTGCTCTAATCGCCCGTCCAGTCAATTTTGGACCACCCCACGGCGAAAATACGGGTGTTCCGGTAAAGTTTTACACACGCTTGTGTAGAGCTCGAAGAGACGAATTGAATGGTGCCAACCTTTTTTCAAAAAACCTAAAACTGAAGGAGTTATGATCATGCGACGCTTTGCGACGCTATGTTGGCGTTTTTTCGCCCACTTTTGACCGTGCGGCGCGAGCGGGTATTGTATGAGACAGCACTTTTGCCTGATGCTTGAAACAAGCTGTCAGAAACTTTCTTCTTTACCTTCTTCTTCTTTTCTTTAAGCCTTCCTTACTTTTATTACAGTAAAAAACTGGTTTCACTATACAGATTAGTGCACAGGGATATAGCGGGTCAGCATCTTCACTGCTCCTATGAAGCCCATCCACTCTTGATCGCATGTACGCGATTTATTCTCCAAAGTGCCTGTTCTCTACGTGGCGAGAAACAAATCATGAGAGTCCCTATCCAAAATGCTTAATCTGCAGAAACATAATTAAAATTGGTCGGTATTGGTCGACAGGTCGAAACTGTTTACGGTCCGACGGCAATAAAAATCCTCCGAATCCCATAGTCACTCTCCATAACTCTTCCCCCCCCCCCCCCCTGCTGATACTTCCTCACCTATGTGCTGGTAAAGAAATGGAGTGAAAATCAAGCACACACGTGTGACATTGAGGCCCGACTCACGTGTCACCATGTTGGAACGACCTTTATGGGACTTCTGCACCCCGACACACGTGCTACGACTGTGACCCGTCTTCAGTAGCCTAACGGGAAAATACTGGCCCTCCTTTATTCACCCCCTGTAGTGGTCCATCTTTGCTGATCCCCTCTTCATTGGTCCTCCTTATTTGGAATCCCTACGCAAGTTGGACGTCTTCGGCACGTTTTCCGAATCCCTGCGCAGGTTGGGCGACATCTATGGCACGTCTTTCGAATCTGCCCTCTGCACTTGATCCCCATACATACCTGACGCGTTGCCAGCTGAATTTATCGTGGACTTGGACGATCTGCCGGCAAGGGTATAGTTCGCCACCAATCGCCCATGGCTAAGCTCAAAGAAAGCCCTGCTGGCATACGCCGCACTGCCGTAGGCATCTCTTGACTTCAGTCCCCCTCCCGTGACTGACAACATGACCGACGGATTAAGCGGATTATATATAAACATTTGCCTCCATCATCGCTAAATTGCTTACACGCAGTTCAGCGAGGTTATTTTCCGTTGAATTGCCTGAAGAGAACTTCGATTCTCAAACTGACTACATCCGATGCGGAGATGGCGGCGAGGTACCCCGTCGCTGCCCGAACTATTGCGAGCAGGCTGAGTGGGAGCTTCGAAAGTGTGAAATACTTGGAAACAGCGACCGCGTTGGACCTGCACTTGAAGATGGTCCCAGTTCCGTTCGTGTCAGGTCCCGCATAACTGCGGTTTCCAACAGTCCGCCCTAGGGTGCTACTCTCGCCGCGACACGGCACGCCGATTTGAGGATGGGGGGGGGCGACTGGCCACGGAGTATGCGCCTGTTCATGCTTTGCGACAAGAGCGACGAGAGTGCAGCGTGCGCGGCGTGCGCAGCGCGCGGAAGTATGAACAGGCAACAGCGCCGGCGCTGAGTATGAACACTTTTCTGCCGCGCGCGCTCGGTTTTGATCGATACGCATGTTTTGCACGGGCGACGTTCGCCCTTGTCGCGAAGTATGAACAGGCCCTATGGAAACGCGCATACGACGCGCGGCTACGAGCTTTTGCGTACTACGGACTATGCGCCGAGGACAACTGTGAAACGGTCCACGCGGATTTTTTTCAATGAGCTCTCATGCTAGGACACCATGTTGCGCTTTCCTTGGTGTGCTCCACCCAGCTATAGAATTCCGCTGGAATCTGAAACTATAGAAAATTATAGAATGGGACAGAAAAGTCATCGTCAGATCAATGCACCCATCCCCCTTGCCAATCACTTACTTTACGAAACGAAGCTTACGAAATGGGTGAAACTGATGCACGATGAGCAGGACTATATCGAACGGAACTGCTCACAAATGGCTGGAAATAGGAATACGAAACACGGGGAGGCGCAAATAGGGTCCGGGAGGTCACCTTATAAAAAGTGTCACCAACACCAAGAAAACGAGACAAAGCACACTGATAGTAAAGAAAACAAACAAACAAGGCTGTATCTCTGTTCTGTGCCCTACTCCGCTGACGCGGAGGAGAGCACAGATTTAGGCAGGGAAGGGACTCCAGGGTGTGGCTCAAGTGACGCATTCGTGTTAAAATTGCCTACATCCTGGAGTTCCCTCCCTTGTCCAATTAGGAAGCACATAAGCCGCGGATCTATAATCGAAATAAAGAGATAAGACTGCATTTACACTCACTGTATGTAGCTACTCGCCACGCCGGCCCGCCGCGCCATGCTGTGGTGATCCCCCCCCCGGACCCTACTGCGCCCACGGGGATGATATCAGAACATCCACCATTTGTTCAAAACCGCAACGTCGGAAACTATTTCTATTGCGTTTTTCTCGAACAAAACTTTCAGATTTGTGAAGTCTTTTACAGACGCACATCCGTACCAAAACGTGGTATAATGGAGCACGAATTCGTAACACACTTCTGTTACCCTTTAAACTCAGCAGACTGAAGCAGATGCGAAGGCTTGGGCGGAGTGGCATTCTACCCCCAGTACTTTAAACAGAGGCGTGGCAAGTGTCTGCGTCTCCACTATCTCGTAAGGCAGCCACTGGACTCTCGAGCAAGCCCAGGGGGTTGGGGGTGGGCGGGCCAGGGAGACGAGGGGGTAGAACGCT
Source organism: Heligmosomoides polygyrus bakeri (assembly GCA_947359475.1). Classification (NCBI taxonomy): domain Eukaryota; kingdom Metazoa; phylum Nematoda; class Chromadorea; order Rhabditida; family Heligmosomidae; genus Heligmosomoides; species Heligmosomoides polygyrus. The sequence goes on along the minus strand of OX375865.1, from coordinate 68,488,841 downwards.
CGACCCCCGAAGGCTTGTACTACTATAACAGCGTGCAATCCCTTCACCACTCTTCCCTTACTATTACAGTTGCGACTACCGATTTTCCTTTGCATTTTTTGTTGCAGCAGCTTCTTGAACAAAAGCCTTGAGCAAATCTGATTCAGGTAAAGGCACAAAGTGTAGCCAGCTAGCCACCTACCATATTTTCTGTTCAAAAGAGAAATTCCCCGTTTGAAACTTTTGAAAATGAAACATTTCGTGGATCTGTGACATCAGGAGTGAGGTCGTGACTGGACAGGCATCTGCTTACACAACATTAACATTTGCACTACAAGCGCCAAAACTATAATAGTGTTCACAGAAGGAGGATATCAGGTGACAATAGCGCCTTAAGGTGAGGTGTATATCACTGGATGCGGCTTCGAGAGCTGCTTCCAGGTATGTGTTCCTCGTCTGCTATATGCTTCTGGGAAGGAGAGTGACCGTTTTCAGTTCGCCTTCTTGGCCCCTCTAGCGCGCAGAGTCCACCTATCACAAAAGGGCGAGCACAGGTGGGCCAGAAACTACATCGGCTATCGAGTAGTAGGGCGCAGTGGTTAAAAGAACGGCGTAGTGAGGCGTAGGGATTCCTGGTTCGGCTCTCCTATAGTGACACATTTCTGCACATCATAAAAAGAGCTGGCACCGTCGAGCAAAGCACTCTGTGTAGATTCGCAACGAAAAAGGTTGGTAGAAAGGGAACTGGTTCAGAGGTGCTATTGTGCTTCCACGACTCCAGAGCTGCAATGTTTTTTCGGCTAAATGTAGTTTAGAGAGCAATTTAAGGTGCTGATCGCTTATGAAACGTCTGTTTTAAAATTTTCTATTTATTACGGTGGGTTACTGTAGGCACTGGCGAGCAGTGACCCGACTCACTCTTACCCACCGTAACCCTCTGTTATCATTCAAAAATTCAAAAACGACCCCACTGATAATGATCAGCGCCTTAAATAGTCTCTCTGTGCGGAGTTTGGGCGGAAGCGATGGCATGTTCCACCCATACACATAGGTAGTCAGGTGATTGTGCCTTAATCCCCTTTTTGTGACATTTTTTCGACCCTCGGTCTCGTTAAGGACAATACTGCCGAGCCGCTCTCGCCAGCACTAGCGGTCTTGACATGCCTTCTGGCGGAGTTGGTTCCATACACAGGTCTCTACGGTACAATACAAGAGGATTTCAGATTCTCGTAGATTTTGCGAGCTTCGCAGTACGGGAGCACTGAGGTAAATGATGGTGAAGGTGCCTGCGTCGAATCAGAAGAAGAGGATCCTACATGGTCAGTGGAGGAAGACGATGAAGTGTGCACTGGTCAGCAGCGCGGATCTTTTTGCTTCGGTGAGAGGGAGGTGTCGAAGGAGAAGGCGAATTTCTCACATTAGACTTCCTTGGGAATTTGTCCCAATTTTCTTGTCTTGTCACTCACTTGGGGAGTTACAATTTAAGGCACTGATCGCTCACCCTGAGGGGGTGAGGTAATCGTCATTGATTACATACAAACCTTGCTCAGCGGCTATTTAGGGCGCTGATCATCAATAGAAGATTCGTTTTTAAGTTTTCGATTGATTTCGGTAGATTATGGTAAGTCGGTATTGGTGAGTATGGGTGAATGGGGGTCACTCATCCATGCTGATCAATACCTACAGTAACCCACCGCAATCCATCGAAATTTAAAAATAGACATTAAATAAGTGATCAGCGCCTTAAATAATCTTTGTAGGCTGTGCTTATGTGGAGAAACGTTTCCACGTCTACAGTCGTGAAGGTACTGAATCAGGTTTCTTTCTGGCGACATTTTCGAGGCGGATTTACATAGAGTGTTTTGGTTGACTGTGGCCGCTCTTTTTTAGGAAGTGCAAAAGCGCTGCACTATGGGAGAGTCGAACCACAAACCTCTTCCCTTACTATAAAGCTCTTTTATCCACTGCGCCACCTTTGCTGTAGTCGCCGCTGTTCCAGCTTACTTGAGCTCGCCCTCTTGTGGTTGATGAACTCTGAGCGCAGGCAAAGGGCCAAGAAGGCAAACTGAGAATGGTGACAATTCCGTTCCCAGAAGCCTTTAGTAACTGTGGGACACATATTTGGAATCAGCTCTCGAAGACGCATCCACTGATACACACCTCATTTCCAGGCGGCATGGTCACTTGGCATCCTTTCGTTGTCAGATTTCATTCTGGGGTCAAAGAAAAGATGTGGATGACTGGCTATTCAGTTACTGTTGGCTCTGCAGTTCCGCAAGAATATTCAGTCTGTACCAGCCCAGAAAGATTTATTATTTTTTTAGCACATAATCTTGGTTGACACATTGATTTCGCCTTCCTGCCCAGCCGCAACCATTTTTCAGTAATAATCCAACCAACACCAAGAATAATAATACCACAGTTGTCGAACATTACCCCTCTAACAGTTATATGGAGGGACAGCGCTTTTGTTTGATGAGATGGTTAGCGCTCAGTACAAAACCAGTGTTGAAAATCGATTATTTCGGCTTCCGCCTTCTGACCCAGACAAGCGAAATACCTGACGGATCGGATGGGCAAAACCGGCCGGAAGCCAACACACAACCGCCCATAACTGTGGCTACATTTACGAGACGCGGAGCGACATGCGGCAGCGCGACGGCTCGTTCTCGGCGCGGCCCACACCGCAGTGGGGGCACGGGTGCCACCACGACAGGAAGGAGAAGGACGACACTGCGGTGCGTCCGCAAGGCTCTACGGGGCCTAAACTAGGCGTCATTGCTAGCTGGTACACGCTTCGCAAAGGTGGGCTGAGAGCACTACAGAGATCCTACATCATTGTTGATAATTGTGATATGATGCCTTCACTTCTGATATTTCCTGCTATCTTAATGTGTGGCGCGTGGAGCGTGTCGGAGGAGGCGCCGGCTGTCGCCTGCACCCGATACCAGGTCCCTGGTTCGGATTTCCCGCCCAGGCTAACCAAGCCTTCCATCCCTCCGGGGTCGGTGAATTGGTACCAGGCTTGTGTGGGAAGGATGAAGCGCTGACTTGCTCATCGGCTGGCCACCGCAAGTCATTGTATGGCCAAATACGCATTCAACTCGCCTCCACAACATCCCGTAGAAGTAGAATGCGTGGCGCATCCCAAAGGGGATTGAATAACGCCGTCCTTTATCTTTTTTATCCTTTATCTTAATCTGATTCAACTAGACTCTGAAAAAAAAAACATTCTCTGGCTGTTTAGGAGCTGGGACAGCTTCCTCTCAGCTCCAGGACACAACCGCACTGCAAATCCATTGATGTGCTGTACCAGTTCCTTCACGGGAGTTCACTACCCTCGCCTGGCGCGGCGCTCTCCTTCCTCCGGGAACAGTCGAACCAAAGCGTCTCTTCCGCCGCAGGGCAAGTTTTCAATGGGTTTCGTACCACCCGTGGACCGATACGTTTTGTGGACTTCGACCGCTAAATGTTGTGCAGATATAGTGTTGTTTTGTGGTTCTAAAAAGGTTTCTTCATATAAAGAAATCTTAGAACTCATGTCTTCTGATGTCAGAGAAGGTGTTGTTTTAGAAGTCTTCTTGCTCTTGTTTGGTTTGGGAATTCTGTATGCTTCTTGTTTCAAAAGTGACGTTGATGCTAGGCGGAGTACTGTCACTTGTTGTGAGGAAGGTAGTGATAAAGGATAAAGAACGGTGTTAGTCAGTATTTTATTTAAGATGCGCCACACACTCTACCTTTACCGAACAACTTGCAGGCGATTCTGGTCTGGCCCCAATGAGTTCCAATGCCAGGCCGATGAAGAAGTCGGTGTTTCGTCCTTTTCCAGATAGGTCGCGGAGCAATGTTCCCACCTCGGAGCGATGAAAGGCTAGGCTTGCTTGGCTCCGAAACAAGAACTTCGATCTGTGGAGCGCGCAACAGCTGGCGCATCCTCCGACTGCGCTTATCGCGCGCCCCTTAGTGGCATTTTAAGTTGAAGATTTAGTCATATAGTTTTATGAAGACGGTATTATTTTGATCTGAATTTCTCTACATCAATGTCGCCTAACTGGTTACAGTTTATGGTAATTAGATTTAGCGGGTATACCGCAACTACCACAGAATTTATCGTTAAAAATTTCGTTCAAAAATTTGCCGACTGAGATTTAACGCCCACCTCTAGTATGGGTTTTCTGCTGAAGTTGTATGGTGATCGCTGTTCATTTTACATCATTCTTCAATCCGAGAGATTTTCAAGAGAATCAAGCTGGTATGTTTAGTAGCTCAAGCCGCAGAACACCGCTTACATGCAAAAGTCGCAAAACGATGAGCGAAGCAGCAAAACCCTAACACAGCACTGTCCAAGCCGTAATTTCCTTAACTCTTGGCATTGTTGCCTCTAATAGCACGGCTTGCTTCAAGCTGACCACCAGGACAGGTACTGCAGCTTTATCCTGGTGCTTACGTTTGGCGATATCGCGTTCTTCAGAGCGGTGCCCAGCGAGCGTAGGGAACTTCCATTAGTTCGAGCTTGCTAGCAAGTCACTCCCTCGGATGCCAACGTTCCAGCTGCGGCGGACAGACCGTGCATCAGATACACATCAACTCCGATCAGAGGATGAGGAGCAAGGAGCAACCACGACGACTGTAGTGTCTGTCCGGTCCTCGGCTTCGTCGACGCGTCGTCCAGGGCCAACACTGAAGTCATACGCAAGAGCGGAGCATCGAGGAATGACCTCACGGTGGTCTAACTCGTCTCGGCGCCGCAGGACGCCACCGAGCTGCATTCGGAAGCTTCCATTAGTCGCCTTCAGCCATTAGGATAAGTCCACAGGTAAACCTTCCCAGTCCAGCTAACTGAAGGTGAGTACAGGATGTTCCTGGCCTCAACTGAAAACGCTTAAAAAAGCGACACCTAAAAAACCTCGAATGGCACAATACCTCACTAACAGTAACTGCAATAAGGGTAATTCTGGGCCCGTTTTGTATACGATTGTGAACATGACGGAAATGTACCTCCCGTCTCCCTGTTCCAACTTCGGGTTTCCGGGTATGTTGTGCCCTTCTGCTCCGCATTTCTTCCGCTTTTTGCCAAAAAATCCTCACATCCCGTGCTGTGCGCACGGTGTCTTTTCATCTAACCAGAGACGAATACCAGAGTAGACACCCTGGGTGTGTCCGCAACACTATGTGAAAAATTAAGAAACAGAGCGTTTCCGGCAGCGAGAGACACAGCGTACTACTACTGTAGCCCACCCCAAAATTGTGGTCGCCACTTCATCCGGACACAGCAACAGTTCCCGAGTGCATGACGTAGCCGATACTAACGTCACGGGAAGTCTGCCTTAAACTCAGCAACCTAAACTTAAAAGGGGAACACGGTGAAATTGTGGAATCGAATTCTACTGAGAATACGTCCCGAGAGCAGGGTCAAGCGTGGGGTTCGATTTTTGCCGAAAATTTACGACCCCCCCCCTCCCAGAGCGGATCTGGTACGACCCTCCCCCTTGTGTAGACCACAGTTTTATTTCCTATCCGCATTGATTTTTTAAAATTTTCTATGCAATTTTTGTACCCTTTAATAGGTCCTTCTTTCCAGATGCAGCATCGACTGTATCAGATTAGCTCAAGAAAGAGGGCAACTGTTTGATTTAGTAATTTGTTAGAAAAAACGCTGATAAAGGTTTTGTGTATGTAATCTTCTGATAATAGTATTTTGTTTGTTTACAGTTGAAAATAAAGCACTTTTGAGAGCAGTTGTCGAATTAATCACAACGAGTTCAACTTTTCAGGCTTTCTGAGCATCTCGTGAACACGGAACATTTTTGTACGTGAAGGAGCAACATCTGCATTCGAAATTGTGCTCTATACAATCAGAGTGTTAATTGCTAAAGCTGACTTAAGTGCTTTATCCACAACATTTTTTAGACACTCTCGGAAGCGATGACGGAATGGCAACCGGAGGATGGACTTGTCACGGAACTAATTTTCTCTCTTCTGCTGGAAACAGCATCAGAAAGTGAACTTGTACCCAATAAAATTTTAAGCCCTCGTTTGACACATGGCAATAAAACCTGTTTTTCTGAAACGATCCTTTGTATTAACAGACGCTCCGATTTGTATCATTTGCCGAAAATTTTCGACACCGTTAATCACATGGAAGCATGGATCCTGCTTTTTAAAGCGTAGAATCCACAATTCTTATTGTTTTAAAAACTCTGTAAATTTTTCAGAGACGTTGAACAAACTCCGAAATATGGTGGTTACGTGGAGCCATTGCGTTCGCCGATATCATCGATGGAGACTGAGGGTGGTCTTCTCGCGGAAAATTTTTCAATCTTCTCAAGGAAAAAAACACGCGAGAGTGAAATTGTGCTTCATGGATTTTTAAGTCATGAGTATTACACAGTAAAAATCTGAGCTTCTTCGCAGCGATCTCTGATATGATTAGGGCTGATCGCATTTAAATTTTTCGCTTTTCAAGAAAAATTTATTAATTTTTACCTAATGCAGATCACCCACACAGTTGAAATCTTGCCACAAAAAGTACCAAGTCTTGTTCAATGCACAGTGTAAAAATCTTGGTTTCCTGAAACGAATAGATTGCATCGACCTCTGATCGATATGGCACCGACGTCATGGGAGCGACGAAATTCGACATTCGCAAAAATGAGTATAACTCGGTAAGCTTTCCACAATTTTAGAAAGCCAATAACTTTTTAAAAACTACAAAAAAAGCTATTTCATACGGTGTGAAAAACGGTTTTCAAAAACTAGATCTTCATAGGGGGCGGAGGACTTCGATTTTTGCGCGAAAAAAATTGAAGTGATATAGAATAAGAAATCGTAACTCGGTAAGTTTTTCGAGTTTTACAAAAGCCGATAGCTATTTGAAAACTAGAGAAAAAGCGCTTTCGAATCATGTAGATCATGTAGAAATTAGTTTTCAGCAGGGAGGTCTTCATAGGGGGCGGTGGGGGTTCGATTTCTGGTCCATTGTTGCAGAAATACGTGCCAAAAATCGAACCCCCCTCGCCCCCTATGAAGACCTTCTTTTTGAAAGACGATTTATGCAAGGTCAGTTAGCATATTTCCTCTACTTTTCAAAAGGTAATTGGGATTTTTGAATTTCAAAAAAGGAACGGAGTTATGATCATTTTTATGAAATCACTCCAGTGTCGACGGTGCAGAGTCTGCGAGCACTTCTTCACAAATTTGATCATAACTCGGTTCCCTTTTCGAAATTCGAAAATCCCAATTGCTTTTTGAAAAATAGAGAAAAGATGCTTTCTTCCCATACAAAAACCGGTTTTCAAAAAAGGGGTCTTCATACGGGGCGAGGGGGGTTCGATTTTTGGCACGTATTTCTGCAACAATGGACCAGGAATCGAACCCCCACCGCCCCCTATGAAGACCTCCCTGATGAAAAGAAATTTCTATATGGTTTGAAAGCGCTTTTCCTCTAGTTTTTAAAAAGCTATTAAATCTTTCAAAATTCCAAAAACCTACTGGGATATAATTGTTTATACAAAATCACTTCAATTTTTTCGCTCAAAAATCGAAGGCCGTATGAAAATCTAGTTTTTGAAAACCGATTTTCACACCGTATGAAATACCTTTTCTTGTAGTTTCTAAAAAGCCATTGCCTTTTTAAAATTGTGGAAAACTTACCGAGTTATAGTCATTTTTGTGAACGTCGAATTTCGTCGCTCCCATGACGTCGGTGCGATATCGACCAGTGGTGGATCCAGTCTATTCGTTTCAGAAAACCATGATTTTTACACTGTGCATTAAACAAGACTTGAAACTTTTTGTGGCAAGATTTCAACTGTGTGGGTGATCAGCTGTGTGCTTCAGGTAAAAATTAATTAATTTTTATTGAAAAGCGAAGAATTTAAATGCAGTCAGCCCTAATCATATCGGAGATCGCTGCGAAGAAGCTTAGTTTATGATTGTATATTAATCACATCTTGAACTCTAAGTTGGTACAGTTTTCATTCTCTGATGCTCTTCCTCCAGAAGGTAGAAATTTTTTTTGCCGCAAGAAGTCCGTCCTTCAGTGGCGATCGGTGATATCGGAGAACGCAATGGCTCCACGTAACCTACCATATTTCGGAGTTTGTGCGACATCTCTGAAAAATTCACAGAACTTTTAAAACTGTAAGAGGTGTGGGTTCTACGCTTTAAAAAGCAGCTTGTAAAAATAGCGGCTTCCATGTGATTAACGGTGTCGAATTTTTTCGGCAAATGATACAAATCGGAGCGTCTGTTTATACAGAAGATTGTCTCACAAAAACACGTTTTATTCCCTTGTGTCAACCGGTGGATTAAAACTTTATTGGGTACAACCTCACTTTCTGATGCTGTTTCCAGCAGAAGAGAGAAAATTAGCTCCGTGACAAGTCCATCCTCGGTTGCCATTCGGTCATCGCTTCGAAGAGTGCTTCCAAAAATCTTGTAGGAAAAGCACTTAATTTTCCTTAGCAATTGACAATTCAAATTTTATAGACTGCAATTTAGGACGTAGATGTCGCTCGTTCAGGCAGAAAACTGTCGCGTCCATGACTTCCTGAAAAAAACTGAAAAATGGAAAGTTCTCATTGACTCCAAATCTGCCGGAGGAAAATCTTTATTTCTAACGAGTATTACAATCATTATTTGAAACTTGTTATATTAATTTTTACAACTTCGCGGGACGTAGGAGAGACTCCACACTTTCGTAAGCATTCCTGGAAAAAACAACTTATTAAGAATTGAAAAAAAACACCAAAAAACCTGAAGAATAAGAGAGAATCCTCTGCCAAAACCGGAAGAGCACGGACCCCCCCTCCAGACGAGGCCACAGTACGACCCCCCCCCCCTTCGATTCCCGAACCTCAAGCTTGACCCTGCCCGAGAGTGCTCTACGAAGGACCTGTTCTGTGAGAACAGATCTGCTGGGGAACGAGTGGACAGAGACGCGACGTCGGCTGGAGCTGCGGCGGAGAGCCGGTCGGTCGGCCGGTTGAAGACGCGAGCGGCCGCGCTTCAGCTGCAGTTCGGATTCGCGTAAGCGCAGCAGAGTGCATGGTCATTGCGGCTGCGACCGCAATGCGGATTTGGGTCATGCGGACGCGTCCTCCATGGACGAAGCGCGCGAGCGGCGACGACGGAGACACCGGGCTATGTCGCTCCGCTCGCTCCGTCACCACCACACTTCGCTCGTCCACCGTGCCCACCGCCATCAGTTGCTTTTTTTCGCTCTTCTCTCTCGCGCACATCAGGGCAGAGTCGTCGACGATGGCCTTCCGGCGAATCTCGCTGCTCGACCAGCTCAGCTCGTCCAACCGTTTGCCCTTTCTCCCAACCCGCGCTGCCCTTCCCGCCGCTCTTGGCGTCACCTCCTCCTGCTCTGGGTGCCGCTTCGATCTGCTCGTAACTGTTTGCCTTCGTGCTCAGAGAAGGCCACATCCTGTTTGAATGCGAGTAAATCAGCCTGAGCGTGAACTCATTCAGTGGATGCGCGGATGCGGCCTCATTCGCACCATAAAAGGATCATTCGGGTGTTTCGGGGAACCAGATCCGGGGACTCAGACAGGTTACCTGTTGTCATGGAGATGCGGAGAATGGCGCTTGCGTTTTCAAAATCAAAAAGTCGAGCGACTGATAGTTCCGGTGAACGAATGGGCATGGTCAGAATGCGAGGAGCGCTCCGAAGTCCATAACCGGGCACGCGGAACGGATTGCGGCGAGCTCCACGCGACCCGGTGCGCTTTAGGCGCTCCATTAACTCTGACGACTGAGGACGGCGCGAGCGAATGCCCTTCGACTTCGTCAAATGACACCACACCCTCCGCTCCAGTCGCTGCTCCTGCACTATACACGGCGGCGGAAGACGAGTCGCACGGACACCGGTCCTTGAAGGGGCCGCATCCTGCGTCAGTTCGCCGCCTCGAATATCTGTCGGCTCGCCGCAACTTTCTCCTGCACCTGCAGCTGCCAGCACACCCACTCAGCGCTGTCTGCGAATTTCCCAGACAATCGGAGCGGTGACGACCTCCCCTGGTCGTGGTGCAGAAAACTTCTCTTTGGTTATAGTCGTCACACTCTCCGGATGTCGGTGCGCTACATCGCTGCTCTATGCTCTTCCCCGAGCGTGGAACAGCGGTGTAGCGTGTCCATTACTGTTACTGCTCGTTCGGACGTAGTTCTCGCCGATTTCATCGCATAGCTATTGCGACCCGGTAGACGGCTTCGCTCAACAGTAGCGAGTGTTCTGATACAATGCTTGTTGATCCTCCATCACAACAGCTGTTGTCTACCGCTGCTACCGTGAACGGTTGCTTAGAGTGCTGTTCTTCTTTCTGTATTTAGGTACAAAAAACAGTAACGTTAGTATGGAGAAAGTGCCACCAATAAGTGATATAATCTGCGCGGAATGGAGACCTGTAGACTAGCCTTCTTGGCTAGAGTGTTTCATTGACGCGAGCATGCGAAATTCCTCGCACTCAACCACTGGGAATCGTCTATAACGTCCCTTGCTGGTCTGTATGACCTTCATGAAGCTACATTCTGAATACCACAGTTTGATCTTCTGAGGGAGAAATACTCACTACACATCTATACTTACTTCGCTTAACAGCTCATCCTACGTTAAGGACTCGCCTAAATTAGGGTGCCGCACAGCCCGTATGGCCTAGGGAGGGCGGGAGGAGGCAGATTCGTGGTGTTGTCTGAATCTTGTCGCAATTCCTTCTCTATCCGTAGTAGATGCCTCAGGAAACAGTAGGTCCTGAGGTGTTCGTGAACGCGCCATGCTCGCTGTTAAGCCGAGAGCAGCATGTTCCTGCCACGGGCAATTCACTTAACAAAGCTGCATTTAAAAGTGACCGTAGTGGTGACTTTGGTCTGCGTTTCACGAAGAAATTCATTGCAACGCGTAGTTGTGGGTCTGCGAGTTTCTGCGGTGAGGAACTCCAAGCTAAAGTTCGATTAACGCGAGGAAAGATCTACAGCGTTTTCTCACTACCTCATACGTTCGAGAATGCGGCAGTTGAAGAGCAAGCACTTAGTGGCGGTTGCTCGCGACTGGTGTGAGGGGGTTTCGCATTATAGTGGTGGTAACAGTGTACAATAGAAGGGACTCTCACCATTGCACCGAGTGAAGGGACTGTTTTCAGAAACTCATCTTACCAACCTTAACCTGGGCTTCAACCACTCCAAACGCGTCTGGTTTCTGGCTGCAGCAATTACGTTGTGCCACCTCAAGCTCTGTTCCCTGAAGTGGATTTCGCTGACTGTCGGATATGAGACATAATGACACCCTTCATATGTGAATATACTGAGCCGGATTCCAAGAACGTGTGGCAGGCTCAAGCGATTACCGTCTCCCTCTACGCAGGCCTCAATGTCAGAAGAAGCCAACAGTGTTCGATTCATGGTCGACATCCTCAAGAACTTCCGGCTAACGCACCGGTGAAAATCACCATGCTCAGGAGGAGGTATAGCTGCGTATTGCTTGCCCGAGGCCAGATTTCGGAGACAGGAGGTCCCTTGTTGTCGTACGCCCAGCTTCTGTCACTACGTGTCTCCGACGCATTGTCCCCTTCGCCCCACCCTACCCGACTTTGGTTGAGAAACTGGGCGCCTCTCCTATAGATCGAGCAACTCTCTTCCAGTGACGAGAAAATCCACCTCCCCACACCGCACTCCGGCTGCAGTTGTCAGGCATATTGAGAAACACACTGCTGGATGGTGACGACCTCCAAAAGGCGCATGTGATGCTGTCGACGGGCGACGTAGTTCCTCGCAACCATGTAATCCATGACCTTAAAATGCCTTCAAGAAACTCTGTGACCGTCCCCAAAAAGTTAAGTTGCTTATTCCGTGGCATTCTCATCTTGAAGGAACCTCCAGATTAGATTGATGGCAGGGTGGTTCATAGAAAGAAATGTACTTCCATCTGGAAATCGCTTACACTGTAGGTACTGTTATACGCTTGCACGCGAACAGCAGAAGCAAAAAGTAACGGCTGATTGCTTGATATTCCCTGAGCTGTTCTAATGCGTTGGGAAGCACGAATATTCCGAAGAAATCTAAACTCTCAGGGTTTTTAACGCTCTGGCGGAACTGTTCTGGTCATGTCATAATTACAATTGTAGGCACTCTGACTTCCTACAAAAAGAGACAGGGTATGAATGGCATGATCACTCTGTGCTCTCCTTCGCTGACGCGTACTAGAAGGCAGAATGGACAAGAGAGGTAGCACCACAATGTGGCCAATTCTGACGCAGGAGCAGTGGATGGGCTGCGTCACGGATTTCGCTACACGCACACTGCAAAGCATCCAGCTAGGAATCTAATCGCAAGTGTATGAAGCGGCAGTGCTTCCATAAACATTGTCCTGCTTGAACGTGCCTTCATAATAGCGGCACCTCATGGAAGGGGCAGGAGATGCTCTTCCAACAGACTTCCATTGCTAGCCGAACCTGTCGAACAAGCGGTGCGCTGCAAAACGAAATTGTTAGGGCTGAGGACCGGAGAATTCTTGAGGCGATCTTCTCACCATCAGTATCGCTATGCGTCTTCTCGGCTATCACAATTCAGCTCTCTCTGTTCGAGGTCATTCACAATACCCATGGAATTTTCCAATGTCAGTATAATCGCTGCGACATTCGCACCAGCGCATGGTGGTCGGAGAAGTTCTTCCTTTGAGACTGATATCCTATCCTATCATAGGAAGGTGCTTCGCTTCAATGAGAATGTCTATCGGATTTCCAGAACCTTCTCTAGCTAATAAAACAACTATTTTTCTTTCATTTTGACTCTGCCCCAATGCGGTTGCTGAGTACGCGCTAAGGATAAGCTTTTCGCTAGAGTAGGTTTGGCTGGTATAGAAGATAAATGCTGTACCAGCTCTAGACGTGAATAAAAAGTTATAAATCACTTCTACTAATGCCTCAGCTGCCTCAGCTCAGCCGGTTTCATGGTGATATCAGCGGTGGTTCATCCCGATATCACGTGTGCTCCATCCAACTTTGTGGGATCAGACCAGGGCTCAGAAACATTACAACTCCAAACCTGTTGTTTCACATCATGTCTTCCGAGGTTTTCCCAGAGCTCAAGAAGCGCAAAGGTTCAGGGTTGCAATGTTTCGCTGGTTCAGAAGAAGTTTCAAATGGACTAACTGTGGAAGGATGCGGTGCAGGTGACTGGCACTTTGAGATGAGATGCACATCGCGGGAAGCGACTTCGGACGCCGAGTCCAAATGTGTGTTCCTTTTCTGCTGAGCGCATCTATGCAGGGAGTTATGGGCCATTTCCAGTCTGACCCCTTTGCCCGCTAATTGCATTCAGAGCGGGCCAATCACAAGAGAACGAGCTCAAGTAGGGCCGCCGAGCAGTAGTGGTGCAGGGGCCAGAGGAGCGGCGTGGTGAGACAGGGTGGTTTGTGGTTCGACTTCCATGTGATACAGGATTTTTGCACTTTCTAAGAAAGATCTGCCACGATCAACAAAAGCTCTCTATGAAAAAAGTCGATAGGGAAAGGGTCACCCGAGTGGACTCGTCTTCGCACCGACAATTTCATACTGGTGCGGTGATCCAATTTATTATGAGTGACGCTGGCCGACCGTGCAAGCGTCTTGCAGCGAACCATGCATATGTGAGAAAAGTGCTTCTTCTAATTCCCCGCTGATACATTTTTCATCCCCTACCTCGATGTTCCCACACCGCGCTTCTCCAGATGGATGCGAAACTGCTGGCCCTCTCCTTTTGTCGCATGAGGGAACGCGTGAAGTATCGGAGGGCCCGAACTCCTCCAAAAGGCACGCCAATCCTACCGCTGGTGAGAACATTGTTCGGCGCTATTGTCCTTACCCCGTGTATCGAAAAAAATTCGCCTGAAGGAACCATTTTAAGTAATGATCACATGTAACTGGGGACCTCATATAGGCGATGAGCGCCTTAAATGAGCCCTCTAGGTCCTGGTTAGACGAAGAAACCTTTCCAGCTCTGGAATCGCGAAGGCACAGTAGTACCAGCGAAATTGGCCTTCTCTCCGGTGACCTTTTCCATTGCGTCGTGACATAGAGAGTTTTGGTTTGCCATGGAAACTCTTTTTAGGAAGCGCGAAACCTCCGCATCACAGGAGAGTCGAACCACAAACCACCCACCTCACCACGCCGGTCCCCCATACCCTGCGCCACCACTGCTCGGTGGCTGGCGCAGGCTCCACCCCACTTGTGCTCGCTCTGTTGTGATTGGCCGCTCTGTGTGCAGCTAGAGAGCTAAGGACCCGAACTGGAAATGGCCCATAACTCCGCTCACAGATGCGCGCAGCACAGACGGAACACATAGTTGGAATCAGTGTTTGAAGTCGCATCCCGCGATATACACTCACCTCAAAACCCTGTGGTCACCTAGTATCCTTCCCTTTCAAGTTAGGGTGGATCCTACGGTACGTAGAGTTTCGTGTACGCGGTCACGTAGAATTTCGTTGTAGGGGCAGGTAGTCCCACTACGACCTAGCTTCACTCCTGTGCAAGTGTTGGCCGCTGCGTCAGCTGGCTTAGGTGACTGGTTGAGAAGGAGTGGCGCCTCCTCGGTCCACTCCCTAGACTGCGTGCCGCTCCGTTCCAAACGCCGTTCCAGCTCGACCGTGCCATCCGCATTCTCCCCCGCTGCTTACACCATCGAGGGGTTAATTGCTCGAGGGCGCGACGAACTCGAACTGCGTTTCGGAGAGGCGGCCGCGGCGGCAGCGGTCGCGATCAGGTGGTCAGCCGTCGGCGCTCCCCCTCCAGAACGGGTCTCCAGCCTGTTGTCGTCGTGCGCGGCTTCGCCACAAACAACCGCACTCGTCGCGCGCAGCTGCAGCAGCCATTCGCGCCGTCGCCGCCACCGCAAATGTCCGTCTATCAGATGCAGTTGCCATCGAAGCCGTACGATCTGGTACGCGACGCAGTGCGACCGCGACCACAATGTAACTGCCGATATGCGTCGTTGTGAATTCAGATGGCGTTCCTGGAGCTGGCCAAATCAACGGTGCTGAAAGCGGAGGAGTTCGGCGGCTCGAAGTCGGCGTTCATCTGGGACAATAAAGGTTTGTTTTGCGTTGACTGATACGATGAAGTGTATGCGATGAAACGGGAGGATGGTCCTGCCTCTTCCACGGCTCTCCGAGCCAGCATCATCTCGTACACCTCCTCGTTCGCCACACCTTGTGTACTGCGCATGTCTTCCATACTTATGATGTTCCACACTCAAATGTTGCACGGTAATACTGAAGAGGCGATTTGTTGAGCGTATCTTAGGAGACCTCGTGGCGAAGCAGACACTCGTCAAGTACTCGCCAACGCAAGCGTACTGTGTCTACTCGGACTGCAGTGAAGCGGTGGCCGGAAAGGACATCCGCATCAAGGAAGAGGAGGACGCACATCACCTGAAGCTCGTCTCAATAGAGGTTCGTTTCGGTTTCGCTTGCCGCTAACATCTCAGGCAATCATGCATCATGCGGCTGAGAGATCGCCGTTCCTGGAGATAAAGTGCCCACGGTAGGTGTCTGGTGATACAACATCTCCGCTGTGCTTACTACAAGTCTCGTAACCGGTTTTCTATGGGGAGCAGTTGTCATGACTACTTTGGGGACTGTGGGGAAAAACGGTACATTCACTTCAGAGGTTACGACCGCCATAGTCAATAGTACTACCGGTTCTGAACATTTCTTGTTCTTAATTCATTCACCCAACGCGACATAGACGTCTCGGCATCTGAGAAGCTGCCTGCGATGTTATTCTTGGGCAGCCTTGGGCAATAGTGCAATTCAGTCCCAGGTGTGTCCAAGGCGTATAAGGAAGGGGATCGGTTTCACACTGCACCCACTGTTTATAACTCGCAACACCTATGTTCTTCTCTGGTTTCGTTAAAATCGGAGTAGTTGTCGGAGCATGGTGGATAGTCGAATGCATTGGTCAGCCTGGACATTCGGGGGGCAGGGGAGCGCAGTTGGCAAGAACAAAATCAACCCAAGACGTCTACTAAGTCTGAGGATGCAGTCCAAGGGTACCTTCCGTTCCTAAACAAGAGCCAATGAACTCCGAGTGCTGACCCTGTTCTCTTCAGACCGAGCGAGAGAACAGACGTCTTCTACCGCTATTCGTGCAGTTCCATACTGTACCTGAGGCACGAACGGCAGATGCACATCTGATCGATCGGCTAGCCGAGAACGCCCTCGGCCGCTTCAACCTCGAGCTTAAGAAAAACGTCACTCACGACTCTTTCGTGGTGAGTGTCCAAACTATGCCGTCGCTCATTGCTGATTTTTCTATTTTTGTGCACTTGCCTTCATGTTTCTGATAGCTTCTCTCCGATTCGTCCATCGGTTGCTCCTTTATTCTGCCTCCACTTTGCCCTAACAATTCCTCATTATGCCTCCTTGCTGACGACTCGGGTCCCCCTTTATTTCTCCATAAACGCTGTTGGACTGCTATGCAAACAACCTTGCTATAATAGTAAGTCAAAAATAGCGTTGGAGGCATCAGCTGACAACGACTGCACATTCTTTGGCTCATTATTCTGCTGGGTGTAAGTAGCTAGGTGTAGCAAACACGTCGGTCAGTTGATGTTTGCCTCCTCTTAAAAGTAGGCTCCGGAAAGCGGATAAGGATGCGTCAACTTTTCCTTCGGAAAGAGTGAACTGGTAACCATTATTACTTCGAACCACTTCCTTGCGTTCGCATTCCGTTCATGTGACTTGATCGACCATTTCTCAAATATGAGGCAATGAACGGCTCCTAGAAGTGCTCGTGAATCTGGCTTGGTTAAGGCGAGACCAGCTAATTAGGATGAGTCACAAATTTTGCAATAAAATTTGTCTTCCATCAAAAATAAGATAATACCACAAAAGAAAAATGATTGACATAAGCGAAGTAATTGCGTTTATTCATATTCTCGAGTTTCTTCCTCTTTTCGTGCACTGAGCGGATTACATTTTTGAAGGATTTGGTCGGCTTTGATCTGAAGAAGTCGGATACCACCGCTGTGAGCTCATCGACTTCGGCGAAGCGCCTATCATGGAGGAAGTGATCCATCGACGGAAGCAGATGGCAGTCAGACGGCGCAATGTCCGGGGTGTATGGCGGTTGCTTGATTTTGGTCCAGTCCAGTTCCTAGATTTTTCCACCGTCTGAAGCGCCGTAAGCGGGCGGCTGTTGCCCTGATGGATGAAACATTGGCTCGTATCGACTTCTTTTTCCACTAATTTTCGCTAGATCTAGTCGAGTTGTTGGTAAAAGCGGGCGTCGAGGATGGCTTGACTACGTGGAGCAGCTCTCGGTGCAGTGAACCACTACACACCCACCAAACGCACAGTAGGACCTTCTTTCGGTCTGGCTTGGTTTTGACGTCAGAACCCTCAGCTCGTTGCGTACCAGCTATTGCTTTCCGGCTTTACGGTTGTAGCGAAGCATCCCCTTTTCACCGCTGGTAAAGATTCGATCCAGGTCTCCTTGCTTGAACCGTGCAGGAGCTCTCGGCAGTCGGGAGCACAGCGATTTACTTGGGTTTCCATCAAAGCATGAGCCTCTGACGAAGGCGATTTTGGCGATCTTCCAATCTACTGCAGTTGACGAGCGGTGGTTCACTGGGAGGCGTGGAGATCAGCAGTCAGTCGTAATGTGGTTTGAGAAGAATTGGACTGAATGGATTTTGGCAGGCGCCCTTTGTTTACAGCAGTTGATCTTCCCGGGAGTGGTTTGTCTTTGTTGCCCTTCTGGGCGGAAAGGAACTACTGATGCCATCCCACCATATATAATCTCCAATAATTTATTCGGTTAGGGATGAACTTGCCGGTGACTTCCTGAATGTGCTGGACCTCCGTCGCTGGATTGCTGCCGAGCTTGAACTAATTGAAAATGAAATCACATGCTTTTTCACTTTGAGTGGTCATCGTTCTAGTGAATAAAACTTTTCAACAACGCCATGAAAATTAACGATTTCATAACTCAAAATGATCGCTAGGAAACAAGCTTTCAAACGGGATATAATACTTCAGCAGGTTTACTTTGAGTTACAGAAAAAAACAGAACTGTTGCAAAATTGGCTCAACCTAATATTTAGTGGAATCAAAAGCGCCCAGCTACGGTGTAAAATCATCACACGCTTAAGGCCCTCCTACCCACGCTGTATAGTGGCGGAGGGATACTGCACTAGCATTAAATCGTCTTATAAGAATTGACCGAATCTGCAAAATTTCAGATCAGGACGAGCTCTTAGATTTTTGGCACCAAACTTCTAGGTTCCTGGATTGCCGCTGTCTTTGACAGAAAACCTACAAGAGCCCAGTGCATTTTGTGAAATTTTTGGCGCATTCTGTTCTGCATTCTCAAAGTTACAGAAGGGAAACGAAATGCACGAGAAAGTTTCCCGCTGTTGTGAGGTGGTGAAGATGCCGCGCTCCCCAACTGGTGCTTCCCTTCGAAGCTGAGTATCGTTCACCAAGCCCGAAGACGCCCACGGATAGAGGTGTTGGATAAGGTCTGTCACATCGCACAGCAATGTCCCCGACGGGTTTGCGCCGCTTAACTCACCGGCGGTCGAACTGAGCTCCCCTCCGAGCGAGCGCGGAGCGTCGGCGGCACGAACAGCTGCACCCTCCGGAGCGCTCCTTAAACAGTCCGTGTTTCGAAGCAGGTTTCCCACGATCAATGACCGCCACGAACAGCGTCGCCGAATCGGGTGACGACTGCGGAGGTGACGACGTTCACTTCTTCCAGGAATGCGACTCGTGGAGGGACGAGGCCGGCTTCATCGTCACCGACCGCAATCGCTTCGCCTACGTCACTTTCGACGCTCGCGCTCTGATCTCATCCCTCTCGCCCTCCACAGGTATGTCTGAATCTATGCGCCGCTTGGGACCCAGCATCGTCGTGCTCACATATCTCGAACGCCGCGTTCCGTTCCGCAATAGTCGAATTATCTGCATTGTCAAATGGTGTAGGCGAAATCGAAAAGCGCTCTGCGATGCGACACACTTTCACTGGGTTTTGCCTGAAATCGGAGGGGATTCCTGTCCGGGGCAACGCCTTTATAGGTCGCGTACACGAATTCAGGGAATCGCGGTCAATTTAATCCGGTGCCGGTAGAGAAGTGGATGGGGACGCCCGGATTTCAAGAACACTTCGCCTGCTCAAAACCATCTCATCGCCGTCGAGTGGAAATGCTCCAGATTCATCGCATCCATATTGCTCGAAACCAGGGCTGCAGGAATGGGAATCTGGCCCTCGTCCCCAACATCTCTTCATCCGATACTGAATTTCTGCAACCGCTCAAATTGGAGCAGCTCAAGATGAATGTTTCCGAATTACCTTTGCAAGAGTGGGGAGCTGAATGTAGCTGAATTTGGGGGGGGGTACCTAAGGAGAAGCGCTTGGCTTCCGAAGCTAGAACGCTTTTCCTGCCAGAAGGTGGACCTCTACCGCTTCTCCATCTAATATGTCAAGGATACCAGCTCGCAGTGGCACTCTAATATGAGATGGGCGCCGCGGAATGTGCTTCGAACGTCGACCACTGATATCTGTCCTGTATCTGCAACGGACATGGGAGAGTAGAGGAGCGGATCACTCTCCGCCTCGTTTTCGTTCTGCCTGCGATCAGCGTCGGTCAATGAGACAGGGCGAGCCTAATATGTAGGCCCCAAGTGGTGGCCGAGCAGTCTGTCTATGTGGAATCGCTATGAAAAACTTCGCCGGGAAAGGACTCGGATTCGCTGGCATCATTGCACTCTCAAGATTCCAGAGGCAGGAAAATTTGTTCGCCTGAACTTCGACGACGGGGCTGATTTTTTGTTGGCTGCTGATCACAACTACGATATCCGTTTTTTTAAATTTTTATCGATCAATGTAGGTTAAGTTAGGCGTGGGTGAATAATGGTGTTTGGATCAGAATTACCGACTTC
This sequence comes from Heligmosomoides polygyrus bakeri, assembly GCA_947359475.1. NCBI lineage: Eukaryota > Metazoa > Nematoda > Chromadorea > Rhabditida > Heligmosomidae > Heligmosomoides > Heligmosomoides polygyrus. Next base: position 68,468,947 of record OX375865.1, on the reverse strand, counting down.
GCCCAGACTTGGCATAAGGCGGCTGTCTGAGTTGCGGAATGTGATGCGCTAGGCACAGAAGAATCAATCCTGTTCCCGGCAATGCCAAGGTTTCGTGAACACCAGGTGTACCGCTCTCCATAGCTACCGTACCGACTGGCGCGTGGAACAGAATCGGATATGCTAGCTGTCGCGTGCACCGGATTCCAGGTTCCTCGTTCGGGTTTCCCGCTCAGGCCAATCGAGCCTTCCATCCCTCCGGGTTTATGAATTGGTACCAGACTTGTCTGGGAAGGACACAGCACAAACTTGTTCATCGGCTGGTCACCGCAATTCGCTGATTGGCTAATTACACATTACATAATATTGCCTCCATCCCCTAGAGGCAGAATGCGTGGCGCATCCCGAAAGGGATTGATTAACGCATTCCTTTGCCCTGTATCCCTTACTGGTTATAATATTCGTGATCTGCGCGTAAGATAAACCATTAGTCAAGTTCTGGGTGAAATTGGTGATTCTAACCCCACCACCATTTCCCACCCTTAGCTCCTTGGCCGAAGCTTAGGCGATTTTTAATTCATTATTAGTCACTCATTATTTAAATTTTCTCGACTTCTTGACACCACGAAGGCACCACAGTGGCGCCAACGAGTCTGATTTCCTTCCCGGTGAGGTTTTTGTTACGATTCTGCGCATAGAGACTCGGCTGATAATGTCGGATCTTTTTGCGAAGTACAGAACCTGAGTCTCACCGAGGGATGGATCCACAAACCCGTTGGCTTCCACTATTCCTCTACCGAATGCGCCACTATCGCCCGTCAGGCAGCGGCCGTTTGCATCCTACTTGAGCCGTCGTCTGTGGGTGGCCGGTCTAAGCGCCAGCAAGGCAAAGTGGAAGTCGTGCACCACTCCGCTCCCCGACGTCCGATGCAGCAGATGATCAGCGTTCCTAGCCGCGCTCAGTGACACTTGTCTCATCCCCGTGTGCCACTGCAGACTGGCTTGTAGGCTGCTTTCACATGTTTTCGTCATTTCTGGTTGTCCCGCTGCCAAAAGATGCCCGCAACGGAATACCCCATTTGATTATTCATAGCGTATATGGGGCACGGTATCCCACTCAAAGAAGGTGGAGGGCTGTGCGCCCTGAGCCGAAGTTTTTGGTTCAAATCCTACGCACGTCATTCAAGCCGTCTATGCCTCCGGAGTCGTTGAATTGGTGCCACACTTGTATCGGAATTATAAAGCATTAACAAACTAGCGTTAGCGTACACCGGTAGTCACTGACTAGAACAAGTTCGAAATAAAGTTGTCTTCACGATATCTCGTAGAATCAGAATGCGTGGCGTATCCCAAACAAAGGCTGATTAACACCGCTCCTCATTCTGTTTCGGGCAAGTATAAGTATACATCCTTACTTCTTACAAATCTGGAACAGCAGCCACACCCTAAGAAATGTCTGTGTTCTTCTTAATACATACCAAGAGGTGATCTGCTAGAACTAGGCCAGATTCCTCCTGTGCGGGCTGTTTTCGTTGAGCCATAATATGTGGCGTGTAAACCTGAGAGCTCTAAGGCTAATCGGGAGAGCATTATTTAGCGACGAGCCAGTTGCGTCCTGTTGCTTGTCCTCGGCACAAAGAAGTAAGCGGCATACTTCATTTGAACAGGTGGGGAAGGTCTGGAGACACACCTATTGCTTTTGGTTCTTTAGAATTAGCACTAGGTACCCACCGCCTATGCGGAAACGAGCAGTTCGACAGTTTCGAACACATTTAGGAGAATATCCGTTCAAATCCTCAAGAGCAAATTGAGATAATCTAACTTGGGAAGGCACTGTGTGTTTGCAAAGAAAGTCGTTGCGCAATGCATAAAAGTGTCGGGATATAGCGCAGGACCGTCCGTCAGAAGGTGTTGTCAGTCTCTAAACTTCGGTGAAAATTTGCTCTAGAAGGCAGTTGAGACCACTTTTATCATTCAAATGCTTCAGATGTGAAGATCACTAGATACACTGCCGGGGACTTGGATGCGCTTTGTGACTTCGATAGCAGCGTGTGCGGATTTAGCAGAGAGGAGGCAGTCGAGGTATCATCGCCGAACTCCTTCCCTCTCGTCGCTCACCCTTTAGTTTGCCCCATGTTTCTTCAGTTTGTCGCCACGAACTCCTCTGTAATCGTCGCCAAAGGCGACGGGGTCGTTGACGGAATGTTGGCCTGTAGCGGAAGCAAGGTGAGCTGTTCATTCCGGATACGCTTTTCTCAGCCAAATGATGCACTGCAGATATTCGCTCTGTACGCGGAGACAATGGAGATCGCCCACGCTCTGATCAAGCACTGCATTTTGGAGAACGGCTTGAAGCAGGTGAGAAGATGTAGGGAGTCTGTGGAGAAGAACAGCTTTTCAATCCGCCTCGCTCAGGTTTCGTTCTTCACTCGGGAAGACGTGTGGGAGTGCAAACCGATCTCAGCCCGACCAGCTCATCGCCGTCACACTCGAGCCGTCCCTTCCAATATCAAGTGGAGCAAGGTGTGGCCCTTCTTGGATGCTAGTCAGCTAGGGGCAGTCAACGTTTGTCTGTCTCAGGTCTACGCCCTCAACATGGGATTCCACATCGTCTAAGAGCCCGAAGACTCCACTGAGCATCAACGTCAACACAACCAGTAGCGAATCCGCTAGATCGCCACCGTGTCCGAGAGGCCTTTCATGTTCTCCAAATTCCATTCATATATAATGTGACTGTGATGTGAATATACATATATCTGTGACGAATACAAATTTATCGTCGACAACGTTGTTCCTTATACGCGACGGGAGACCGCATCGGTAAGTGTGAAGCAATTCTGAGACAGGAGAATGGTTGGTTGACATCACGTTGACGAGGAGGAGCTACAGATGGGCTCCGCTTCCGCGAAAAGAGTCTTCTCTCAGAGCTCCGGCGGTTCTCTGAAAGCAGCGTTGAACCTCGATGCAAACTCCCTCTCGCCTGGTGCTCAGTGTAAATGCGAAGCGGCAGCGCCATGCAATTTTGTCTCTGATCCTTTCGCCGGCCCTTGCTGCCAAGTCTGTGGCTGTTAAGTAAAGGCTCGTGAGACAATGACACGCTCTATAGCATGAACGCCATATTCACTTCAATCAGTCAGAAAATTACTGCAAACGCATGTTCAGGGATTTTTTGAAAACGGTCATCATCGTAAACGACCCCCTATTAAAAAAGGATCCAACAGTTGTTTTAGCTTCACTGTGCAGGAGCTGCAAAAGTAGCATGCCACCTCCAGAAGTTGAGCATTCTGCCTTTCCTCACCTTCGATCGATTAAAAAATGTTGCGACTTTCATTCAAAAAGGGAGCAGCAATTGTGAATGTACAGCGCTAACTCATATCGTAATTGGAGCTCGTAAAGCAAGGAAAATGGAACTGATTGTACTCATGCCCTTGGATCTGGTCGCAGCAGCTGAGCGGGAGCGCAGTCGGAGGAGCCTTTTGTTCCCGCACGACTCCGAGTTGTTGAGGTCCCGGTTCCCTGTCAACTAAGCCTTCCCTCGTTTCGTAGTCCTGCTGCATACATATCACTCTTGGTTGAGGAGTGTACAACACTACTGCATCCAGTGGCTGGCCGCTTTCTGTCAGGCGAAACACGCGTTCATTTCTCCTTCACATTCCGTAAATGTATTTAGAATACGTAGCGCATCTCAAACTGGAATTCATTGATGTCATGTATGTCTGTCTTTATCCTAAATCTATGCACACAGCGGGACTGGCTGCAGCGCTAACTAGATATTTCCGCTAATTTTTAGAATGGGCGGCATAAAACGCCTTCCGCATTCAGGGACTGAGTTGTTGTGAGGCGCCTCTTTTTGAGGCACAAAACACATGCGGCTTTCTCTTCGTCTTCTGTGCCGTGAATGCTCCGAAGTAAATCGTCTCCAAGTGAAGGGATGTGTCTCTTCAATGACAGATCGCGTTAAAACCGGGCGATATGTCGTTGATGAGGGCATTCGTAGTGAACGGCCCGAACAGGCAGCAGCGCCTGAAATAGACCGCTCGACGAACGATGGTCTCCTGCGGACATCGCTGTGTCCATCGTGGGAATCCTGTTCACTGAAGAGCTTTCGCTTTCGCGCCGCCGAATTGCACCCCTAGAGCAACACTGAAGCGTCACAGGCGAGTAGAGTCGAACGTCAGCGGGACAGTGGAGGAGGAACATGGATGTGAGTCGCCTGGCCTAGCACCGCGAACAAGTCTGGTCGGAAGTCCTCTTTGGACACAGCTTCGAAAGAAGTAACTCAGCTCAGACACGCGTCCGCCTTTACCGGTCGCTCTCCGTGACCATCCAGTGCAAGCAAAACACTTTCCGGCCCTCACTCTCCAATGTGTAACGTCGGAAATCATCCATTCAAACGCTGTTTTCAGGAGCTTTGCCGTTGGGGTCACACCACCCATAGAGGTACCAGACGTAACCGAGATGAGCAGGAGAACTAAGAGGCGACAACCGCATTTTTTCGTCGTGTGAAGCTGCAGTGTTTATTCACGAAGGAGATGCAAAATGTGCAGATATGGTTGTGACCTGGGGCCAGATTCATCAACGACTTACAACAATTTAACGGAGAGAATACTGTCGTAATCCCTGATAGCGCGACCTATCAAGCGATATGGTGATACATTTCACCAGCGATAAGCCGCGCCATCAGGGATTCCGGCTGTGTTTTCTCCGTTAAAGTGCTGTAAGTCGTCGACGAATCCGGCCCCAGAACACAAGTGAGTCATACATCCCTCGTCCCATTAAGGGTGCCCCTTAAAGGCCCCCACACACATTTGCGGCGAGCTTCGGGCGGTGGGCGGCGAAAACGATGGGTCACTCTAGCCGCGAAAGGCTAGAGCCCAGACAGTCTCGATCGATCCCTCCTTGTAACATGCTAAAATTGTTGCTTTCTTGCACTTTGAAGTAAGCTTCAAACCGCTCTTTTTGAGCAGGTCAGTTGTACATTTTCAGCGAAGGTCACAGTAATTTTTACATCGACGAATTGTTTTAACCTTCTTACCACTGGGGTCGGAGGAGGTACCGGCCGTCGCGTGCACCCGATATCCGTTTCCTCGTTCGGATTTCTCGCCCAGAGCAACCGAACCCTCCTCAGAGGTTGGTGAATTGGTACCCGCTTTGATCTGGGGCTAGATTCATCAACCGCTTACCGCCCTCTAACGGTGAAAATACCACCAAACCTGATGCTAATGAATGTCATCTCAGGGGGTTTGGCGGTATTTTCACCGTTAGAGGGCGGTAATCGATTGATGAATCTGGCTCCAGGGCAGCACTTTCGCTGGCAGCATTTTCACCACAGGGTGCCCCAAAATTACGTTCCCACATGTCTGTCCTGTCATTTTTCTTGATCCACGTGTCAAGCATACACTGTCTTGGGTTCGTGCGCTAGGTGTTCACTCTGAACTCAAATCGCAAATGTCCGATTGCAACATTGACTGGCCACCTCCTCGTGGTATGAGGGCGACCCATTACCAATGTTCTAAACGCGAAAATAAATACGATATATGAAAGCTTCGGGCCAATAGATGAGACTCAATATCAAACTACGAATTTTTGAAGTGAGAAAAATATAAAGCAGAGTCAGAAAGCTGGAACATGGCTACACGTGCAATTCGTCAGCGTCGGTGAGGTGCTACCACAGTGTGCTCACGATCTAGAAGAGGAGTACGTGATCCTAAAAAGCCGGCTACTTGATAACACGTTCAGAATGTTTCGGAAACACAAGCAGAATGGCATCTCCGCATGAGCTCGGCCTCTGTGAATAGTACGTTGCCTATCCTGTGGGCTGTGGTATTTTTTATGCACCGTATTCATGCACCTTCGCATATTTGACACATTGGTAGTGCATTACAAAGAGGCGACAAGGAATAAGCAGTTAGGACACAATACCGCAGCAAACTCCGAAAAGACGCGCAGATTGCGTTTCTCTATGGAAGATTCGATGCCAGTCACCAGCAACATAGGCTGCTCTGTCCTTTCGTAATAAGCCTATCTGTGTTTTCGCTCTTCTTCTCGCAAGTGACAACGCAAGACCTTGAGCGACGAAATGGAAAGGCGTAGCTCACGGAGAAAATTGCCAGCCGCCTCTTATCATTAGTAGCGGGGCAGCGTTCTCAGGGACAGCATTCTTCTTTCAGAAGGTATATCAACAGCTCAGCAACAGAAACAACAACTCGTAGACAGAGCTGACCAACAAGAGCAGGTGTCTGGAGGCGGCGGCCTCTGCCTCCTGATTTTCGGCCTATGTACGTTGAGACACGGTTTCGTCGCTATTCGTCGCCAATCGTCTCCTCTGCGACGGAGCGAAGGCGGAGTGCAGCCAGCAGGTCGGAAGGCAGCGAGCGAGCTGCTAGACGGCGGTCTTCCGCAGCTCCCACTGAAAGCTCGTCGGCGCCATCGTTGTCGGTCAGCCCACAACCCGACGTGAATTCCTAGAAAGAAGAATGGACACCACAGCAACGGGGATCAGCTGACGATAACGATACCTCATCCTGGCCAGCATGACCTTGCGCGGCGTCGTTCGCCTTCTCTATTCGCTCCAGTTCGTCGTCGGTCACTCCGTAGAAAGCGGCGAGGGCTCGGCGTTCCCGCGCCGCAAACTCCGTTGCGCGACCGGCGAGAGCCGACCTGAGCTCCTCCATCAGTTGGCGACCATGCTGTCGGGCGCCCTCGTCGTCCACCTTGAAGAGAGTAGCTGATGGGGATTTTCACGCGCCGTTCGCGAACGAATGGTAAAGCTAGCGCCCGAAGTGTTAGGAAGCGCCACAATCTCCGCTTCATCGCCACTTTGTGGAAATGTATAGGGTGTCTTTTAGCCCCCACCAGCTGCAGAGAACACCGCATTCGCAGCCTTTCCACTGCGAAGCCTTACCGATCCGCTGACAGCAGTCAAGGCCAATGGCAGAACGTCTCGTGGCTGGGCTACAGAACGGGACCACCGCCGATCGAGGTAGCGTTTGCCTCACGTCACTGCCAACTTCAAAACAGCCTCTGTCTCATGTTGTGCGCGACAGCGTTTCATAAAACGAAATGGCAGGAATTTTGGAGGATGTCAGAGCTAGGCTAGCTGCCACGCGGACCGCACCCAAAATCGTGGAGTTCTGCAATGCTCAATTGAATTGCATGCAAGTGCAGAACAGGACGCCTCGTAACCACTGTCACAAAAACTTGCCATTTAATGGCAGCCAGAGTGGACCAAACCTGATACAACTTGGGACCACCTACCAATGCATCATAAGCTGTACTGTTCGCATACCTCTTGCTGCATGCCTCTAGCCTAACGAGAACCTTTGGACTACCGTGGAGTTACCAACTTATCGTCAGTAGCTTCGCACGCCACAGCCCTTCTTTTTGCATCTCCGGCGATATCACGGTTTCTGACTTTTGTATAACTCACGCCTTTCACCCTACAGTGGTACACCAATGAACATGAGGAATCTACGGTTGGAGAATTTCATGACTACAAGGTGGCTACAAAGTATAGTCCATGGCTTTTGATAACAGCTAAAAAACAATGACATACATTCTGATATTATTCTTATTGAAAAGGTACCAAGCTGTAATGGATCACTCGGTCAAGGTATTGTTCAAAACGATCTCCTTTCACAGATATCGTTCGAGAGACCGTTAGTGATGTGGGCCGCAGGTAGTCAACATTGATGTTCTGGCATTCTCCAACTAGGGCTGCCTTCAAACTGCTCATGCATTGCTGAGAGTTCGACGAGGCCTTGGCTGTAAATGAGACCGTGCAGTCCATTGCGTTCAAGTCCTGCGAGTTCGAGGGTCACATATCGTTGCCGCAGAACCGAGGACAATTCTGCTCGCAGAGTGCGATAGTCAACCTCGATTCATGCGCTGGCGTCCAGTCCTGTTCAAGAACAAACCGTTCTTCTGGAAAATGTTCTTCTAGCCCGGAATCAGACTGTCTTTTAGAATCACTGATATTATGGTAAACATCGGAGTTGATCACATACGGCGTTCTCGAGATATTTTCAGAAGTTGTCAGTGATTTTGACTTTTGTTTTGAGTAACCTCAAACGTCAAAATCTCCTCGCCAGTCAAAACGACGTCCGATAAGCGGCTCTCAGGAATGAAGTGGAGGAGTTTTCTTGAATTTTCAAGCCTATCCTTCTTTTCAGATTCACTTAGGGTATATGCACGAAAGAGTCGTATTCGTAGCTACCTGTGATAAATGTTGTGGCCGCGAAATAGACAGTGTGATATGTACTTCACGTTTTTAGATGAGCAGGACAGATTTCCTACAGATTTGCAAATAATACTTCGTCATCAGTTTGTCATTAGCTGCCGTTGGGCGAAAACATTATTTCATAAAAGTTCTTGAACAGTCGGTCAGAAACCAACTCCGAAAATGATCGTTTTGAAGCGACCTAGAAGCTTGCAGTGGTTCAAGCAGATTGTGCCACTTCAAATGTCTTGTAAACGTTTCGTTTGTTCCTCATGAGCAGCACTTTACAACACACAAGCACTCATTTGAGAAAAATTCGTATTCCAGCAAACATGCAATTAGACGCTTCCATACGCCCTTTGATCCTACTATGTTAAGATCTCCACCATATTTTTATGACGCACAGGCCTGTTATGAACATGCGACGGTTTGCGACGGAAAAATCCGTCGCAAACCGTCGCATGCTCATAGCTCCTCCAATTTATGTTGTTTGAGAAACTGTTGGCATCGTTCGATTCGTCTCCTGAGATCTACACAAAACTATATAAAACTTTACCAGACACCGGCCTAAAAAATACCAGGCCGTTCAATAATTCTTGTCCGAAAATTTCACCATTTTTAATTTTTTCAACTTTATTGAAAAACAAGTCTAATCAACAATATAGTCACCACAGTTATCCACAACAGTGGGTCATCTAATGGGCAGGTCGCCGATGCCCTTCACCCAGAACTCCGGGGGCTGCGACTCGAAGAAGTCCGCGATGTCGGATTTGAGGTTGTCGTAGTTGGTGAATTTTCTTCCGGCCAAATGGTGCTTCAGCGGGCGGAACAAGCGGTAGTGGGAGGGGGCCAGGTCCGGGGAATATGGCGGATGGGCAACCGTCTCCCAGCCGAGCGTCGCCAACTTCTGCTGGGTCTCCTTCGCCACATGGGGGCGCGCGTTGTCGTGCAGCAGGTGGACCGAGGCCCGTCGGGGACGCTTTTCTCGGATAGCGGCGGCTAGTTTCTCGAGCTGATCTGTGTAGATGGAGGCGGTGACTGTCCTGCCTTGCGGGAGCAGCTCGAAGTACAGCGTGCCCTTGGCGTCCCACCAGCAGCAGAGCATGGTCTTCAGCGGGTGTTCCCTGTCCTCGAGGCTCGTGTCGCCGCTCTCGAAACGATTGAACCAGCGCCTGACTGTGCGTTGGGACACTGCATCCTCCTTGCACGCTCTGCAGATGTAGCGACCGTGAAGCCCGTGTCGTTGCCCAGCAGCCACTCGTAGTACACGAACGTACGAATTCGACCTTGGTCCATTTTAGCTTGTTCTGGTAGCTAGACGCGGCAACTGCGCCTTAAATACCCCTAGCGTGGAACTCTGGAGAACCTTCTAGAAGGTTTTCACACTTGCCTGATATTATAACACTTCTAAGGAAAATTATAGAATTTTGAAAAATTTCGGACAGGAATTATTGGACAGTCTGGTAACTGCAGCAGGCTTTTGCGGTTAGAGCACCTTATTTTCCAGGACGTCCATGTGACGTGCAGTGTTTTCGGAGTATCTCAAGCATGATGTGCGTTGTCAGTGCTCTGTCATGTCTGGAATGCTCCGAGAGTACGCCATACACACCGCATATAGGGTCGAACCTATCAATCGAGTGAGCGGAACTGGCTCAAATGTCGTACTAAACACCAAAGCTTACCCTCTCTAGGTGCTTTAGTGCACAAACTGACAGCAGCTTATACAAATGAAGAGGTTTTATGGAGCGAGAAGAGAGAGTATGCCGTGTACAATGCATATATTTAGAATCGAACCTATCAGTTGAGTGTACGCGACAGCTTGTAGAGTGAACGTTTGGGAAGTTTCATCAGAAATTTTCAGCCGCCCTACTCAGGAGTTGGTGTACTCTGTTCCAGGGAGGCTTTAGAGTACGCTGTAAACAATGCATATAGAATAGAACCTATCAATCAAGTGGCGCGACCGCTCGCAAATGATTTTGGACGAGGAAATTTGTCCAATTTCGAGAATATCGATTTTCGATGACGTCATCGTCCGGACACGCTCGTCCTGGAGCGCCCCGTCCTCGATGGGTCGTGGTGAAGCTAACGGTGTTATTGTGAGCGTTGAAAACTCAAATGTGGGCGAATAATGGCGCAGTAAACTTCAAACGCTAAAACTCCGCCGCTCTAAAATGGCAGCTGGTGCTAAGGCAGCTTAATCAGCTAGGGAGTTGTGAGAACGTCGTCGTGAAGAACCGTTAGCGTTCTGCTCGCCTGCGCATTTGTGGGCCGTTAGCTGGAGCACTGAAAGTGAAAAAAAAGACATGTCTCACAAGGCTAACCTGCACTTTCGCACTGCTGTAACTTTGTCCAATCTTAAGCTACATTGCTGTATTTCAGCTCACTACTAGAACATTTTTCTTCCTACAAAATCCATAAGCTGCTACCGGAAAGGTTTACACATCACAGTGTTATCGCGTTCAGAACATGCACGCGCGTGCAATTTAGGACAACAACGGTCGATGTTCTCCTCGCTCTTACCGCCCACATTACAGTTTCCCCTACTTCCAATAACACCGTTCAATTCAGCACGAAAAGCTCTATTGAATGGTATCAAGCACGACCCAATTCGAAGATATCGGTTTTCAATGACGTCAACGTCCCTTTGCTGCGGCCTCGAGCGGCCTCGTCCTCGATGCGAAACTGTCAAAAAATCGATATTTCCAAAATCGGTCGAAATTGATATCGTTCGATAGCGCTTTTCATGCTGAACAGAAAGGCACCATTGCGAACGTCGACAACTCAAATCTGGACGAGTAAGAGCACAAGAAACTCTAACCGCTATCTTCCGCCGCTTTAAACTGTCAGCTGAGGCTAAGGCAGTTTAGGAAGCTGAGGAGTTCTGAGCATGTCAGCGTAAAGTACCTTGAACGCTCTGTTTGCGTACGCATTTCAAAACCGTTTGCTCGACGGGTCTTCCCGCAGTGGTCCACCGAAATCTTTTAAAAAATGCGTTACACAAGCCTCTCCTATATTTTCGCGCCCCTGTAACATTATCTCTTCTTAAGCTACCCCGTTTTACTTTAGTGCACTACTACACCGTTTTACTGCCTACAAGACCCACGAGTTACAGCCGAAACTATTTGAATTTGAAAGAGTTATTGTGCTCCGAACACGCCCGCGCTTGCAATTTGCAAGCGGTCGCCCCTTTGATTAAATGGTTCGATTCTATATGCATTCTTCACGGACGAACTCAAAAGGCTAGCTGGACAGCCTTAGCGCAATTCCTTAGTAGAACGGCAAGAAATTTATGATAGAACTCCCCAAACGCTCACTAACCCACTTGATTGATACGCATTGCACACGGCGCGCACTTAAGTCTCGCCAGGACAGATTGGAGTAATTTCCGAGTAGGGCTGCATACGAGTTGCCACAACACGGCATGTTCTGCGACCAAGCAACAGAAAATTGGCAGAGAGAGAGTGCACAGACGTGCGGACCGGCAACGGATAGCCAGTCTTCTTAGACGAAAGCAGTTGTGCGAGAAGACTACTCTAGAAAAAGAAGCAGTAGTCAGAATTATCGGAAGGATAGCGCTAAGCTTTCATTGAAGTGGGGTTACCCTCCTCCACCACTCTGGCCACAGAATTCAGGAATTTAACTCTTAGACAGCAGAAGTGTGCACAGGTTTTGCACAAAATCAGTTGCGCAGTAGGAAAGTGGGTCCACCTTGTTGTACTGGGCCCCTTTAGCAGCCACCAACAGCACAACAGCCCCACTTTCTTGCTCGTACCGCGAAAAAGCAACATTTCTCGAAAAGGAGCATATTTCCCATCCACGTTTCAATATTGTACAACAATATTGAAACGTGGATGAAGCGAGGGACATTCATTGTGGAGCAAAGGATATGATTCCCCCGACAACCTGGAATATATTCTGCCGGAGAGACTGGAGCTGCACTTCTTTAGAAAGAGTGGTTTCAGCTACTGGTGTCTGCAGGAGGTCTTCCTCCAATTGGACGCCTTCTAGGACAATGTGGCGACAGAGGATGAATCTCAACAGTTCAACATATTCCTCCAAGCTCATTTTTCCAACTTTTTCTGCCAATAAAGCCCCCTTCAGTAGCTCACACGGCAGAAATGGATTCAGCTTATTTTATTTAAGTCTCCTTTCATCGCAGGGCGCGTGTACCGCAGCCGGAGGAGGCGCGACTGTCGAGTGCACCCGATACCAGGTTCCTGGTTCGGATTTCCCGCCCATTCCAACCAAGCCTTCCATCCCCCCGGGGTCAGTGAATTGGTAGCAGACGTGTCTGGGAAGGATAAAGCGCTGACTTGTTCATCGGCTGCCCACCGCAAGTCAATGTATGGCCAAATACGCATTCATGTCGCCTCCACGACATCCCGTAGAAGTAGAATGCGCTGGCGCATGCCAGAAGGGATTGAATAACGCCGTCCTTTATCCTTCATCCTTTATCCTTTATCCTTTCATCGCACACTCTTATGAGAGCTAGCTCCGAAAGGAGACTGTACGGTCTCACAAGAGTTTGGCTGCGATGAAAATTCTAGTACCAGGCAGTACTCAAACCTGCAGTCTCTGCTATCTCATCGTGAGATGAACACGAGTAAGTGCTGATAGGTCACTGCAAGGATATCGTGGATGCACCCTTGATATCAATCAGCGGTAGCGGGGTAATGGCGCGACACCCTGTCAAGACAGCAGAGCGTGCAGACACTCGAGACTGGCCTGGCAGTGGAGTTTTGATCGCAGCAGATTCTTTCTTTTCCAGGGTATTTTCGATTCAGATCCATCCGGACATCCTGAATCAAACTGCTTATGGACTTTTGCTATTCGAGAAGAAGGTCTTAGGAATGGTTCTCACTCATACAATCAAACAGAATCATAAATAGAGGGAGTATCAGAAACGAAAGCTCTTCACCTTGCTCCCACCTGTCCCTAAGTTCAGTTCAGAAATTCCATTTTACGACAGCTCCTTAGCATGGCTTTTTTCTAGCGATGAAGATGCCTTACAATTAGGTTTGTTCGTCTTCAAGCAATTGGCTGAGCTTCGTTTCGAATCACCCGAGCAAGTGATTCGAGTCAGCATAAACAGCTTTCGGCACAGCTTTGAGCTCAAAATAGAAAAGGAGTCCATGAGCAACAATATGCACTGGCGTTATGGCTAATCGTCTTAATATGGCATGGCTCACATAGTTTTTTGCTGAGGAAGTATGCAAATGTTGCCTTGTTCCACGAGTGTTCGTGTACGTATGGAAAGGCTACAAAACGTACACTCCCCTAAACTTATATTTTAATGCTTACGAACTCAGGAGAGTATATACGCAGAAAGAAAATGGCAGTACAATTCTTCCAGCCGAAGTCTTCAAAAACCATTCGAGTTTGACCGACGAACTCGAACTGGAATTTTTGAGAGAGGGTGTACAGTTAACGTACGCACTGCGTTAGGACCAATGCGAGGTGGGACTGCCGGATTAGAGCGACGCAGCGACTGAGAAATTAATGCCGACCACGCAGAGCACTCTTCAGATTAACGAGCTGCGGTCGCGCCGCCTTACTCTCTACCGGGGGCCAGCCTGGTGCCGACTGGAGCCTCCGGGGAACGAACGGGAAATGAACGGGTTCGCCTACGCGCACCGGCGCACAAGGTTTGATGAGCTGTGCCAGGGCTATCTATCTACCACTATATAATTGAGTTAGCTCTCTGCCCTGCAGATGATGAGGCGTATCTCACTCAGGTTGGAAACCTGGCTGAGATACGCCTCGTGCAATCACGCACAATCTCATGGAACCCCTTGCGATGCCTCCGCGTACCTCGCGCGGGCAACGTCTGCCGTTCAACATGGGATGTTGTTACAGCAGAGGACGCGTAGCCTCCTCCTGCTTGACACAACAGCGCCTGCGCGCGTTTCTGAGTGCCTGAATCCAGAAGACGGGTTCCCTTCGTCGCACCACAACCTTCTGGAGTCAGAAGAGGAGACACCGTCGTCCTAGGACGAGGGATCGCATTCAGAATTGAGCATGAGATGCTGCTGCAGCAGATTAAGCGCAGCCTCCTCCTGCTTGACACAACGACGTCTGCGCGCGTTTCTGAGTCCTTGAATCCAGAAGGCGGGTTCCCTTCGTCGCACCACAACCGTCTGGAGTCAGAAGACGTGATACCGACGTCGTGTGACGTGCGGCCGCTCGGAAAACAAGGAAGTGGGCCATGAGTTGGGACCAGGAAGGGGGAGGGAAGGTGAGGTGAAGACCAGTAAAGGCGGACCAGCAATTAGATCCAGTAAGAAGAAACGAGTGAGGGGAACCTGGTGTCCGGATTTGGAAGGCGTGTCAACGACATCCGGTGACCCAAGCTGTTCAGAATGAAAACGGTTGCGGAGGAGCAACCTGAGGGCAGAAGTACTATGCAGCACAAACCAATGGCGTTACTGGACGGTATACGTTGGATCCGATCGAAATTCTTCGGATAATTGGATGATTCGGATGACGCTATTTCGGCGGACCCCAGGTTTTTGGATGATTCGGATAACGGCGACTTTGCGTACCCCGGATTTTTGAATGAATCGGATCGGGTTATCCGAATCGAATATCCGAAAATGATTTTCATTAAATACATTGAATTCGACCAAAACTCCGGATCAATGAATGACTCGGATAACGCTTTGACGGACCCCGGAGTTTTGCATGATTTGGATAATGACAATTTCGGGGACTCCGGTTTTTTGAATTATTCGGATACGGGCAATTTCGCGGACCTCGGATTTTTGGATTACTCGAATCGGATATCCGAAAATGATGCATTCGGATCCAATATATAGTGGACAGTCCGGAGAGGGTGCCTATGATGAAGGTACGGAGGTGGTGAACGGCTTGATGCCAACAAAGTACGCAGCAAATCCTAGATGTTAGCGTATTTCAAGTTTTACAAAAAAATTCCTTGGGCCAGTGATGTTGCAAAGTCGCGCGAAGCGCGCAAGTGCGAGACACGCCGTTAGGCGTGTCGGAGCACTTGTACAGGTATATGGAACCCGCTCTAAGAACGCGCTCTCCAGGGCATCATTTTGGTTCAACTGCCGCCGACTCCACCCAGCGCACTGCTCGAAACGGTTCTCAGCAGCGACACGTGCGCACGCTAAGGCTCGCTTTCGTGAGTAAAAACTCAGCGAACGCACCATGCTTCCAACGTCTCCATCGTCAGCGTCATCTGGTGCTGCCATGACTTCGAAGACCTTAAGTGCCAGGTAAGTGTTGGAATGTCCCGCGGGAGGTTTTCTGCTCACCTCGTCCCGCAGGGGTGCACCTGGGGAGAAGCCTGGAGCAGCGGCCCTATCTGCGTCTGCTGCTTGCTCGCTGTAGTCCTTGTCAGAAGAAGAAGGGATTCTTGCAGTGTCCGACCGCATACCTGGCTCGGAGATCTCCATTGACAACACTCGTTGGAGGGCCCGTTTCACTTCGGCCGCAGATAACTGCTCGTCTACTATCCTGGAAAGTGGCTGTCTCTGCTATAGCAAAGCCGGCAGTTCAACTACGCGCCTCACAAATGGCTAAAAAAAACTCTTCACGCATAAAATTCCATTCAACTGACGCTTTGATGATGTCGTCGAGCAGAAAAACAATTTTTTCCAGACCGTCCTGGCACTTCAACTCATCATGATAGCTGCAGAATTTCGCACGATCCCGACATTTACGGGACAGGCTGGTTCGAAGATCTGGAAGTGTGAACGATACTAACGCTAGTCTGGTGGTCCCAAATTTTTATTCTGAGACCAGTCACTCAAATAGTCGTTTCGCTGGAGATCTACTTCCTGAATAGTGATGGAGCACTCAATAAGCGTGCACAGCAGAAGGTTGGGGCTCATTTAAGCCCTTTCAGCTGACGTCGAGGAACTCGTCTAACTACGTCACGGTCTAGAGAGCACCAGCAGCGAGTGCTGATAGAGAATCTCAATGAGAAGGAAACCCTACCCAACTAGCGTTTACTGACTGGCGGATATTCCAGCCTTTTGATGGTTGCCAGAAAGAAGCGATAAGTCAGCTCTATTCAAGGAGATTACCATCTGGTGAAAAGCGGCCGAAAGGAGCTTTAGTCACAGAAGCCCTAGTGATATCAAGCTCACCGTCAAATCGAGCAATGCGCGCATTGAGGTCAGCAGTGAAGGCGAAGACCAGTCGGGCCAACAGAGCGAGTCCGGCACGGAAGGGAGAGCGAGACAGGTACAGCACGACGAGTCGAAGCACCTCGCTGCGATGCAGCACGAACAGGTCCAGGAGCGTCTGAAGGGCGCATTCGATTATGCAGTGGACAAAGTGCACAACAGCTGAACACGGAGAAAACCCATGCTCCCACTTCGAGAGAACGTCGGTGAGAGAGCACGACGCGATTCGCACTACAGATGTGGAGAATGCGCTCAATGAACAGTCGTACGGCGACAGAAACACCTCGAAACAGGGCCAATACTCCTTCTCTTGAAGTTCCGTAGAAGTCGATTGTATGCACACCAAAAGAAGGAGTAATTCGGAGAAAGGAGCTGTAGAAAAGGACGTTTCGATTTTGTGCTCGATTCTCATACCACTCAGGAATTTTCCCTCATTTTTTAAAGTCAATTCGTTGTTTGGTACTAACACATTCTCAGAGTTTCTTAATCACCTGTGCCACCTGTCGTCCGGTTGATCATCGAGTTGCTCAAGTGGGCGCCAGCAACGTTTATTCGTCCCCGTCGCGTGCCAGAGTGTTCCAATGGATCCTTAGCTGCTTCAGGGACACAATAAGCGTCATATATTTCGTTCGGGGCTTTCACGAAGAAATCCGACCAAACGCGTTGGGTTGGTGGGCCCTGGTGTTCTTCTAATATCCCTGCGGAACGCAGTCAGTGACGGCTCTCGTCCAGCGGGTGTCTGCGAAGCGCATTACGTGGCCGGCTCACCTAATTTTCGACGACTTGCTTCGTCCGACGGCGTCTCTGATTTTCGAACGTGGTTGATGCTCGAAGCTCGGAGGCCTTCTCTCACTTGCGCAAACAGTGTCACTCCGAGCATCGTCCTCTCAATTTTCCGCTGCGCAACGCTGATCGCGTGTTCATCCTGATTTCGTATGGTCCACGTTTAGGGCAAGAAGAACAGTGGAGTCGGATAGGTGGGCACGGAGCCGGACATTTTTTTCTTCACGACTTCTTCGGTGCTCTTGAAAGTTCCCCAAGCCGAGCGTTTCCTCCTGCTCTGCTCCGGCGATAGGTTGGTGGCCATGTTGACTTCGCGACCCAGAGCTGGAGCACTCGGAGATATTCGTTCCGTTGAGCGAGAAGGGGCTCCTCCTGCTGAGCATCGTCTTCGTAAGATTCTGCTGCAGTTCAACCACATATTAGAAATTTGTTCCACTGTAAGCTAGCAAATACGAGATCAGCAAGAGCTCGTCATCAGTCGTCGTCTCTTAATGTGATGCTTTGGGTTTCGCCACAAATTTTTGGCAGACCATTGACTGGGTAGAAGCTGATCCTTCTCTGCTATATTAGTGGAAAGAATGGGGCGGGAAGCAGGGCACGCAGCCCACATGTCGAGGATGAGCGTCCACTCGTCTCCGCCTCACTTGTAATACGAGCCTATGCTCAAGAATTATCAGTCGAATGGTAGACGACTAGATAGGCTGGCAGTTCTTGCAATCCAAACAGGTCACCGACTGCAGTTCATCGACGTCACATGGTGGCCCACCGCTGGACTCCGAATAGTCTTCATACACACCGGGTGGCGTTCCCGATCACGACAGAAGTGGCGAACGATCCGCCAAAGCTCAGGATGACTCGCCAAGACATGGGCGCACACTCCCCAAATCGTGGGATCAACGTGAACAGCAATCAGGAGAGCAGCTGAGTTATAGTCGCTCAAGTTGTTGGATTGCACGAGCTGTTTTCCACTTCCAATGTGCCGAGTTGTCTACCACCGACAGGTAAAGGAGCACAATTGGCCTTGCACACATTGAGAGGTCGGTGATTTCTATGAGGCGCTTGAGCATACGCTTGCAAACCACATGCAAAATCAATGGAAAAATCGAATCTCCTGATCATTGAATATCACTTCAAAAGGACTTGATTTTTTTAGTTTACAATCGTCAGACCCCAAAACTTTACGAGTTACAATTTCATCTTCTTATGTTCTTTCGTTCATGTAGAAAAATTTATTTTCGTGACAAGCCAAGTATTCGATTACGTCGGTTACGTCTCCGTGATCAATATGAAGAGTGCTTCAAAAAATTGTAAGCTGTAAAAATTTGGAATTTTTAAAAACACCTGCATTACATACTACTAACAACACAGATTGAAATTCCGCAGAGTACGGCTCCAGACCAGAACATCACTTGTTCAGGAATCGAAAAAATATATCACGGAATGACGTTTTGTTAAAACCTGCAAAAAAAGGGAACCCGCCACTCTCACGCTGTCGGGGATAAACCAGCAAAGACGATTTTTTAAGATATAAAGACCGCGTGAAAAAAAACTTTAGAAAAGCAGAAGAGATAGAAGAACAACGCTGTGTTAGAGCTAAGGGTAAGGGTCGTATCAAATGCACCTAGGAAAAAATATTGTAAAATTTCGGTAAAAATCGAACTACCTGGTGCCGGATTAGGTTGAGAAACACCTTCCTTGTTAGCCTCAGAGCTGCTGCTTTCGCAAGCTCTCATCTCTCCACGCTGCACACACGTATTGGGAGACGAATCTCAGCAGAAACGAAACACGCTTTCCCACTAGTTCTCGCAGAGGCATTTGTTTCACTGTTCAGACATACGCTCTTGACCCTCTCCCCTGCTGTCAATGGAAGGAAGAACATGGAGAGATGTGGTGCTTAACTCTGAGCGAGCCTACTGACGAGTTGAACTACAACGCCTGGAATGATCACTGAGACCAAGAACAGCGAACTCACGCCAATGCCCCTCTGAGTGATGTGGGATGAATCCAGATCAGCTGGCGAGCACAGCAGTTCCCGCATCTCCTCCGTGTAGAAAGACTTGACAAGGCGGCGCTTCTCCTCGTCCCTGAAGCTTCGAAATAGCTCTTTCTCACACGACTTACAGTACTGTTCCGTAATAGTTTCGGCAGAAACGCTCAGCAACACCGTACGGCTCACAAATGACACAAGGATTCTCCAGCGCTCCTATCACCGAGTTCACACCACTTCAACACAGCCAGCCGAAACAAGCAATTGAATAGCTCAACCTACATGAACGCTTCCGAGACGAGCTGATCAGCAAAATCTGTGAGCAAGTGGACGCTGTCTCTGCAGCAAAGGAACAGGCGGAGGCGGCAGGAAGAATGGAGCCGAGACGAAGGTAGACCCAACCTGAACAAATGCGATTCTTCCTGCAACGCAAGTGGCCTACCTTTCAAGAATAGGATGAGATAAGCGAAATGTTCCTATAGAGAACTTCTGAAGGGGCACGCAGGAATGGCAATGACAAGTCTTTCCGCCACGCGCAGGGAGTACTTCATCGCTTTAGTCCCCTCGTTTTCTGCCAACCTTAGCTGAGTAAATGCATCAAGCCCTCAAGTAAGCCTTATACGAACCGAAGTAGCCCTGATTGAGCAGGTCATGAAGAGCTGAAGTAGAGGCGTCTAGATTTCAATTCTTACCATTAACATCATCTTTTGTTTAGAAACTGGAGAAGAGGACAAATAGTCATTAAAGTACGGCAGCAGTACTTTGTATGCACCGCGACAGACAAGTGCTAGAACGACGCATCGGAACTTCTGAGAACATCAGAACTATGCGCGCAGAGCTGCACATGCCAAGCCTACTCCCCACCTTCTGATTCACGGATGTCGCTCAGCTGTCAGCCCGCCAAAGTTACGACAGTCCTGCATTTGCATACCCGTCTTCGAAAGAAATGCAGCGCTAGGTGGGACGCCTTCCTTGGTATGGTATGCAGTCATCCCTGAAACCCCTCTGAATCCGCAGAGATCACGGCCTATGGCCGTGAGCTCTGCGGATTCAGAGGGATTTCAAGGATGACTGAACAACTTCGTATGGATTTTTCGTCCTCATAGAAAGGACATTGTCATGGTGGCGATGTCCGTTCCTCCACGTGGTGCCACTGGAAACTGCTTGCTTTTGCAAGTCGAGCCAAACACGGACATTCGAATGCAGGCGACAGGCCCTAGTGACAGGCCGGCCTACGAACATTTTGTGTCACATCATATGGTTGATGGCGTTTCAGATTTCTCGAGATAATGCTACGGCGTCCGCGGGAGCGCACTCGCAAAGCCCGGCGAGTGTGAATAGTGTGCGAGGGTCCCTGATGCGAGGACGGCATCGGGGGGCAACTGAGCTAGTCCGAAAGTCCCGTAACATAGGCAAGACCCGCGTAGCAACGTTGAATGTGGGTACGTTGACGGGCCGCTCGTGCGAGTTGGTAGAAGCACTGGAGCGAAGAAAGATAGATTTCTGTGCGGTGCAGGAGACGAGGTGGTCCTGCAGCAAGTCAAGGGACATAGGACGTGGCTTCAAGGCCGTTCTATGTGGAAGTCCCAGGACCACCAGTGGTGTCGGTGTGATCGTCTCCGAGCGTTTCCGTGACGCGATTGCAAGCGTAGAACGTTTCGATGACCGCTTGATGAAGATTGTTGTCGCCGTAGAAGAGCGACGATGCCATTTCTTTTCTGCATATGCTCCGCAGACAGGCTGTTCCGAGCAAACCAAGGACGAGTTCTGGTCCCTGCTTGATGAGAAGACAGCGGAAGTACCGTCACAAGATATGGTTGTTGTGGCAGGTGACCTTAATGGTCACATCGGAGCAACGAAAGACGGCTACAACTGTCATGGTGGTTTTGGATATGGGTCGCGCAACGCCGATGGTGAGCGTATACTTGAGTATGCAGACTCACATGACCTCACCATCGTGAACACCAAATTTCGAAAGCGTGACTCCCACCTCATCTCGTTTTATAGCGGGAATGCTAAAACGCAGATTGACTATGTCCTTGTTAGGCGTCGCGACCAAGGCCTTGTCACAGACGCGAAGACCGTGCCGTATGAGACGGTTGCCACGCAACACCGTCCACTGATCTGCTCGCTGAAGATCACACCTTCGAGGTGTAAACATGTGGAGCGATGTGGGTCGGCTAGAATCAAATGGTGGCGACTGAAAGAGAAGGAAGCGGCAGTTATTTCTCGCATTCGGTTGCCGACAGTGACAACTGTCGACGAAACCTGGAAGGACGCTACCGATGCGATAACTCGGGCTGCACGCCTTGAACTCGGCACAACGAAGCCTGGACGACGCTGGGTCGACAAGCAGGCATGGCTGTGGACTGATGATGTCAGAGAGAAAGTCCGAGAAAAGAAACGGCTCTATCACGTGTTTATCGGTGATAAAACAGTCCATAATTGGCGGAACTATCGAGAAGCAAAGAAAGCGGCAAAGAAGGCAGTGGCCGCTGCTAAAGCCGCATACTACGCTGATGTCAGCAAAAAATTGGAAACGCGCGATGGTGAGCGTTATATTTACCGACTCGCCAAAGCTCGCTGTCGCCAAGCAGAAGACATTGAGAAGTTCTTTGGCATTAACGACGAGAGCGGTCATCTTCTGATGGATCGCAAGATGGCTGTGAAGCGATGGCACGACTACTTCGAGGAAATCTCGAATGTAGAATTTGAACATCCTGCTGTTCCTTTTGCATCACCTGTATACGGTCCCGTTCAGAAGATCACAGTGAGCGAAACTGAAGCAGCCCTGAGGAAGATGAAGTCAGGCAAAGCCACTGGTCCCGATGACCTGCCAGCTGACCTGTGGAAGTCGAAGGGCTGGTGCCCTGCTGACTGGCTGACTGCGTTTTTCAATCAGGTTGTTGCTGAGAAGAAAGTGCCTGAGGGTTGGCAGCAAAGCACGACCATCCCGATTTGGAAGAAGAAGGGCAGTCCTGCAGACTGCGCCAGTTACCGTCCAATTCGTCTTCTTTCGCACACCATGAAAATCTTTGAGCGAATTGTCGACGGACGTATCCGGGATGTCGTACAGCTTTCCACGAATCAGTGTGGTTTCGTATCTGGCTGTGGCACCGTTGATGCCATTCACGCCGTTCGTCTTCTGCTAGAGAAGCACCGCGAGAAACAGAAACCGGTGCATTTTGCCTTCCTGGACTTGGAGAAGGCCTTCGACCGCGTTCCGCGAGATGTTATATGGTACGCGTTGCGACAACATGGTATCCCTGAAGAGCTTATTGAGTGGGTGCGCATTCTATACTCTTGCCCAAGGAGTCGAGTGCGAGCGCCAGCGGGCACCTCGATGGAGTTTCCCATCTCTGTAGGGGTGCATCAGGGATCTGCGCTATCCCCACTGCTCTTCGTGGTCGTGATGGATGCAATCTCACGAGATCTCCAAATGGCGGCACCTTGGACGCTGCTGTATGCTGACGACGTCATGCTTGCATGTGAAGACAAAACCGAACTCGAGCGACAGGCACAGGCGTGGTGCGATCGTTTGGCATTGTTCGGTCTCAAGCTAAACGTCAAAAAGACGGAATACTTGACGACGGATGTGAATGAGCACGGATCTATTAAGATCGATGGTACTGAGCTCTCACGAGTGACATCTTTCAAGTATCTTGGGTCAACAGTCACGTCCGATGGCAGCTTAAAGATGGAGGTGAATGCGCGTGTGAGTGCAGCCTGGTCCAAATGGCGCTCGCTGACTGGGGTGCTTTGCGACAGGACAATACCTGAGCACCTCAAATCGAAGGTTTATAGAACAGTAGTCCGCCCAGTAGCGACGTACGGTGCTGAGTGCTGGCCCGTGACGAAGGAAGTTGAAAGCCGCCTCAGTGTAATGGAGACGAAGATGCTACGGTGGACGGCTGGAGTTACGCGTTTGGACCGCGTTCGTAACGACACCATACGACAGAGGTTCGGTGTCGCCCCGATATCCGAGAAGCTGCGCGAAGCTCGTCTTCGATGGTACGGTCACGTCCTTCGCGCTAACGACGACACCGTGTGTAAGATTGGCCTGAATCTTGTGGTCCCTGGAAAGCGGCCCAGAGGACGCCCGAAGCAACGTTGGCTAGATACGTTGCGCTTGGACTTAGAGATGGCTGGTGTGCACCCTGATCAAGCATTTGATCGGGAGAATTGGCGTCACCACACCAGAACAGCGGACCCCGCCACCAAGCGGGACAGACGCTAATGAAAATGATGATGATGAAAATGATGATAGAAAGGACATTGTCATGCTCGAGAGAGCCTAGATGGACATTGCTCAGAGCGGGTGGCTATTTGTGCTCCACGATTCCCAGGGGGGAACTCGCGACGGTATATGAAAGCTGTTGTACGGCAATCCTAGATGTGACCGCAGGGCTACATCCTTCACGGCTAGAGCGGGCTCTGCCTACTGCGTTAGGTGTTCCAGCCTCCTCATGCCCACTTCAAACGTTCAAGCGCATCGCTAAACGTAAAGTGCTTGTGTGTAAGAAGGATGCATTTGTGGTGTTTTTTGTGGTTATGCTATCTTTTCTCTGTTTTTTATTTTTTGTTTTCTCTGAAAAATGTGTCTTAAGCACAAATATTCAAATAAAAAAGAATAAAAAATGCATAGCGTCCGCCGTCAGGTACACTCTAAGCACCTACCCGAAGGATAGAGCTTCACGTTGAAGTAGAGCTCGATTTGCTCGCTGAGCTGCCGACTCCAGCTCCTTGGTCGTACGCAGAATCAGTCTGAGTCTCCACTTGGCGAAAAAGTATAGCAGAAATCCCGCGACCAGCAAGACACCTATTAAGGCACAGGAAACCCGTGGAGAAAAGGAAGCGCAGAAGGCCAAAAGCAGGACGCTGAAAGACGTCAGTAATGCGGTGCGATACGGGCTCCGAGATTCATCCACTGCCACGGCGCTCGCGAGTAGATCGTCCTCGTCCACCTAAACAGAAGGCTTGAAGGATTTCTCGATGACTCGTTTGGTGAACGACGCAGTGACCCCTTTCGCAAACAGCCGGCTTACGCATTCACAAGATCATACAAAACACCCATGAATGGCATCCTGAACAAGGACAAAACGGAGGCCATTTTGACAACGCCAAACAAGAGGTATCCCAGTTGAACATATGAGTTGTGTAGATTGAAGAATTCTCCATCACATAAGCTGCTTATGGATCTAAAGTTGATTTCCTGCGACTGGCTATTCTGTCAAAGCTTCAAAAATCGAGCACAAACTAATCGTATGGCCTATGTTATACTTCGGTGACGCTGTTGTCGGCGACGTATAAGGGGGAGGGGGGGGGGGGGGGGGAGGGAATGGCCTAAGTCATCTTGACTGAACCTTAAATGCGTTCATAAAACAGAAAAATAACAAACAGAGCAATCCTGCGCAACCCTAGCAACTTAACGGGGAAACAACACTGTAGAATCACCGCGTAGAACGTTGTTATTTTTGGGTGTTCTGCAGCATTCAGAAGCTCAGATGTAAGGAGCCCGACCCAACGAACGACAGTAAAATAAGAATAACAGTAATAAGAAATCTAATTTAATCATCGTTTAGGAATTAATTTGATCCGTTATAACAGTGCAGAGGTCGGTTAGGCACTCAGTATAACTATGGCGTGATTCCGATTGGATGAGCAAAATCAGCTTCGAGCAGCATATAAGAAGGAAGCACCTAGGAATCGAGTCTTAACCCGGTCATAACTAGACCTTCATTACGCTTCCTTTCGATGCTGCTTTCATAGGAACTGAGTTAGCCTAACCGAACTAGCAATAAAACATGTCTTCTGAAGGTAGAGATGTATGCGATAAAGGTGTATATGTAAAGATATCCTGCTGTATATAGTGATGTGATATGAGTGATCTAACCTAAGTGAGGTACGCCGCATCATCCACAGCGAGAGCGGTCGAGTGATCTAACGTAAGTGAGATACGACGCATTACCCACAGCGAGGGCGGTCGATGATCTAACCTGAATGAGGTACATCTACATCTCATCATCTGCAGCGCGGGCAAAATTTGCTATTGAACGTGGGATGTTGTTGCAGCAGGAGAAACGCAGCCCTTTACTGCTTAACACAACAGCACCTACGCGCGTTTCTGAGCGTCCAAATTCAAACGCCGACTTCGTGCCATTAGCATGAGAAGACAACTAAAGGGGTAAGGATAGAAGGAAGACTTTGATGGTGGAGAACCGACAGCGATCAGGAGGCAGCGACCAGGAGGAGCATCGGGATGGTCGATGGGAGAACAACGAAGCAAGCCAGGAGGTGGCACCAAGAAGAGTTTAGGCAAAATGTAGGGATCATTAGGGAGCTACCAATCAGGGGGGGAGGGGGACAGTAAGAAGGATCAGCAAGGGGATCCATTACCATTAAGAGAGACCGGATTTAGAGGATGTGACACCGATGTCCCACAATGGGCGTTCGCTCGCCGTCGTCGCGTCGTGAGCGTGGGAGGCCTACTTAATTGGGGCAGAGTAGTAATAAAGATCCCGAGGGGGGAGGAGGAGGAGGAATCTACCTGGAAGAAGGCACCTGGAGGGGAACAGAAAGAAGGGCTCCTTAAGGGAATTCATACGGAGAACAAGGAATCTGCATTACACATAGCCTCATCATGCTCGACAGAGCGGCGACTGCGCGCACTTCTGAGCTTCTGGATTCGGAAGACGGGTCTTCTGAACTCCTAGATCCAGAAGACGTGCCCACTACGTCGCGCAGCAAGCATCCTGATTCTGAATACGTGTCACTGACCGTGCCGTGAACACGGGAGGACCACTAAGGGGGGGGGGGGGGGAGAGAAGGGCGGTAAGGGAAACCTCTATGGTGGACCAGGAGAGTAAAAAGGAATAAAAAGAAAGAAGCTGGAAGAGCGGCCAGGTCGGGGAAACCAGCAAGAAGAGACCAGTAGGTGTCAATAGTGGAAACAAAGAAGTGGGCCAGTAGTTAGGACCAGGAAGCTGGGCGACTAAAGAGGGGAGGGAAAACCTGTAAAGGCGGACCATCAATTAGATCCAGTAAGAAGGAACGAGAGAGGGGAACCTGGCTTCGGAAGGCATGTCAACGACAACCTGAAACGCTATGAGAACGATTGTGGAGGAACAACCTGAGGGATAGAAGTACTGCGCAGCACAAACCAGTGACATTACTGGCCCGTCAGGAAAGAATGTCTATGATGAAGGTACCGAAGTGGTGAAGGGCTTGATGCCGATAAAGTACGCACCAAGTCCTAGATGCTAGCGAATTTTATGTTTTACAAAAATTACTTTACATAGGTCAGTCGATGCTACAACGTCGCGCAAAGAACGCGCTAGTGCGAGACACGCCGTTAGGCATGTCGGAGCACTTATATATATATATATATATATATATATATATATATATATATATATTCAGTTCGATTCGCGAAGTCACCGATCAGGTCAAGGATCCCGGCCTCAGGGCCTCGATATTCAACGCCTCTGTACTGCCTGCGATGTGTTACGCGACGGAAACCTGGCCCGACAACAAGACAATCGCCAGAGCGATGCAAACTACGCATCGTGCACTGGAGAGATGTCTTCTAAGGACAAGCCTTCGTCAGCAATGGCAAGAAGGCCTACGAAGCTCGGAGCTACGGGAGAAGTCGCAATTAGCAGACCCGCTGCAGTACATGAAGAAGTCCAAATATCGCTGGGCCGGACACCTGCTTCGACGAAAGGACGATAGATGGAGACTCCGTGTCACAGAATGGCTCCCGAGAGACCATAAGAGACCACTGGGACGACCGCCAACGCGATGGGCAGACTCATTCTCAAGATCTTTCAGAGAGCGGAGTCTGCCTCACTGGATGCAAGCAGCCAGAGATCGAGCGGTCTGGAAGAGTTGTGGTCCCCGCTTAGAAGACCTCCAGCCGACAAAGGACC